>VXBT01012612.1:1524133-1561392 GCA_013400235.1 Oriolus oriolus
GGGCAAAGCCCATCGTAGAATCGGTGGGTCATTGGATCATCCAGGGTGGAAAAGATCCTTAAGATCATCCAGTCTGACCGTCCACTCAGCACTACCACTGTAACCCCTAAATCACATCATCCAGCGCCAGATCCAAACACCTCCTGAACACCTCCGGGGATGGTGACTCCGCCACCTCCCTGGGCAACATATTCCAGTGCCTGATCACCCTGACACTGAATGATTTTTTTCTAATACCTAATCTGAATCTCCCTTGTCTCAGGTTGTGTCGATTTCCCCTGGCCGTCTCACCATAGGCCGAGCAGAAGAGACCAGATCCCACTGGGCTACAACCAGGGAGCTGCAGGGAGCCATGAGGTCCGCCCTGAGCCTCCTCTTCTCCAGGCACAACAGCCCCAGCTCCCTGAGCCGTTCCTCATAAGATATGTTCTCTAGACCTTTCACAAGCTTTCTGCCGTTCTCTGATCACACTCCAGCACCTCACACAGTACTTGAGGTGCAGCCTCGCCAACTCTTGCTCCCTGTCCCTCTACACAGTGCTTCTGCTCCAGAGTACAACCTTTGCTCAGCTGCTTGAATGAGCACTCGCTCCTGCTGCCTGACTGTTGGAGCAAGGGTGCATTCACATAAATGGCTCAGCGAACAAACATGAAAATAGTCAGGAAAGATCATCTAGCAGCAGTGACCTGTTCTGCAAGTACAGCCAGCTCAGCAAGTGGGTCTTTGTCCATAGATTCACTTTCCAAAGATTTGCTGGAATTACTTTATTATAGCTATTAAAATATTTAACATAGACAAATCCATAGGTTATTTTTTTTAACAGAAGAGCATTTCTGTCCCTAGTTTTAGATAATATAACAAAATGGCACACACAGCTCCACTGGAGTTCTAGATGTTAGTGTAATAAAAATAAGATTTTTCTGCTTAGAGTTATCAACCAAAATAAGTATTCCTGGAAACTGGATTTTGAACTTTTTTTGTGAAGCTGGAAGTAATTTTTTAAGTTATACTACAAAAAACACTGGAATATCTATGTCAGAGGTTTCTAGAGGATAAACACTACAGAGTAATTCTCTATATCCCAAAAAATCAAGCTTACTTTTTATGCTATGGTAGCGTACACAGAGCTGCATTGGCTGAATGCAGCTAAGGGAAGACTTTCTACACATCTTTCCAAGTAAATTTTAAATTATGTCTATCTTAAACAAAAGCAAGTGTTTATTGAAATAGAGTGCTTGAATATGATGTCTATATAACTTAGGTCAAAGTTACGAAGTGCTTATATAGCTTGGGTTATAAGATAAGTATGTAACCTAATATCAATATAACCTAAATCATGACTTTTTATCAATATAATCTGAAGCATAGCTTTCTATACTTATATAGCCTGAATCATAACTTTTACTTATGTAGCCTGAATCATAACTTCTATACCTATATAACCTGATGCTTATATAACCTGAATCATAACTTTTGATACCTACATAACCTGATAGGAATAACTTTTTATACAATGTAATGGCTAGTATATAGTTAACTGGTTGCTTAAATGCAGAATAGACAAAAAGAGAAAAAACAACTTATCAAGTGGATAGTTTCAGAGGTAGATGAGTGTAGTACTAATGAGAAATTGGCAAGTGCAAAGCCAATTAGCCACAAAACGAAGAATTCAGGCCGGTCAAGACCAGATGGACCAAGGAGCACCGTAACTACGCATGCCCCGAAGACAAAGTTGAAAAGTTCAAGTGTGAAGAAGACTTCAGAAGCCTTCACCAAAAACCCCCGAAGACCTCCAAACTGGGGAAGTGCAAGCACAGTGCAAAGAATTATCTAATAACCGTGAGATCATGCTGTGTAAATTAGTTCTGGTGCGTATGTGATGATGTTGTAATGATATAGCAGCATTAAGCAAAATTTACTGTATAAATATACCACAGTACTTGACAAAGGTGGGTGAGTTAGGAAGAGAAATCCCCCTAACCACCAGCGCTGCAATAAACAAGTACCTGCTCTGTAGACATGGGTCTATGGGGATTTATTTCCAGCCTATCTTTCGGGCATCAAATAGGACACATTTAGGAGGGAAAAAAATAGTGGCTAGGTCTCCCTGGAAAGTGGGAGATAAGGGGAAGAAGATAGAAGCATTACATGCATTAGCTGGGATGAGAAGCTAGTGCTGGGTGGTTCTGAAAAGGCCACATGCGTCCAACAATGGGAGTGCGGAGAACTCTGCAGCTCTGCTTCAGATCTTTATTTCTCCTCCCTATGCACAGCAGCATAAATCTACTTATGGTCTTGCTCTAGATTACCCTATGGCCAATATCAGGGAGATCTCTGCTTTAGGAGGTAAGAGAAAAGCAAGTGTCTCAGCTGGTATGAAATCTGAGGCTACAGCTCAGCAACAAATGCAAAAAAGAGGGGAAGAAGTTGTGTGCTAGTTGGGGTGAACAACTGTGTGCTATGCCCCAGACTGATACCCCACAAACTAGTTCACTCTGTTAACAATTGTTAACTTCACAAACTTCTGAACTCATCCTCCACCCAACCGTGCTTTGAGCTATCCGACTGCATAATAACTGATCTGGTCCCACCCCAGAGGGTTTACAACATAAGACCTTCCTCCTGAAAGCACACAGATGCCTTATTTTGCTAATGCAAATAATCCTTTTAACTTCAAAGGGATTAACAAGGAAGGAGTAGCAAAACTAAGCATGTAGGTAAGTGTTTGCAAGATCACAGCCTAAATATAAGATGAGACAAGAAAAAAAAAGACTGGCAAGCACAAATTGACATAATGGCAAAGTGATAAGCATTACGTCAAAAACCTAAAGGATGAAAGGAATGTGTAAAATAGGGCACATTTAAGCATATTTTCTGCCTTTTCAAAGGCATTTGTTAAAAAAGAGGTTTTTATTCCCCCCCTCCCAAGGCCTTTTACATCCATCTATAAAAGTGAAAATCTTAGGTTATTGAAACAGGACACATTTGTATGAGCTGCCACTTGACTATCTACTCCTCTACCTTCTATTTCTTACCCTAGTTTTAAAATCACTGGTATCAAAATCCTCTTAGCCAAATTCCAGTGAATATTTCTTTACATTTGGCATGGACGTATTTATTACACTATTTGGGTTGAAAGAAGCATTAACACTTGAAACTGAAACAATGGCTTAGGGGAATATCATTGTGTCTATTTTTTTCCCTGATTGTGCATTGCCTTCTCTCTTAAAGAATAAACATGGGTCTCAGACCAGCTGTAATTCAAAAACCCTGGAACCCTCACAGGGGTGGGGTAAGGTTTCTGACAGGGAAGTCTAGTGCCAGTGTCACAGTTTAGGTTATTATTGCTTGATGCTAATTGCTTCATTCCTTTCTAGAGATTGCCCAGTCTACAAAGCACATACGATGTATCCAGTCTAGCTTCTTAGTCAAAACTCACCTTCTTCACAGGCTTAAGCAAAAACAGGGGATGGTGAAGTGAAACCACAAACCCCTGCTGCAATGGAAGCCATAATACTGAGCAGAGTGTTAAGACAGACAGCTAGGAAAGGTTAAATCTTCTAAAAGTTGTGTGTTACAGCCCTAAAACTTGTGTAGTATGTATTTCTTTTATGGCTGGCTGGCTTGCAGAAGACCCTAAGCTACAGCCTATACATGCTCTCAATGCCATGGACACACTTGTGCTGCCACTTCTTTTTTATAGTTTCCTTTTTAAAAACAAGTGTAACTCCTATTTCTTTATAGATCTACAAAATATTATATGAAAAATTTCCTACAAATGAATTAAAGTATTAAAATGAAGTACTTATGATGATTATAATTGCAATCACTGTTTAAAAATTTTATATATGTGTATAAAAATGGGTAATACCCTTAGAAAATTATCCAGGAGTCTTAAATGCAAATGCTTATCACAGACAAGCTCTTATTCTATCCTCCCCCACCAAGCCCATGTGAATAAATGGATATTATCCTCATGTTCTGCCATATCATCAGGGAAAGAATCCTTGAGACAAGAACCCACAATCAGAGCATGTTTAAAAACGTCAGACTTCCACATCGTTCAAATTAAAAATATGAAGATGAATACATGAACTGATCTCAATTTCTGCAGCGAAGGAAAGAGGCAGCTTCTCTGTAATTACAGAGGCTAAACTTTGCAACACTTCAAGTATATATAAATCAGCACTTTGAATTGCTCTGGGAAGTACGCTGTGGGAAGGCAGCATGGCAACAGCACTATTGCCGTGACAGCAAACTTTGTCAGCCATACAGACACGCATCTGAATTTTGTGAATGGTTATTAAATGTTATCCCATATAGAACACGCCACCGTGACTGAATCTGCAGGTCAGAAAGGTCTGAATAACTTCAGTAAAGCTTCATAAAGGAGAAGAAAAAGAGAGAGAGGAAGAGAGAGAAGAAGAGAGAGTGATTGCAGCTTTTGTATCTGCTAGAATATCAACCAGAGTAAAAAATCACTTTTTAAAACAAACCCCATTGTGTAGAAGGAAACATACTGTAGACAACCAGCTGCTATTCTGAGCCTCTCAGTCACCTGTTAAGGCATTATGATCACCTTTAATCCCCTCAGAGAAGCCCTGCAAGAACAGGTATTCATTATGTGCTTTGAATAGAAAGCAAAGAAATAGTGTAAAAGCAAACCATCACCCCTGAGTATATTAAATTATATGTCTAATTTACATGAATTATACACAGAATTCATGCATTGTTCTCATAACTTCCAGGTCTTCAAGGTTAAAATGGCATTGTTTAATGCCTTCTGCATTCAGAAACATCTGAAACTAAAGGCTAATCGATTGCCTGTGAAGGCAGTTTGTCTTTTAAACTCCTTAAAATCTAACTGCTTTCTATGCCAAGTCTGAAATCTCGTGAGAAGCTCCCTAAATATAAGGTGTTTTTAGGAAGTAGCAGCTGTTTCACAAAGAACAGTTTAAAGCCAGAGAAGATCACAATTTCAAGCATGTTGTTTGATCTTATGCTAGAATATTAAAAGAAGAGTCAGTGCAAGTGTTTCAGTTGGCACTTCTTTTGCAAAGGTCTGATTCTTTCTTGAATTTTCTTTACAAGTTTTTCACAAAAGCAGAAGGAAAAATTACTACATTAGTATATATTTTTCATTCCTTTCGTGTTGAGTACAATGATCTCTTTCTTATCCACTATTGCATTAGCTCCTTAAGACTCTTTTTTTAGAAGTTCTGTCTTGAATACAATCTGTAAAACATTCATATTCATGCCTGAGGTTAGTCATGCTGGAACTACCAGTAGTACATCTTCACTCTGAGTATGTGCTAAATTATTAGGAAATTTATTTGCTTAGTTTCTACTATCTCTATAGAAAATGCTAATGAGCAGTGAGACAGGTGATCTAATAACCTGCACCTCATGGGCTACTAACATCTAAAGCGGTAAATACTAATCCTTATTTTCAAAATTTGTTCCAGACTAAGTTACAAAATAATAGCCATAGAAAATTAAGCACACTTAAAATCCATCATATCCTGGAACTGGTCTGTAACAAACCCTAAACATTAGTAGCCATACCTTACTCAGCTAGGTGCAATTTTTTAACAAATGGCCTTACTTATTCTTTCCCCATATGATGAAGTCTTTTTCTTCCAACTGTATTAAAAGTCCACTTGCAGAAGAATCCTCAGCAGTGGATGAAAACACTGAAAGTGCACTTAAACTTCTGCAGCTGTGTAACCTTCCTCTTTACAGCTGCTTATCATAAACCCCCAGCCTTGCAGAAGCAAGGTTATTTTGTTAGTGTGCATCATTTTTCTACTGCCAGCTCCCATCTGGGAGTAACAACCACAGTATCATCTGAAAACCAGTGTAAGTCTCCTAAAGAAGCTGAAAGAAAACACTGAGAGTTTGAGGGAACACGGGGATTAATAAACTATTGCTTTGTGAATGTAATGATGTCCTCTCTAATGAGCAAGACTGTTCCCAAAGGTAAAGGAGAAGGTGCTGCTAGAGCTGCTCCTTGTAAACATGAAAGAACCAATACAATGCTCTGGTGAGTGTTCTTTGTAGGTAGAGCCACTTGGTCTCTCAGCTGCAAAAACAGGGAATGCTATACCTGCAGCATTTATTAAAATTATAACAGTCATATCTAGGTTGAAAGATGAATTGGCTTATGTGCCCTTAGGCTTATTGTTGTAATTAGAGTAGTGGTGACCTGGTCTTCTACATAATTCTGCCTTCGCAAAGGTGAGCTATATGTGTGGCCCCTTTCTTGTCTTGTGACTGGGCCTGCCATAGGCACACAGGACAGCTGATCTGTACAAATGCAGGTTGGATTTATTATGTAAATGCTGCTTTCTGCCCAGATCTGGAAAGTACAGGGAAAGAGGATGGTGGAGAACATGCTGTTGCTGAAGTCTTGCTCAGACTCTTTGGGCCTGGACTGCAAAGCAGATAACTTGTTCTGAAGGCAGCACCTTGCTTCCAGACTTCATTTTCTTGGGCCCCATCTGGATCATCAGTGAACATTTCCATATTGTAGGAGATTCCTCCAGAAAAGAGAATGGCTGGGACTCATCTGTGCTTCTTGGATGTTATTCAGATTACATGGCTGAAAAAAAGGCAGTGCTGGTTCAAACTTGGTTTTGCCTTCTATGAATGTGTAATACCACTCTGTTGTGTATAGTCTTGTATCGCATCATGTGTAGTATTTTCATGTGCTATATGAATGTGGAATTCCACTACGATAGCAGCACTATACTATTACTGTAATCCTACTGTAATCAGAAGGGAGGCAGAATTAAGGGTATCACAGGCAAAGAAGTGATTTCTTCTGCAACTTAAATATTTTATTTGAAGTACCTTTTGTCTGTGCAATGGAACATGCAAAATCTGCCACACAGACCATTCTTACGTTATATTTAACATGCAGCAAGTAGTTCCCTGAGTAAATGAGGCTTTTCAAGATTGTGCTGTGGCACGACCTAAGCAGTCCCTGACCTTCCTGATGCTGACTGCTCTGCAGTGCCCTCTCCCTCACTGTGGCATAGCTGTTTGGATAATCACACAGTGCATCAGGCTGTGAAAGCAAAATGGCTAAAAAACCGACCTAGCAACAACAACATGAAGAGAGTTTCTTAGCCTGTTTGGTGTCCCAGCAAGGACAACAGATGGAGTAGCATGGGGACACAGACAAGCAGCTGGAGACAGGACACTGTCAACTGCCAGATCGCCTGAAAAAGTCCATGACAAAGCAGTTTGACACTGCTCATAGTGAACAAAGTTCAGTACTTGAATATGTCTTTGGAGGATCAGGACCAAAGAATTGTATTTACAATTTTTTTGTAAAAGCAGTTTTTTAATATGCATTTTTGCATGCCAGATGACTGATCCTACATTAAAGTGACATCTTGATTGATTTGGATGCATTTACATGAATAATATTAGCTCCACTTATTCAGCATTTTTTGCAGAAATATTCAGATATTTTCCATTAGCTTAATTTTTCATAGATTCCACCGGAAACTAATTAATAAATGGAAGCAAATTTATACTGGAGAATCCTAGAGAATTTTATTTCCTTTAAAAGAAGGCAGTGCTGCTTAGCACCTTGTGTGGGAGAGCGATGGGGTAAGGACTGAATCTGCAGTACAAATAGCCTCTGGAAAGCGTTCACATTCTATGAAAAGCATGCAGTATCCTAAAGTGAAGCATGTTGATCTGGGAACAGTAACGTAGGATAAAACATTTCAAATCCTCCAAGATGTAGCTAAAATACAGTGGACTTTGTAGAGGATTTTAGAACAAATGAGACTATATATACACTCATCTTTTCAACAATGTATCTATTTGGACACTCAAAAAACCCCCCTGAAATAAACAGAACAAGACTGTCCATTGATAGATATTCACACGAAAGAAAGCTCTAATATCCCTCCTACACATCCTTTAACTCTGAAGTTCTCCCATAGGTGTAGTTTTTAGAAGCTTCTTGATTTACTTTTGTCAAATAAACCGTATTAACAAAGACCTGATTTTTGCATTGGTTTAAGTTAACCTTTCTCATCTGGACAGAAATGACTTAGGGAACACTTACATAAATTGCTTTCTTGGAAGATTATGGTAGCAGGAAAGTAGTAACAGTGCAGCAGAGGGACATTGCTAGGAAGCGGATGGTAATAATGTCTTCTAATCCCCAGGACAGATCTAGGAGAGGTTGGCTGCTTTGTGATTTATGAATACCACTGCACAATAACCAGTATGGACTCTGCAGGTTGTCTGTTGTAGCTTTATCTGTAACCACAGCATCTACTGTCTCTACTGTGATTGAGAGTAACTATCACCCTGGTTTAATGCCATGGTGATTAATACTTTTGAATTAAAATGTTCTCAGTAGCTAATACTAAGAAATAGCTAAGAGACATGTCCATAATCTGCTTTGTCATATCTTAAAAACAAATCACTTTCCTTTGCTAATTCCACAATAGTTAAGACTGAGACTGGTGTCACTGCTTTCAAAAACTTCTGCTGACTTGATCCAAAAATTGTGCTATTTCATAGGGTCAGTATGCAAAATCCAAATTTATTTCAGCATGAAGCTCTAGTTTGTCCTATGCACAGTTGCATTCACATTATCATCCAGTTCTGCTCATGACTATCATCTGGATGCTCCCTGGAGGAACACTACTTCTCTAGGTTTATCTCAGTTCCAACATTGTGTTCCCCCAGGGTGAAGGAAAAAGAGCAGAGTGTTTAAAAGATGAGAATGCCAAGGGGAAAAACAGTAGTGGTAAAGGAAGAGAAGAACATAAGAGCTGACAGGGACAAGAGAAAGAGAAGCAGTAACAGAAGAAAGAAGAAGAAAAATTCAGCCTTCTGAACAAAGCCTCTTTTCAGACTTTCCAAAGGGATAAAGATTTAAAGTGAAGACGAAGAGTCACAGGAAGTAAGACTGAAAGAAAAACCACTAAAGAAAAGGAAAGCTATCACCTTCTTTTAGCTTAAAGCCCCCCATCAAGCATTTAAGGTGCATGCTTGTGTGTCTTCACCAGCACACTGGTAGGAAATTGCAAACCTCAGACCCATTTCTTTCCCATTGTTCCTCTTTTATCCTAGTGTTCTGAATTACGTACAGCTGTTGGCTCTGCCTGTCCTCAGCAGTCTTCCTCTCCGCTGCTCACATGCACAGACTTGCATAGGCTATGTAGGTACACCCACAAACCAACATTTACTTTCAATTACAAGTAATTTGCAAGCTACCAACTCTAAATGACAAAGGAGGGAGGAGTAGAGTTAATATTTCATTGGAGGGAAAAGAAGAATATAGAAAAATTTAGAAAGAAGGTTGCAGATGAAACTTTGGTCAGGGAAAGTGCAAAGCAGCCATATGTTCTAGGTACAATACCAGAGATCTCCCAGGAGATGAGCCCAGATGCTACGTGGAATGCAACTCTGACTTTGTCATTGAGGCAAGTGAGAATTAGAAAGAAAGAAGAAACAGGAAAAGAAATATTCCTAGTCTTAAATGCCACCTATATCTAATTACCCTAAATTGAGGCAAGATCAGAAGGTGTTAGTCTAAACTCTGACCTTGCTGTTGTTCAGTGAATGCAGCTTTCTGAGTTTCATTACATTTTCTTTTGAGACACCTGTGATGCAATACATCCCAGTCTGCAGTAATGCTGCTCTTGGTGCTTCTTCCTTCCTGCCCATTTCTCAGTGAGGTGTGTCACACTGAGCTGCAGCACTCCAGTTTTTATTTCTTCCATCGGCTTTCATCTCAACTCAAATATATGTGCTGCTGTTGTCAGCAGCTCCATAAACCAGGTCTGTGCTGGAATATTACAAGCACTTCTAATTATAAAGATTAGTAGGGGTTTCTTTATTACCGATTACACTGGTTTTGTACCTTTGAGATTAAGGCTCCCTCCCAGCATGCATTCTGTATTTCTGGATAGGTCTTCAGTGCAAGAAATATGTAGAAACATTTGCCACATAATTAAATTTAGGTCTTGCAACTAACATTACGAACTGCTCTTCCCACAAAAAAAATTCCCCAAACCTTCAGCTCTTTCCCATCCCCATTAAAGAAGTTATTGAGGAAGACAAAAACCAGACTTTATATTTGCTTGATATTTATTTGAAATGTGTTCAACTGGTAGTGCCTTGGCCTGCAAGTTGACTTTGTTACTTTCTTTTCTTAGCCTGGAGGAGAACTGTGGACCGTGTATTCATGCTACCAGGGAAACTTCCATCCGGAATGATCTTCCTGAAAGTGTAAGCAGCCCCAGTAGAGTCAAGAAGCAAAACCAACACAGTAATAAAGTTATGCATTCCACGATAGTTGCCTAAGAACTAAAAGTCTTTATGTTTCAAAGTCCTAATACAGGAAAACTACTGCAACAAGTCATTAGCTAACAGCATTAAATAGTACCAGTTTTCCTAATTCAGCTGTGAAAAGTGAAAAGTGTGATCCATTCAGACACTGTCAGTGAGGTGCACTGGCCAGGGCATATCTGGAGTCTGTGTCCAGCTTAGAAAGGGAGGTGAAGAAAGTAGAAGAAGGTCCATCCGAGGGTCACAAAGACAGTTGTGGCATCAAGGAGGAGTGGTCAGCCATTAGGAATGAGAGAGGTGGGCTTGTTCACTCTTCCAAGGAAGAGCTAAGCAGTAATCTATTAGCAGCCTACGACACTTGAAGGGGAATCACAAAGGTGATGAAGCAAAACTCCACTCCATTTTAACAGATAGTGTAACAAGGATCTCAGCTAGGGAGGTTTGGACTTGGCCAGGAGGACAGTACAGCACTGGGCCACGTTCATACCATCATTTCCCAAGGGAGACAGTGAAATCTCCGTCCTCGGGGCTTTTCAAGACTTACATGGATAAAGCCACAGCTAACCTAACCCAGCACTGGCAAGAGTCCCAAGTCACACAGGAGGTTAGACCAGCTGGTCTCCAAAGGTCCCTTCTCACCAATATTTTTATGACTCTGTGAACTAAAAATAAAACAAAAAGTCAGGAGTGCTTCAAGACCAGTTCAGTCATGGCAAAGTAAATTAAGCAACATCATCAAATTATTGCTTGGCTGGTGTCGCTGACATTTGTGGTGAAGTAACTATATTTGAATTGCATAATTCAGAACCTTCAATGGCAGTTTCAGTAAGAGTTCTAGTAATGTAAGGTACATGGATTTTAAATCACATTACCCTTTCAACTCTAGAGATGTAAATTGCTGAGGAGCACTAGTGGATAACTTACATCAGAGATGTCCAGGCCAAGTTTCATTTATACAGGAACTGCATTCTTGATCAGTTTTTTCTTGCTGGCACTTTTCCGTAAAGCTAAATTTACTCTTAAATAAAAGCACCAAGCAGACTGAAAATTTTATCTCCATCTAAAAACAAGGCTTTCCAAAGAAATTCTCCAAAAGTGAACAGAAAGGAAAAAGCAGCAAAGGGAAGGAAAAAAAAAAAGAAAACACTGATTAATGAGATTTGTTTGTTCTGGGGTATGATCAAACAGGCCAGCACTACAGTCAGTGATAAAAGAAGGCAAAGTGCTGCGCAGACTGCTATATTCATCTGCTTAAAATTCACATGGTCTGAGTTCTAGAATAATTTGCTCCACGCCATCTGGCAGACTTAAGAAGTATGAATATATAGTGGGGGGAGGGCATGAGGAAATTTTCTGCATTTCAGTAGCATGTAGAAATACTATATTGGGGTTTGCAACTTATGTTCAATACATTAAGTGCACAGGTAAGCTGTAAACAATCCAGCAAATGCTAATTTTTAAAAAGCTTAGAAACAAACTTACTACAGTAGTATAATCCCACTCTTTGTACCTTATATTTGGACTCGGAATATAACACAAGCCATGAAGTGCAATGAAGCGAGTCTGTGCAAGTATTACTCAGTGGTCAGTATGAATTATACAATGTCATCCATGCCCAAACCAGAGAGTATGAGTGTTGTAGCTCTCAGCTAAACCTCTTAGCTTCACTTATAAGCTCAGATTTTAAAAACTTCTGCTTGCAACAGTGAAAACCTCAAGTGTGGGTCAAGGAGATGCTATAGAAGAAAATATTACTGGTAGATCCAAGCTGCTGTGGGATAGAGATATGTAGAATGAACATGCATATCCAAAGGAAATATGAAAGCCACTTACCTAAATGTGTTTCTACGTTGTCGCTACAGAGAGCATACTATTCCCATACATTTTACTTTCATAGTTTGCTGTGCAGGCTAGGTAGTTTTTTCTAGTTTTGGATAAGGACCAAACGGCTTTCAGCCAAAATGATGGCTGTTTGACAAAGTTATACAATTTATCCATCAGTTATTTTTTTTACACTGTAGAAACCATGTTATTGCTATGTTTTTAATTATAATGGTTGTGTGACTGCATGCAGGTTTATTCCCCTCCAATAGAATGTCAGTTGTCAGAGCGAGCAGCTCCCAAAGTTTGTCCTGTCCTTTAGTCACCAAGGAATTCTTAGAGAGCACAGAAGCTCATATTGCATATGGATATGTACCTGTTGTTCTCAAATTTGTGCTTAAAAACCTGTAGCTAATAAGATGGAGAGGAGCAGCTGAGTAGCAGTTTTCTCTAACGCAAAGTGTCTGTGGCGGTGAGATCCTGACAGATGGGCTCAAGAGGATTCATTTGGGACAGTTTTGGATGTTCCTGGTCTGCCAACTTTTCCATCCTGTCTAGGAGGCTGCTTATAGCCCATGGGAGGCCTCTGCACGCCTCTGCCACCCACCTGCCCCAGGTGTACTGTAGCTGCTGTTTTGACTACGGCACATCCCATGCTACTGTCTCTGCCTGTGGAGTGTAACTACAGCAGAGTAAGCAGGGGAACAGTCTCAGTTGACCTAAGCTAGGTATCCTGAATCCCTTACCGGACAGCTTTAAGAATTCCATCTTACACAAATACAAAAATTTGGACCAATAAAATATATAAATTCAATCGTTATATCAATACAAGCTTATTGGCTGAGCCGTATGTGTGGGAGCTGATGCTGTCACATTACAGAAAGGAAGAGTTAACCCTTATAAACATCTCTGTCCCAAGGGTGCTACTCAGCTACACATCTTAGATGACCAGAGTGTTTCCGCTTCTCCAGGCTGCTGCCAAGGGTATTTAATGACAGCAATACTGCTGTCCCAGTGCTATTACAGCATTGCAAGGCGGTCATAAAGGCTGAGAAAGCATTTTCCTTCCAAGCTTCTGTTGTTAAGTGGCTTATAAAGTTTCCAAAACGTGACCTTTAGAGCTGAAATTTATTATGCTTGCATTATACCCAAGACAAATTTAATTAGGCAGTTTAGAAGAAAACCTGTTTACCAAATGTTAAGTCATCTAGGTGGTAAAGAAGTATTTTTTAATTGCCAAAATAATTCTTCAAACGCAGGGGAAAATTGTACAAAAATAGAAATTTTTTTTTTTCACTTTAGGCATGCCACATGCTGAAGAGTAATCTCATTTCATGCAACCCTTTTTCAGATTTCCCTGTGTTGCTTGCAGTCAGTTTTCTCTCTCAGAACAGTCTCTGGTGGTAATTTCCACATGTTTGCTCTTACTGTCTCAAGTTAGTGTCTGCAACTTACTCTTGCTAGAGCTATGGCAACAGAAAGTGGTGGCCAAATAGCATTCTTACAGTGAATAGCATTCACTTCAGCTTACAGTGTGGAAGAATGTCAATATCTTTGCAGGGTCAGCCTGTTTGTTCTTGTTAGAAAGCTGGCATAAGTTTTTCCTGTAGAAAAAGATGAGGTTTCAGTGCTTAGTAAACACCCCTTTAAAAGCTAGATCGAGACAGTCATGCAGAAATGCAGTAATGCACATAACCACACTGTGACTTTTATCACTGATCAAGTAAAATAAAGAGTTCGCGGCTTTTTTAATAGCATTTCACCGGCATGTGTCAATAGTGTACTGGTACAGGTGTGTGCGCTTAGCCAGGAGAAGCACTCTTGCCTCCAAAGAAGGGAAATGAGGAGGGAAAATGGGACTGGGAAGAAACTGATTCTGCAGTGTCACGAGGTGTGGCTAGCTGGACACTTGGGGTGAAGCAGATGGAGGACATGGAGCAGCAGTTCCTGATGGTTTGAATGGGACAGGGCTGTGCCCATGAGCCTAAACATCACCTCTACTGATGGACTGGAAACCAAGAATGACAGGGAAATTTGTAGGAGTGGGGTGGCTGGTAACAGATACCCTGCAGACGAAGAACCCTGAGGGTGATGCACTGTGGAGTCAGGATGAATCCTAGTCACTTACTATATTTTTATCTACGGCTGTTATTAATAGTTTCTAGGCTGTTTTTATCAGTCTTACAAAAGAAAAACATAGAGCCTGAAGAGCCTACTACGGCAATATATATTGTAAAATGTTGTTTCTTATCACACTACTGAGTGTCTGGGGACTGGTGTACAATCATTGCAGGAGAAACACTCCTCTGTGGGATCAGGTACAGTAGCAGTTTCATTCAGTCTCCCTATGAAAGCAAATGACCACTAGTGGATTGGCCAGCCAGATTCTAAGACAACTGCTCACTATCTGTACCTCATGGAAGAGGATGGAGTTAGGAAAAATGAAGAAACAAGAGGGTAGGGGAAGATCATAAAAGGGAATAAGAGAGCAAAGGAAAGAAAAAAAGAAAGAGCAAGGAAAGAATGATAAAGGATAAGGATGTTTCTATCAAGGAAAAAAAGAGAATGGAGAAGGCTAAAAAGGGTCACAAAAAACATTAAAGATAACAAAGTGGGTCAGGGAAAGAAGATGTAGAACCTCAGGCTGCTGTGTTTTGTGTAGCTCTGTGTGTATGTTATGCAAATAGACTGTTTTCTATATATAAGAATAATTACAGACATCAGTTTAAAAATAAATTAGTATCAATTATAAGTATTAGCTAATAGCTCTTTTGAATTAAATCCTTTGTTTATCTACAAGAAAAGTTTTCCACAGATACAGCTATGTCTATATTGCTCCTCCCCAGTCTGAGAAGGATGTGTCTCCTGGGGACAACTGATCGGCCTCCAAGACTGATGCAATTTGCAGCCTTTTTGATGAGCTTGCAAATTATTCCATAGGATAATAATAGCATGGTTTAGGGGCAGGAATATTTCAAATAAGGGTTTCGTGGATGGGTCTAATGGCTTATGTAGACACAAACATTGCTCCAGGACAAGGCAAGGCACAAGCTTAAATAAGGAACAGTTCTTGTACAATAATTCCTAGTGTAAAAACATCCCCTGTAGCTGAATGAAGCAATTCCTTTTCCAATTCTTAGTTTAAAATGCTTCCAGAGTGTTTAGTGCAACAATACCTCTATTGGTCCCTTCACACAGAAGCTCTTAGAGATTAATTTTTAATCATTGTTCAGTTGAGCTGGTTTTAGCTGGTGACCTTATAGGTGGACAGATCCCTGTCCAAAATGTCACACCAGTCTCAGCATATGTCACCAGACCTGCCTGGCTGGCATTGCTTTCAGATGTGCATAGTTAGTCCAGGGGTAAAGACAGTAGGGAGGACCAGAAAACCGGGATAACTTGAGGGAGCAAATGGTACATAGGAGAGAAGGAGGTGCAAGTAGCAGCTCTCAGCGGTTTCTCTACGGCAGGTTTGCATGTTTTTCAGTTGTACCAAATTATAAGATTGGTCTTGAAACTCACGTGTTCTGGATTCCAGATATTTAAAAAAACCAAAAGTGGTAGAGTATATAAGTTAGTCACATGGTGATTGCTTGGTACCCAGACTCTAATTACAGGTAGATTAAGGAAGCAAACAATTCTGGTAACAGCACAGTAGGGTACCACAAAAACAACTGTCTTGACAACCCCTGCTGAGGTCTTGTACTGAAGGCTGTTGCATGATTCACCGCTAACTTTATATTTCCTGGAATTTACTGGTGTTCCTACAATTTTAGCACTACTATTATGGATCTTTGATCTTTGAAACTATCTATAATATATTTAACAAAGATTGAGTTATCTTTTATTTAAATAATTTAATAACCAACATGCAGCAGGACTCAAGGTCTGTCTTTGCAATACTTTTAGGAGGTATTTTTAAGGACAGAAGGCACATTTATCTATCCATTTAACACAGACATACCAAGTATGCATGGCTACAGTTTTCACGGTTTACTCGTAAATTTGAAAGCAATTCATGTTAAACAAGTATGTCCTCCAAATTCTTTCCAACAGAAACACCTCAAAATTAAATAATGTTTTGTCTTTCCCCATAATTATTCACAATTTTACTATCTTTAGGTAGTTACAAGCTTATAGCATTGTTGGGACTACTCTCATTCCTATTGTATTTTATAAAATTATCTTCACTATAATGGATTTTTTCCTTGTCTCTTGCTTCTCTTGTTAATTTGTGTGCTTGTAACATTCAGTCTATTTGTATCACTATTTCCCATTTGTTATGACTCCTGGTGCAATTTATTACACATGCAACTAATACGTGTGATTTTTAATTGCTACATTTATTTTACCGCGCAATCAGGATGGCTTTTAGCCAAATATTTTCTTGATTGTGAAAGTAATTTCTTTGGTCCAATCCTGAAATATACATCTATATTTACAAGGCCAGCAGTAAGTTTTAAAGAAAACGTTATTTACGCAAACAAAAATACTACAAATATTTTATCCAAGACTAAATGTAAGACAAACGTATTTTCCTGTTTTGTACAATGTATCCACATCCTGTTGCATCAGAATGCTACATCTAGAAAAATAAATTTATGGGTGAAAATATTTAAATGCATGTTAAATACAGTTTGTATTATTCTAAGTGTAAAATACGAAACCAAGTATTAAGAATCATTAGTGGTATGTGATAATTAAAGTCTATATGTAACTGAGGATTTCTTATCTGCAAGGTTAATATAGAGAGCTCACTGAATTTCTAAAACCAGTCATCAGGGACTGGACAAATGATATTTACACTCTTAATTATCCAGTGAGATTAGTGTTTGTGGTCTCTGTAAGCAGGTCACACACATAGCAATGAAAATTAATTGTGCTACAGAATAGCAATGATTCATATATTTTCTAATCATAATTCTAGTAATATTTTAAAGATAAGCCTCCTTAAATATTTTATTTTTAAGTAGATCTATTAACAACATTCAAAGGATACCTTAAAAACAGAACAAAATACCGCTCTCAGTGGAAGTAATTTCTCTGCATTTATCCGGTGTTACTTTGCAGTACAATTACTTCAATTTTCAGAGATACGCAGAGTCAGCACTCCATCACTTGTGCTCTCTGTCCAAAATATATGTCCCCAACTGAATTTTGTTCTTTTTTAAATATAGCAAATGGGATGATATGGTGTGTCACCAAGCAAAGATTTTGAGCCTATTTTTTAAATCAGCTGTGGTGCCAATTTCAATAGAAATATGCTGGGCTTTATGGTCACATACATAATTGTTTTTCAGTATGCTTCAGAGTTCATTACTCTGTGATATTCTTGCTCTTAGACACTGCTTATAACAGTGCTGGCACAACACGATGCTCTGCAAATGTCAGCAAAGACTCCTGCCACATGCTGTAGCTGCTGACTTTTTTCTTCATTTGCTCCATAAACATTAGTCTCAAAATCACAACATTTTAAGGCATTACCAGCCTCCATGGGTTTATTCTTTCATTACACCCATTCGTTTTACTTATTACATTAGTTCAATTTCCACAGTCATAGTTACACTAGTGTATCAGCATTTCCCACTTCAGTTGTTTTCAGTGCATTAAAAATTAGTCATAAATACTGTTTCATGATCAAATTTGGCATAACTTGCTTTACAGGTCAAGCAAACACATTTTTCTTTCACAGATTAAAAGAAAAATCTGTTTGATCATATTCAAGCCATTTCATTAGCTGGAAAACATTTAGGTTTATTAATTTGGAAACAACGTGACAAGTTCTGCTGTTATTTATACTACAGTTAGTCCAGAGTAACTCAACTGTATTCAGTAGATTAGTCTGAATGTGTACCGGTTTCTGTAAAAACTGGCCCCTTTTAACTTAAATAAATAATGGGTAGGGAAAAAAATAAATGGAAGGAAAAGAAACAGATTAATTAGAAAAAAAATATTTCCTGCTCATTGAATGGTCAAAATAAATGGTGCTTTGGGATTGCAATACTTGCCCCAGGAAGGAAGGCAAGCAATTGCAAATGCAATTCCCACTGATAGTTCTGTATTTCCAGTTCAGATGAAGATTCAATTTATTTTTGTTTGAATTACTGGATAGCAAGAGGAGACTGGTGTCTTGAGGAGCAAACCTGCCTTTCCTGAGTAAGCATTTACCTTTTTCACATATGGAAAGAGTGGTTAACATATAAAGAGGGTTTCTGCACTGTCTAGTCACCAGAAAACCTTGAAGGTAAATATTTCAAAGCTCAGTGGTGCTAAAGGCATTTCATAAGATCAAGAACTGCCACAGAGGAGTCTTCTCAAGTGCATCTATTGCTCACGAACACAATGCTGTAACAGCTACAATGACATTTTAGATTACTTTTGATCCAGGTTGCGTGTCTTAAAGCTAAGTTTTCTGTAAAAGGTGGATCAGACTTATCATGTTGGAATAGCTCCTCTGTAGGTTTTTAATGTGGCAAATACTGGAGCACCATTTGTTCCTGGGAGCATCTCAGACAATTGCACATTACTCAGAGGATTTCAGGATTCCACAGCTGTATAAATCTTTGAATTGAAATTCCTCTAAGGTAGGCTATGGCGGTCTTGATGTGGGTGGGTGGGTTAAATGTTCTTGCTATCTCCTAAAACCCAACAGCTTTGCCAGGTGACAGTAGCTACCTCTGCTATTGAGCTGCACTTCTTGGCACCTTTTGGAACTTCTGCATAGTCATATATCTCTCTGACAAGGATGTACCTGCTGCCTTCTGTTTGATGGCTGTGCCATTGATGGATTCCTTCTCCAAAATCCAGCAAGGAAACCCTTCCAACCCAAATGAAGATCAATCGCACTGCACCTGAAGTTTTGATAAATACTTTGATCATCCAATAATGACTAATTGCTTTAGTGGAGCACAGTAATTCTGATGACAGTCATTTATCAAACAAGGGAGAAGAGAAACTTGGACCTTTACAGTGAAGTTAGCCATCCTGCTTTACTGTGTTTTATTTTATGCAGTGTAGGTCAGCAAAGAGAGCCTCTCCTACCCTCTTCAAATTAACGAGTAAGCCTCTCTGATGCCTAAGAATGAGCACAGTGTGAACGTTACTGCAAATGATGTGCCTTGTCTGCACAGTCTCTGTCCTCACCCAGTTTGTTTGATTTCCGAAGGAGATTATTAAAAGACATTAATAAGAAATGGCCAAAGCACATTGTCTGTTATAGATATGGTTTCCACATCTGTAAATGGTGAGCTCCTCCAGCTTTTTGCTGTCTTCTGAAACCCACCTGGCTAAAATAACCACGAGTACATCATGTTATGCCCAAAAGAAGATGAATCCAGATGTGAGGGATACAGAGCCAGGAGCTGTACTTTTCTCCTATGCTGAAATGGCTGTGTCTCAGATATGGGCCCTCTCGTCAGCTGTCCCTGAATCTGGGGGACCTTGCCAAAGTAAAGCCAGAGTTCTCCTTGCCTTCTGCTGGAAATACAGGATTTACCTGCTGCTCTGTCTAGTTTTGCCAAGTGCAGGTCACACTTCAGCTGCAGTATCCAGGCTGACCTGCGGGTGGAAGTCCTGCAGAAGGAAAAGAGATGCACGGAGGCAAGTTTCTGAAACACTGAAAATCCAAGAATGTTACCAAGACCCAAACATAGTGTCACTCTGGAGGATATTTTGGAGGAGCTATCTCGCTGTCCTCTTCCACTGACAGCGACCTTTTCTAGTGGTAGCTGTGCTTCTATCCTCTCTTGAGGTGTCAGTGAACTAAAGAGAGTGACCGAGTATCAACTGCACTTTGTGGGCTATGGAAAATATCTGGCATCCCTCCCTTAGATGTATGCAGTGGTGGCTGAAATTAGTGCATCTGTCCACAAGCTACTGCTTTAGTTCATGCTATGGGAGGAGCTAAGGAAAAATGCAAATCCGCTATCTATTCTGTCATATCCATGTACCAGAAGGCATTGCAGACAGTGAGGATAATCTTTCAATTACCACAGGAAAACGGAGAAGGACTGGGGGATAGGAACCCTTGAACACAAGAGGCAGTGAGTGAGTGCTTCTTTGGTCAGCTCACCATTGGATTCATGCTGTCTCCTTGTGCATCGCTGTGTACCTTCCAGGCAGGAAGCAACTTAGCTGAAGCCCACAAGATTTCATGCTATGCACAGGCAAGGGTGAAATGTTTTCAGTTTTAGCATGATAACCATAGAGGCTGGAAGCCTTAGAGAAAAACCTGCATTGCTTTGAATGGAGGAGAGATTGTACTTGATCTCTTCATTTGCATAGAAACTGCCCCTGGAGCCAGCTGGCCATAGTAGCCAATACTCCATCTTCACCTAAGCAACCTCCATGGAGTTTTGAACTGCCACCTGCACTTAGAAAAGCCAAGTCAGATTTCAAACACTGTGGATTGTTGTCACACCGGAGGTGTGAACAGAGGAGCACCTACAGCAAGGATGCTCTAAAACTGCATGCATACATCACGTGCAAGGCTATCTTTGTTACATCTTGATAATAGATTGGGCCCTACACTTTAGGCAGTAGCTGATGTGAATTTAACTTGTCCCTAGACAGTTCTCAAATCAAGCTTTATATACATAGGTATATAAATCACTTGTTACCTCTAGCACAAGAGAGTGTACTGATGCACACATTCAGATTCCAAGACTTGGACTTGGACTTTCTAAGGTTGCTGGTTATTATTCTGGCATATTTTCATGGCATTAAGCATATTGTTCCTTAGAGATCAATCTATAAAAGCCCTAACCTCATCCTTGTTAACAAGGTGTTGATGCTACAGGAAGTAGAGTAGGGAAAAAAGAAGGAAAAAAAAAGTGCATTCATAAATATTCCTGTCCCAATTCCTATACAATTTCCATCATAATGATAGATAAGTAAATACATAGTACTGATAGAGCTAGCAAGCCAACAGCTCTAATGGATTCTTGTTAGAGTGGCAATAGCCTCATCTGCCAGCTCAGAGAAACCATGGAGCTGAGTGGCTGATTGCCTTCTTTGCCAGCCCTGTTCTCTGGACACAGATAGACATGTTACACATTTGGTTCTTTCTGAGTTTGGCAAGCATAATGATTCCTGGTAAACCAGACAATAGGACTGAAAAAACAGTTAAAGATTTGGATGGGAACATGGTGTGAGGGCTCTTTCTTAGGCTCTCCTTGCTTGCAGACATGAGTTTTGCCCTGGAAATCAGCTTTTACATAGGATGGTTAATGCACATTAGAGTCATTACATCATGAAGGATCTAGTCAATTCAGATCCTTGGGTATAAACAAGCATCGTTTGTTTATGGGAAATGAAATGATGTGAAAACCACTGTGCATGTGTCATGGCTTAACTGAGCACCACACAGTCATTCACCCACTCCAGTGGGATGGGGGGAGAATGAGAAGGGGTAAAAGTGAAAAAGAAACTTGTGGGTTGAGATAAGAACAGTTTAAGAATCAAAATGATATAGTAATAAAAATTTGTGAAAAGCAAGGAAAAGATGGGAAAAAATAACAAAGACAGATGAAGATAAAACCCCAGAAAGACAAATGATGCAAATGAAAATAATCACTCACCACCAACCCACTTGTACCCACCCAAACCCCGAGCAGCAGCCCACCCACCAAACTTCCTCCTCTCCCATTTTTATACACTGAGCACGACTCCATATGGTATGGAATATCCTTCTGGACAGTTGTCAGCTGTCCCAGCCACGTCTCTTTCCATTATCTTGTGTACATCCAGCCTGCTCTCTGATGGGATGAGGTGAGAAGCAGGAAGGTCCTTTGACACTGTGTAAGCTCTGCTCAGCAGTACTGAAACATCTCTGTGTCATCAACACTGCTCTCAGCACAAATCCAAAACACAGTCACACATCAGCTACAATAAAGAAAATTTAACTCTATCCCCACAAAAACCTGCACACCCTGACGGATTGTCTAGAATCCTCCCCTTCTCCATACTCCTGCCTCATAAACCTTCATGTGCTGATATTTGTGTGCTCCTATTATCATAAACTTCCCAGAATCTGAAGGTCATGGAAAAGCCTGTCATCTCTAGAAGGATGGGCTGAAAACAATGCAAAGACTAGGCAAACTGACTCACAGGGTGAGAGTATCAGTGTCTCACAGTCCTTTCCCTTTGGAAGAGAAAGATACAAAGATGAACAGTTCCTTAGTTGTTTGTACTGAACCAAGGTGTTTTTGGTATAACATCTTGGCAGAGACTGCCTGTTTGGACTGCAAGTCTGATGATGATGGCCAGTAGCACATGTGTAAGGAGCAATTCCAAGAACAGAATAAAAAATGATCAAACATACCTGAGAATATACTCAAAGCCTTCTGCAGTCAGCAGCCTGTTTCCTGAGACAACCATAAAGCTTGCATTCTCCACATTTTATTTTATCACTCACCTTTGGAACCGTGTTCACGACACGATGTGATACAATCTCACCCAGCCAGCACAGTCACCTCTGTGCAACACACACCCCAGGCCACGCCAAGTTTGTTTTTCTACTGTTTCAGTCCCCTTAACAGCAAGCTTTTGTGAAATGTTTTTTTTCTTACAGGTGTAGCTATGGGTGGAAGAGCAGTGCTTAGCACTGTGGGTGCCCTCGGTCTGCACATAATCATTCAACCCCTTGCAGAATCAGTCTGTGTTTCAAAGATTTCTCTTTGTGGCGCTTGTTTTCACCCACACATTGCATGTTTATATGGGTTCAAGACTGTCTAATAAGACTGTCTAAGACTATTTCCATGGTTTGGCTCTCTGTTGGACAGAAGTAAAGACACTGAAGCAAATTTGCAAGGTGTGCTCCTATGCCAACTTCTGCCTCATTCTCTTACAAACACAGCTAAAGACAAATATACAGTAACTCTGGATTTCAGCACTTCAGGGGAATTGCAGCACCCTGAATCATATCTCTTGAAGGGCCAGGCATCCTCCCACTCAATGATTGCTACCTGTTCTGCATCTACAACTACTCCCACCTTTAACATCATGTACAAATAAAGAACAGAAAACTAAAATACAGGAAGGTACATCACACTTAAGAATACTTTATTTTTTAAATAAAGCTATGTAATCTGCTATCTCCAGACATCTCCAATGCTGATCCCTATCAGCAACACTAGACATTAAAACATTGCTATTCCTATAAAAAACAACCAAACAAAAAACTCAAACCAACCAACCAACCAAAAAAAACCAACAAAAAATCCAAACAACAACAAAAAAAACCACCCAAGGGAAAAAAAAAAAGGGAAAACAGCTCAGTATTGTGGTGCAGAAATAAGAGTTTATTATTTTTTTTAACAGTAGATCAGGATGAAAAAAGTCATGTAACCTATGTACTCCTCAGTTTTCCACTCTGCAAAATGTGAATTGCAAAACTGAGTTCTACTAAAAAGTCAAGTTATAAGTTTAAGTAATCCATGCAGAGTAATTTATGGATATTAATATAGAAAAGGGAAACTGTGTGCCAGTCCTACATAATTAACATTGTCACTAACATTACATTGCTATTTTGTAGCACATTTAGTAGAACACCTCTGTCACAGTTAGTAGTATATAAATGCATAATAAAAAGAGAGTCCAAGCCTTTCCATAGCTGTTGCTCAGAGTTGTTTAGAGCAAGGAGTAAAGAATGGTGTTCCTTGATCCTCTCTGTCGCCAGCTCTTGCTGTACTGGATGACATCCTTTCCTATGAAACCCCTTCCTTGCTCTTCCTACAGATCTTGATACGTTTTGCAGGAACTGTGGTTATTCAAAAGATCAATTTTTAAGGTTCCTGTGACCCAGTTATAATGGTAAAATGTGCACTCCTCTACTTACCAAGGGAATATGCTGAGAAGCCAATCTGCAGGATGCAAAGGTTTGATTTGAGTAAGAGCCTGCATGGGTGCAGTCAGAAGCAGCTAAGGCAAAAAATAAACTCCCTCTGCTCTGTATTCTGATATGGAAAAGTTTAGGAAAAGAGAATGATACAAGGAGAGAGCTATGATAAATTATCTTTAAGTCCACACTCTCACTCTGCATTCTACATAGCCCTCAGGAGCATAAGTTAATGTTCCGGTAAGATGAAAAAGAGAGAGAGTTTTGGGAGCTGGTGCCACCTATATACACACTGAATATCAATGTCATTTATTTCACCTGACATGCTTACACAAACACGTTAAACTTCTAGAAAATAAGCTTTTCATCTTACTCTAGAAAGCTGAATTTAAGCTTTGGAAGGAAACCACAGAGCAATTCTTTATTTGTTAGAAAGCTAGCTGCTTTTTGAAATAAGGTGCTTCTGAGAATAGATACATTGATCGAAGTTATTTTGATCAGGGGACCAAAGGCTTTGGTTTTGGCATGGGTTTTCTGTTTATGTTTGTTCTTTTGTTTTTTTCTTAGCTTGTTTTCCATCCTTCTTTTCCTTCCCCTCCCTCCCACATGCTTTTATTTGTTTTACTTTTGGTTTTGGGTTGCTTTTTTCTTAGGGTTGCAGATAGCAGATGCTCCCCACTTTTTCCTATTGAAACTGAGCATCAGGATGAGCCAGTGCTGCTGTGACAGTGCAGCTCAGCCTGGCTCTGCAGGCAGCATCAGCCACTGCCTCTCCAATCCTGCCTGCCTTCATCTCCTCGGTGCCAGGACACTTGCTAAAAGTAGCACTGAGGATTTGCAACATGGTGCTTAAGGCTCATGCTTGGACCACTGTTTATGTGAAAGTAGGATCAGGTCCTTAATTCTTTTGGAACTGGACTCTGGTTTCCAGTTCATGAAAGCCAGCAAAGGGTCAGTGCCTTGCATTCCTCACTAGTCTTGGTTGTGTGACTTACAAATGAAGCCTCAACAGCCTTAGTCTCAGTCCCGTGTGCCATCCCATCCCCAGATTATATTATAGATATTTTATTTTTTTATATATATATTATACTACATATATATTATATGTTATGTATATAATATATATTTTTTATATTTTATATATATAATATTTTTAAATCTAAGCACTTTTGTTCTCAGAAGCAGGTGAGATGCAAGATAAAATAGTCATTTTACAACCACCTTTCAAATAATTGGAGAAATCTCTGCCAGTTAAGTTAACCCACCTCTCTCTCCCCCTCACACAAGCATGTTGTATGAAAGTAAATTCTGCAATTAGTCACCTAAATCCTGTATTCGCACCTGTCGTGCTTTGAATCCTGGCAGATGGTTCAGTCGTGGCGGTCTGTGCCGGCCCCTCCAGCCCCCACAGCGGGTGGCTGTCCCTGGCAGCCGTGGGCAGAGCATGAGCCCCGCTCCCAGAGCTGCCCTGCACCACGGGCCCTGCAGCAAGGGCGGGTTTCTGTGCAGGTACAGAAATCTTCCGTGCAGGTACAGAAATCTTCCGTGCAGGTACAGCCTGTAAAGGCCCCCCACAGCTGCTGCCTGGCACTGCCAGCTATGGTAAGGGAGCAGTTCTGCTTCTGAGAAACACGCAGTTTGGTCCCCAGATGGAAATTTTGTCCCAAGCTCCCGTTGCCCCGGCACAGAAATAGGGATCAGAACCCTCTGGTAGGGACAGTTGTTAGCTGGATGTTGTTTGGCACAGCTGGCACAGTGGCATTGGGATGTGCCACCATCTGTGCGAGCAAAGCAGGCCTTCCCTGGACGTGATGGAGAGCAGCCGATCTGCTGTCTGCCTTCAGACACGAAGCAGTTAATACCAAGTGTTCGTAATTAGACTCCATATTACCTCTCAATTTAGGTGAACGAGGATCATTCACACCTCTCTCAGTGCTCTTATTCCAGCCTTGCTGGCTGGCAGACTCCACAAGACAGCAATGTATCCTTGTCAGAGGGACCAGCTGTCCCTGCTTAGGTGAGACAGTCCCTTTTTTGTCATTCTGTCCCATTAAAATAATTCATCAGCTCTGATGCATTTTATTAGGGGCTAATGGTGCGACCCTGTTTTCCCTTCAAATGTCCCTATTAATTACTTCTGCATATTGTTGTCTGTGTTATATGGTAAAATAATTTGCAACTTTTCTTTTTCTTAATTCTTAAAAATTGGGAGTAAAACATCTGAAAAAAATCCACAACAAATAACAACACTGCTTCTAAGACAAACCTTTTCTGAAGGTGGTAAATTTAGTGAAATCACCACTGAATTATTTTATCTCTCTAAATACATTGGAGTTGATTGCTTTTGGGGCAGATGTCTATCACCACCTCCTTCTGAATGGAGTCCAAACAATCCACTCATATATCACAAACCCTGCGTTGGAAGCACCCTGCCTCCAGTTTTTTGGACAGCAGATAAAGAGACAAAGAAAATGAAGGTTAGGGATCAGTAACTTTTGAAATAAACCTGTTAAGTTGAATACTGCATATTGAAAATATTAAATATTTTAAGGTATAGAGCAAAGCTCTATAGGTAATGCCTGAAAGGGTCTGTAATCATACCAAAGCAGATAAAATGGAAGCTTAGACAAAATTTTCACTCACTGAAATAAATTTTTTTAGAGGTTAGTGAGCTAAATTTGAAGAGACAAATTCTTTTCTGTGTCCATCTAGATCTAGAAGAAATCCTCAAAAAAGAAATCTCCACTTGTTGCTTTGAACACCACACAAGCTACTTACAAGATTTGTAGTTACCTCGTGCAAAGTGGCCATTACAAAGCACAGGCTGGGTCTGGCCCCTCAGATTAGAATAGCATCTTTAATTATTGTCGTGAAAGAAACGGCATGGCTTAAAAATCCATTGGATACACTCATAGGGTACATGTATGTGTCTGACTAGTCAGAAAAGGCAGCACGTGCTTTCAGTCCTCATTACCAGACTTCCTATCCCTAACATGGGGATGAGTGAAATGAAAGTCAATGAAATCAAAGTGAAGAAGTGCCATTTTTAGATATTTACGCTGCTCTCCTCTTACCATTCTCTCTTCTCTTGGAAAGTATCTTTTTAAAATATAAGACCCTGAAAATACCACCTGTGGGGCATTTCCATTGTGTCAGAAGTTTCAAGTAGATACACACTAAAAGTGGGAAACACACTGGATTCCCTAAACCAGCCAGCATTAATCCCTGTTGGACAAGTACTGCAGCTCTCTGTGGCTTTCCTGTTGATTAAACAGGGGCTTTGAGCCACGCAGGACTCACAAAGACTGGGCTTGCTTTTACTGAATACCAAGGTTTCCCTGAAACCATCTTTCCTCATGAGGCTGCCCTTGCCTGGCTCCAGCAGAGAGGATGCCGGATGGGACAGACATGGCTGGGTTTATAGCTGGTTTCCTCTCATCCCATATGTTTCTCAGCAAGACGGAAAAACTGGCTCATTATTCAGAATATTGAATGATGCCCAGATTCATCAGTCAGTTCTTCCTGAAAGGCATTATTATCTCTGCTGCTAAGGGGGTTGAGCTCTAACCTAATTCCTGTGCTTCTTTCAAGAGGATTGTTCTCTATATAATTCTTTTAAATTCAAATGGGTGAGTCCAGTCAGCTTGCAAACAATAACATAGTACATCTACATCTATGAGAGGAGTCTGAAATTTACCTTTCACATGACCTCTTGTGCCTCTTACTTATGAGTGTCTAATGCTAAGAAACTCTGGTGTGAAACTACACAACTAAGATGCAGGCTCAGGGAACAAGAGCCTGGTTTTCACTCAGTAGATAAACATTCACTGAGACTCAGACTAAAGGCATAGGTAAAGTATCTCAAGTGATACAAAATCATTGGTATTATACAAAAGAAGTGGAAAATTGAGATGAACTTCCTAAAGTGAGTCACACATGTACAGGCAGAGGTAAAGAATTTTTCCTGGCATATTTTATGTTTGTCTCCAAGTCACTTCTTGGAAATTACATATGTGAAAGTGCATGTCTAGTTAGGTAAGCATAGACACATGCAAACTTATCACATATTACTTGGATTTGTTCTCCTTTACCACAGTTTTTGTTAATGATGAGTACAAACCATTTTTCTGTGCTTTACACTCCCAAAATCCCAAAGGACTTTTAAAGACCTGTATTTATACCAGACACATTGACCTTCCTCTCAGTGAAACAAGAGAACCTTCCTCATTGCTCTCATGGATAGGAAAACTGGCATTTTCCTTGATGACATTCAACTCATACACAACCTTGGCTATCCTAATTTTTAAATTTAATTGATTTCTTTACAAGGAAAGTAATACCATTTGGGGCCAGAGATTTTCTATGGTTTTAGTGAAATGCCATGGAGTCTTTAACTTCCACCTGAAGAGCCACCAGAGACAAACAGAAAGGACCTTGGGTTTAATGTCTCATCTAAAGGATATTCTAATGTGTTGGCCTCATTATTCACAGCAGAAAAGGCCTTTGTCATGGTCAGATGGCTTTAATGTGTTTCGTATGCTACATAAATTCAAACTTGATGGCTCATTTATTTGTTGGATTGCAGCGTTATTCAACCTAAATGAAGCCTTGGTATTTACTAATAATTTGGGCTCTGGCTGCTGTTTACTTAAGCAAGCAGTGTCCACTGTCTCCACTGTTGTCTGTATTAAGTTTGGACTCTGCTAACTCAAAGAATATTATAGAGAGGGCCAAAAATTTGCAGAGGAAATAACTTTTCATTTGGGGACAATTATTTATCTCAGCCTTGAAAGATTAGTATTCCAATATTGCAGTTTCTGACATCAATTTTCTCAGTGTCAGAAACAACTCAGACTTCATCTAAGCCCCAAAGTACCCCCATGAGGAAGTGACTCATCGTTATCAACATTTTGAAGAAGGGCAAATTGGAGGTAAGAGGAGGCTAGGCTCCTTATTCCATGTCAAGACAAAGAGATTAAAATGCTTCCAGAATCCAAATCTGTCCTTTAATCTTGGGACCATATTTCCTTTTGTGATGCGACAATATTCTTTGATGAAGCTACATACAGCAATTATCAAAGTATGTAGTCACACCATGCCAGAAGTGTTCAGAACACAGAGATTCTCTTCTACTGTCTGAAAAATGAGACTATTGGGCTATAATGAGGAACTATGTATCTATGTGATTACATAGAGTGTGCATCCTCTATTCTACCTTGCAGAGAGATTTACCTTTTGATGTGAAATTTCTTAAAATCTGAATTTTATAGTGGAATTCTGGTTGAACTCTCCCAAAAGCTGATTTTAAAATCCTCACCCAGCTGGATATTGTGAGAGCAATCTTGAAGTTAAAAATTACCCATTAAATCAAAAGAAAAACTAACTACTGTGCCATCTTAGATCCAGTCAAAAACATGAGTAAATATCCATAGCCAAGGCAAAAGATACTCATCCTTCCTGCAGAAACAGACAACTGGATTTTAATAAACTGAATAACCACACTCAGGCGAGACCTCATAGCTGTTTAGGTTTAGGTTGGATTTCAGGAAAAGGTTCTTCACCCAGAGGGAGGCTGGGCACTGGAACAGGCTCCCCAGGGAAGTGGTCACAGCACCAAGCCTGGCGGAGTTCCAGAAGCATTTGGACAATGCTCTCAGGCACATGGTGTGACTCTTGGGGTGTCCTGTGCAGGGCCAGGAATTGGACTTTGAGGATCCTTGTGGATCCCTTCCAACACAGGATATTCTATGATTCTATGAAAAGCTCAAACTGATGATGGGATTCAGAGATGAACAGGATCTGTATGACTAATTCACAGCTAGGAAATACATAAATATAGTATAAACAGCAAATGTTCATTAATGCCAGTAATTACAATTTCAAATTATACACATGGACCTGAATTTTCCCTTTCCTTGTAGATCCAAGTGGGAAATAACTTTAAAACTAGAAAATATTTTTTTTCTGGCACTGAACATGGCCAGTTCTCCCAGTTTCTACCATGAAACAGCTGCTGCTTGCTGGATCTTCAGCCAGTTAATAATTTTCCACTCTACCAAATAACTTTTCGAGTGGTTCATTAAGTGATTAGGAGTCTGCTCATATAAATCAAGTGGACTTTGTTATCCCAGCAGCAGTAATTCAGCCCTGTAGCAGAAGGAAAGGTGTCCCTGGAAGTACAGCACAAATTCCTTATTCAATACTCTTCACTTTTCTCTTGAAATTGCAAACCACATTAGCTGTGACTCAAACCCCTGTTTTCCCTTTTCCCTCCCTGTACAGGGCTATGCTAGCATCCAGCCTTGCAGGGTCTGGGTCTGGCTGGGATGGAGCTAATTTTCCTCAAAGTAGCTTGTATGGTGCTTTGGTTGATAACAGAGATGTTTTACCCACTGCTCAGCAGGGCTTACAACAGAGCTGATATTTTCTGCTTCATCCCACCCCACCAGCAAAAGGAGGCTAGGGGTGCACAAGGAGCTGGGAGGGGACACAGCCAGCACAGCTGACCCCAGCTGACCCAAGGGATGTTTCATACCCTGTGGCATCATGCTCAGCGATAAACAGGGAGACCAAAGAGTTTCCAAAGATGCTGTTGCAGGCAGTGCTGGGCAATGGTCTGCTGGTGAGCAGTGACTGCTTTTTCATCACAGGTTCTTTGCCCCTATTTCCCACCTCTTCTTAAACTGTCTTTATCTCATCCCATTGGTTTTCTTGCTTTTGCCCTTCCAGTTACCTCTGCCCTCCAGCTGGAGGGGAGCAAACGGCTGCACGGGTGTGAGCTTCCCACCAGGGTACACACCAGAGCAGGGTACAAGTTGTTAGTGAAACTGTTCATAGCTTCTGGAAATTTCCTGATGAACCCTCCTCTCAAAAGAAGAGTAGAAGTTACCTCCCCAGCAGCTGGTGGGTGACCTTAGTTAGGCAAGTTCATCACTGTGAGAAAATGGTGTCTCCAGGGCCAGATTAGTTATTCTTCATCAACATTCTCCTCTGATTTCTTGCTTTAAGCTCACTAGCTGGAGTTAGCCCCTCACTCACAAACACACCAGTATAGTGACATTTGCAGAGTTAGTTACATGTCATCATAATCTCATGTGTTAGGAGCAACAACTTTGTTTAAGATCTTGGTGTCATATACTAAGAATATGCAAGTTACAAAAAAACCTACGAGAAGCATTAGATATTTTCACTGTATTTGAAACTAACATTGAAGCACACACCTTGTATATTGATTTTATTTCATTGCCTATAACACATACCAGCAGTGGACAAGAATTCTGCAGTCATTGGGATATTTGGGATTTTATGGTGAGATACCTCTGCCAAGACCATTACACTTTTTCCAGTGAAACCAGTATATATCACTTGCAATGATCCAGCTTTACACATCATGAACATGTCCTTTTCAGGTAAGAGACCTGGACCTTGCCAGGATGCAGCTCTGCATCTGCTTTGGGATCAGATGTTTCATAACAAGCACAGCAGAGCTTCCAGTAGAAATACTCAGGCACACTCCTGTTAACTAAATTTGGTAATCCTCTAACAAAAACATCCAATCTGTATCTGGCTTCTACCATGTCCTACATAACCTTATAATCCTCAAATTTAATAACATCTGCAGGTTTTGGGAATAAAGTCTTGCAAGTGACAACACAGATGACAACTCATGGGAGGGAGACCTGGAGGCTGAAGATCGAAAGAAGGTTTGTAACAAAATCAAGGGACAAAGAAAATGGATTTTTCTCCTTTTTATTCCCCCTGCATCTATATAGAACAATTTTTGGTGCATTCGAAGGATTGCCTTCCCTTCAAGAAGGTTACAATGAAATATTTCTGTGTTTTTATTCTTTTTTTGCAGGCATGTTAATGCTGAGAGTAGGGATAACAACCAGTCCAAGGATTTCTTCCTGTGCCCTGGAAAACAGCTGGTTATCCTATTTAACTGGAACTGAAAGACTCCACATCCATAGAACACCCCAGCAGGAGCCTTATTTTGTACAAATGCGTGCAAACTTCAGGGGGGAAATCGGCACCAGCGTACCTCATTATATCTAATGGGATACTATTAAGAACTCCATGCCCCGTGAGTTGAAAGCATTTCTGTAAGCAGGTGGCATTTTCAGTCTTGCCTATTAATGCAGACATCAGAGCTGATAAAAACAGAGTGCCTTCATGTGTTTGCCTCCTGTCTATCCTCTGTTTTTCTAGAGCCAAACATCCAGTTTCAGAGATGCTCGAATCCTTCGTGCTGCTGGGCTGGGACTTGTGAGATTCACCTGGTTGGAAATCAGAACCCACACCTCCATCAGAACCTGCACCTCCATGGAGATCCTTAAACCTGGCATCATTTGGGGAGGTTTTTGTTCCACTGCACAGTTAAAAGAAAGAAAGAAAAGAAAAGAATGTAAACATAAACAATACTAAGAGCATCTTCAGCTGGAAGTGACTACTCCCACATGCTTTTACTCAGAATGGCCCCTGACTTTAATTATTTATTTATTTTGGAATTAATCTTCCCAGGGAAGGAATTCAGGTGCAAATATTAACCTCAGATGGAACCTTCAGAGTTTTCAAAATATTTCTGTTAACATTCTCAAGGTGAATAATTTAGCAATTCAAATCTTTTTATGCAATGTAACAATTTAATAGTACTTTTCCTAAAAATGGCCCCCTCATACTGTGGCCCATTTGAAAGTACAAGAAAACAATCTTAATGACTTCCACTAAAATGTCAAAATGATTTTAAACAAGGCACAAACTGGTTGTGTTCTTAATCCTGAACATCTGATCTCCAAAGCCATTCGCCATGGGAGAATTTAAACATGTGCACAGGCTTACAAAAGCTGCACAGAACTAAAAGGTGTTAAGGTCAGATGAGGGCTGGAACCTCTGAAATTTCAGAGTGTAAATAGGATTTAGGAGTCTGTGTTTTCACCGAGAGAACAAAATTGCATATAATGAACACACATTGTTAAACTTCATCAGTCTCTCAGGGTTTCAGTTATTCTTACAAAAGTCAACCACTGGGATAAATATGGCTACAAAGGTGGGGAGCCACTTTACCATAAAAACTACTTTTACTCTGCAAATGTTGCATTTCAAAAATTTTATAATTTCTGCTGTTCTGAAAGATACAAATTCAAAGGTTTTACAACAAACTGCTTTGAAAAGTACTCAGAGGGTCAGGTCCTGAACTACGCACAATTTTCAAAGGAGGTGGGTATCCAACACAGATAAGCCATACCTTTTTTTCATTATTTTATTGTACAGTAGCATACCACATCATCTGAGGTGAAATACCTGCTCTGAGAAAGCCTCCAGGAGTTCAAGGGCTCTCCTGCACCTTGCCGTGTTGTACTAGTTGAAAACAATCCAGTGGGAGACACCAAGTCAGAGTAACAATTTAATAGCAAAATTGAAAACAAAGGCAGAAAGCACTGGTTTAAACTGACAGAGTCAGGATACAACCTGACACCCCGTTGGTCAGGGTGGTGGTAGCAGTCTGATGAATTGGTGGCTGCAGTCCTCCTGAAGTGATGGATGTGGTTCTGTTGACACGGTGATCCTGTAGAAGGGCCTGGTCTTCCTTGGAAGGTCCAGTGGTGGCTGTGTGGCTCTTGTCCTCTGGGAATCCAGTGGAAAAGGCTCTGTGGTGTTCAAACCTCCGAATATATACAGATAGGAACGCTCAGTTCCTCCTCCTGGGCAGAGCATCTCATGACGGGATGGTGAGTCATGAGGCAAGGCACTGATGGGCCCATTAACAGGAGGGAGGAGGCAGGGAACGCTGCCCCACCTGGCTTCAACAGCTCATGAAGATGGTAACAGAATACACTGCAACCCAAGACACATGCTCAAGGACGAGGATCCTCCCGGATGCTGCTGAGTGTTGACTCCAGCAAGAGCCCAGGGCTGCCCAGCCCCTGCCTCAGCTGCCACGCAATGCCTTCAGCTGGGCTCTCACCAGAGTAGGAGCTGCTCCTGATGTCAAAGCTAGATGGGCTTTTGTCCTCCTGGAACATGACTGCCCTCAGCTTCTGCTGAGCTCCAGTGCAGAGCAGAGCCCTGCAGGTGCCACCATGGATTTAAGCACTAACGGGGTCTCTGATATGGGGCATGGGAGCACCAAGATCCTCATGAATCTGTAAATAAAGCATCAAGGTATTTCACTTCATTTAGTGACTTGACAAGCCCCTGTGATTCTACATTAAAATGCAAATTTAGGAATGGGTTTAACCTTCCTGGTTTTGGCAAAACTTTCCTGGTTTTGGCAAAACTTTCCTGGTTTTGGCAAGGTGTGCCTTCAGTACTGGCAATTGTAATGAAGTGGTGGGGAACATGGATTAACTGGGAGACTTTCACAAACAGGTGCCACTTGCAAGAAATAAGAGGGTCAGAAATGGGAACCTCTGGAAATTTATTTAGTCTAGCTAGCATGAATTAACCTAATCCTTGCTTCCATAGCTGATGTGATATTAAAATCCAATGGGTTCCATTGGCTCTTTCGGCAGAAGAAAGAAAGCAGTGTGGGGATGTGCACTTAAATGGTGGCTTTTTGTTAGTTTTTGTATGCATAAGGTTTCAGACACCACTTAGTGCTAGGCAGCTCTTCAAAGACACTTTGCTTCTCCCAGAGTAATAATAGTAATGTAGATACTTTAAGATAAGGCCAGTAAATTATTTTGGTTCCTATGAGGTCTGAAAATTCTGTAGTGACAGGTGTGGCTTAATCCAGGAGTCACAGCCACAGAAAAACCACTGAAAGAGGCAAACTTCTTGCATTCACCTGAAAGGGAATGGATAGAATGTCAGAAAGGGAAATGGATAAAAGACATCAGGAATTTTTTATTTCCTTTCTACAGCAGAATAATCAGTCTTGCATATAGAGAAGAAGTAGGTGGTTATCTAAACGAACTTTGCTAAATATCTTATTACTATCTCACATGACATTCTAACACAGAAGCACAGGAAAAGAACAGTCTTGATCACACTCTTACAAAGCAGGTATGAGGATGGTGGGAAATCTGTACCCAGTTGGGAAACCAGTCAGTTCCCAACAGGGAGAGCAACCTGCCTTGGGTGCAGAAGTTTGTCTATTCAGCTTTATTCAGCCCTCCTGTTAATGACGTGAATGACAGAACAAAAAGTAAACTGATTAAATTCACAGCTGACACCAATCTGAAAGGGCTGTAAATACACTGTGGGGAAGGATTAGAATTCAAAATGTTCCTGACAAGCTGGAGAAACAATAAGGGGTGGGGAAAATAAAAATAAAGTAGGTAGCTCTATTAAGACAATGGCAAAATCCAATACATGACAGAAATAGCAATACTGAAATATAAAATGGAAATAATTGCATAGGCAGCAGTTCTGTAGGAAAGGATCAGGCAAAGATCACATTATGATGTAGAGAATAATACAGCCTGCATGACAAGCACGGTGGTAGCTCTTGCTGCTTGTCTGGCATGCTAGGGTGTTTGTGACTTCAAGGAAGAGGTGCACAGTCCATAAGAAAAGGTGGTCTACTCATCACAGGAGCCTACAAAATTTAGGAGGAAAGCTTAAAAGAAATGGAAATGTTTAGCTGAAAGATGGAAGAGCCATCGGTACAGAGTTAAACTCTCAAGCCGGAATGAGGCTGCTGCAAAGAAGAGAATCAGTCCCCCATGTCTGTGGTGGGCACAATCAGAACAGTGGTTCCAATCTGCAGTGAGAACCACGCTGCAGAGCTAGAAAACCTGTGAGAGAAAGGACAGTCAAGCCACAGTTGATGGAAGATTCTTCAGCAATGATACATTTTAAAAGCAGGACAGAGAAGCCTACGTCCTGATTTACACTTACACTGGTAAGGTTTGGTCCATAAATCCCTCTCAGAGCATAGCACAGATACAAACCAAAGGGGACGACACACACAAGCAGAAGGCAGGGCATGGCCTGTTGTCAATGGTTGTGTCTTTTCAGTACACTAAGGACAGAAATATCTGAAAATCATGATCAGTTCACCTGTGATGATCATTAGAATACTGAGACAGCTGCTATTAAGTGTCATAAAAAGAGAAATTTACTTGTATTTCGTTATTTGTAGGTAACCACTGGTCGTACACCTGACCTAATGGTCCAGCATTCCTACAGCTCCTAAGCTGCAACTTGAAGCTATGCACAGAGCTGAAGTTGTGCAAATATGCACAATGTGTGCAGTGTGCACTTTGAAATTAAAAAACCCCAAGATATTCCATTTGTGGCCATTGGGCACCAAGCTTGAAAAAAGTCTCATGTTTGTTGGCTCGTCTCAAACAGCAAACCCCCCATCACTATAATGCTACACAGAGGAAAGGATAAACATTTTATAAAAGATCAGGGAATAAATGCAGACACAAATAATAACCTAAATTATCTAATAGCTGGGCTCCATCCCCACTTTTTACATTACATATTTGTATTTTATATTCACATGTGAAGATGAAATTCTGTTAAATTAGGTTGACAGACTTAGAATGAGTTTCTGAATGCAGCTTTTTCTAAAAGCTTACTTACAGATCATCTCTCTCTCACTCTTAGAAAATGATTTCTTCACAAGCTATTAAAGAGGAAGAATTTCAAGAATTTTTCAAATTGGCTGACGCGGAGTAGTTTGACAGTTGTATGAGCTTCTATTTTCAAGAAAAATTATTCCCTAGAGAGAACAGTGCTCTTTCCCTTTTGTTTATTTATTGAACTTGAGTTTTGTTATGGGTAATGCCCTGAAAAGTTGGAAATGCTTATAGCTCTTTTGCAAGAATATTATAAATGGATGCTTATCTCAGGAAGTAAATATTTTTATTTCTTTAAATAGAAATACCAAGTCAAGGAACAGGATTAAATAGGAAGAATAAGTCATGACCAGCAACAGATTTTCCATTTGCTACAGCAAAATGTTTCATTTTCTTTTCTTTTTTTTTCTCCACAGGAATTGCAAAACAGTTGCTCCATCATAATTCCTGCAGGATGTGGTTCTGCCTGCAGCCCAGTGCCAGCCCCATCTTCCCCACGCAGGTGAAAAGGCTAAAAGAGCTCAGCCCAGGGCAGAGCTCCCCTCGTAAGCACCAGAGCTCCACGAGATGTTCACAGGCTGTGCTGGACAACACGACAGGCAGTGACCAGCCAAAGCCATTGCGCCTTCACGGACACCCTGACAGCACTGCTGCTTTCCATGGCCTGCCCTCCCTGACAGCACTGCTGCTTTCCATGTCCTGCCCTCCCTGACAGCACTGCTGCTTTCCATGTCCTGCCCTCCCTG
>VXBT01012612.1:1561411-1618283 GCA_013400235.1 Oriolus oriolus
CACTGAGAGATAAAAGAAACAATGGGAAGGATTCCACTGATTGATGAATGGAAAGAAAGAGATTTGTCTTTACAAACAAACTGCAGGTCTGCTGATAAATGAAACTGGACATTGAGAGATGAAAGAAAAAAATGGGAACAACCTTAAATTCCATAAGGATTAATAAAAAATAAAGGGGGGGGTTATACATTAGAAGGGAGTCTTAGGTATTAGGTGTTTTGGGGAGTCTGTACCTCTCAAGTACCTCAGCCAGTGGGGAAAGAGAGAGGGAAATGCAGCCAGGAAATTTGGATAAATAAGAGGCTGCACCCTCCAAAAATTTGAGAGACCCCAGGGGAATGCCCCATGGCCTCTCCCTTTATTCGAATAAAGTAATAGGACTCCTCTGTCTCCTTTTTGGACATAAACCTCTGGTGTTTGTGGATTAATTTTCCTGACACCTCCTTGGCTGCACTGCTGCTTTCCGTGTCCTGCCCTCCCTGGCTGCACTGCTTGTAGCACTACAGCTGAAAGCCAGCACTGCAGGCTTGAAATGGCAGTGCCCAAAACCAAAGGAGCAGAGCAGGTGCCCAAAGATCTTGACTGTTTCCCTCAGACTACAAATGTCCCCTTTCTTTCAGCTGCTCCAGCCTCCACCATACGTGAAGAAAAGCAGTCAGCTCCATCACTCACTCCCAAAGACATAAAAGTTTCTTCTCTGGGTATTGTTTTTATGGAGAATCATTCTATCAAAAAACTACAGAGAGCAGATCCAAGTGCTGGAGAAATGAAAAAGGCTACAGCTTGCTATAAAATGATTCTCTCCTATGTAGTGTATTTCTCATTGTGTTTAACGCTGTGCTGGACAAATCAAACAACATTAAGTCAAACAGCAGGGTAATGCAATAGGAATGGTGTCATTGCAAAACAAGCCCACCAACCAACCAACCAACCAACCCTGAAGGTCACAGCATGGATTGGGAGATTGTGAGCAGAGTCTGGTATAAAGTTTACTGTAAAACAAAATTCTTCCTATGTGGTTGAGAGAGCCTTGCAGAAGTAGTTTTGACTAGTCTGGCTTGTGTAGCCCAGAAAACTTTAGGACATTGCTTGAAATTCAGGATACAAAAGATCTTGTAGAACTGGAACAAAAGCAGAGGTCTATTTTTTTAGAGCAGTGACTGTACCACAGTGCATGGTCAGGTCACTGTGGGCTTTCTTCCCAGTAACTGCTGTCTGCTTTAAAGGCTGTCAAGCCCATTATTCGCCACTCTTTGTAACCAGAAAATTAAAACACAGGCAGTGGGTAACAACAGACTTTAATGATACACCTGGTTAGTACTTAGGGCCATCTTTCAGACTCAAAATGAATGCCAAATCACCCTGGCAATTGCATTCCTTGTTGTTATCAGCTCTTCTCCTTTTTAAAATACATCTTTCTGACAGCGGCCCACAGCTACTATTTCCTTTTCATTCTCTGAAGTGCAGAGCACTACAAATACATCATTTCACTTTGCTGCAGTCCTTTCTGTCCCTTTGATCATCTCCTTTACACCTTCTGCACTTCTGCTTCCCTCCCTCATGTGCAGAACATCAAAAAAGAGCTGCTCTACCAGCTGGTGTAGACAGCACAAATGCCACTGAAGTCAGAAACATTGCTGTATTTAAGCCACCTAAAATTCTGTCCCTAGTACGTATTTCAAAATGCCTTATAATTCAATTAAGGCTTTACAATTCTCTTCTTGGAGTACTGACTGCTGGCTCAGAAATGTCCTTGTAAAAGTGTTAAACTCAACTGCAGTCCACTACTTTGTGATTCAAAGAGTAAACAATGAATGATGCTCCCTTCTTCCTTCATTTTGTTGTGACCCCTTAAAAAATGGCTTATGCTGTTAAGAAATAATTTTTCTAATAGTACCTAGACTGGATGTTTGCTTCCTGTATTTTACAAACTTAAATCAGTCCCTTTTGCATTTGGATAGTCTAAGCTCAACATTTTTTGTGTCTACTTATAAAACTTGATTATAAAACTTTCAAATGCTTTAAACCCAAGCAAACTCATAATATTACCACACTGCAAGTATGGCTTTTCCCAGCTCAGAGACTGCCAGCGAATGAAGTTGGGAAGAGCTGCAAAGGCAGAGGCATTAGGCTTGGGGTGATGGGCAGTGCCAGCGCTCGGCCCCTCTGAGAGTTCAGCTCCCACTGAACACTGCACGGTGCCCAGGAGCACAGTGATCTGAGAAACCTTTAAATACCCTGAAGAAATACAAGTTATCCTGTTTCATAGATTAGGAACTGAAGCCCAGAGCTAAAGTAGCACATTCAATATGCCCATATTCAAAAATGAAGTTCGCTAATTCTGTATTTCCTGTCCCTGGCTAATGATCTGAGTAGCTGACATTCCTTTAGCTCTACTCTCCCTCATACATAAAGAAAAAAAATTGTCTCTCTCACATAACTGAGTATGCTGGATCTGACGTAGTATATGATAGTGGTAAGATTAACACACACGATTTTACCATTGCAGGAGCTGACAGTCCCATTCCTTACCCAGCTGGCAGAAGACGTGAACTGGGAAAAGGGATTTTCTTTGCAATTTTCTTGCATTGAGAATTGTTCCAGAGTAATAAGAGCTACTCTTTTCTCTCTGCAGAAATCTCACCCTGTTAAATTGATCTTGTGACAGACAAATCCACATTTCAGCTACAACAGTGGGAAGTGCTGTAGGGAGTGCAATGCCCCTGAGACGAGAGCATTTCTTAGTTCATGGGATGATGAAACACATGTGAACTCTCCATGCTCCAGCCAGCTTTTGAGCAATTTCTCTGCACCTCAGTCTGATGTTGCACTGCCTCGGTACTGCTTACTTCTCTCTTAGGAAAGAAATCACTGCAAGAAAAAGAAAAAGAAAAAGAAAAAGAAAAAGAAAAAGAAAAAGAAAAAGAAAAAGAAAAAGAAAAAGAAAAAGAAAAAGAAAAAGAAAAAGAGAAAAAGAAGAAAAAGCTGCAGAGGAGCAGGTATCTTGGTGAGTAAAGCAGCAGATACTAACTAACCCTAAAACTTCCGAGAGGTATCACTGGCATGTACCTCAACATCTACAGTTTAAACTCAGTTTCTAAATCCACAAAAACTTTTGTATGCATCCATGTAGAACAGTTTATGTTGCTCAAGCACCAGTTTCCATTTTGATTAGTGCAGAAATAAAAATGCAACCTAGCTCCAGACAACCAGCACATTAAGTGAGCAAACTGCCCAACTGTGCCTTAATAAAGCTGCTTCTTCTCCCCTCCCTGCCTGCTGAAGTTCATTTGTTTTAGAAGAGAACATGAAGTCATCAAAAGGCAGATTAATTTCAAAGCTTCACAGCCTTTTTCCTTTTTCTTTTTTTTTTTTGAAATGCTGGTGAGGACCGAGAGCCAGATAACAAACTCACCGAGAAAGGATAAAGTGCTCACCCTGCCCAAAACAAAAATGCCTAGAACTTTCTCTCCTCCCTCCGTCCCCGCCTCCCTCCCCTCCCACAGTCCGGCCGCCTCCCCTGAGCCAGCGTTACCTAATTTCTACACAAACACGCAGTTTCCATAAGCATCACCTTCAAGCTGCTCTGGCTTTCTGTCGGGTCACATCTTGGTTTAGGGGAGCAGAGGCGAAGAGCTACTACTGAAGGGTTCTGCAAGGTAATCAAATTGTTGGATTTTTACTTTTTGTTTGTAATGCCTAACTAGTGGTTAAGTAGATGGACCAAGAAAAAACTCCTGGCAAACTGTCTTGCTGGAATTTGTTGAAGTAGAAAAGCCTCAGTACAAACTCAGAAATAGTTTTAAAAACATTTTGGCTTGCTTGCTTCCGGCAGGGAAACAGGCAGTTTTTAAGATCAAGATCTAATTTAAAATATATAATCACTAGAATTTCTTTTAGTCATGGGTGCCAGTTGTATGTGTTTACATACACATATGCATTCTGATTTAGTTTCAGTTCATCACATTAGACAGGTTTAGCAAGCAGCAGTCCGCTGGGACCATGTTCCAGCTGTTTCACTCAGCTTCCCACCAGCTGCGTGTCTTTCTCTCCAGCCATACTGCTGCAAAATGCCCTGAATTCTTTGTACCTTCCTGTATCTTTTGCAGACTTTAAAATTGCCAAGATGCTTCTGATTCTTCCTCTGGTCACTGGGCTTGCCCTGTCTGCCTCTGGTGTTATGACAGACAAGGAAACTGATCCACACCAGGAATCATTGCATGAAATTCAGAAACAAGTGAAGGACCTCTGGCAGAATTTGCTCTACCCAGTAGCACTTGGTAACGACACTGATGGCATGATTTACGCCACCTGTGAAATGAAGCCCAGCTCCAAAATAGATGCTGACAAGCCCCAAGTGACTGGACAAGTCTTATTCAAGCAGTATTACTCATATGGAAGATTGGAAGCCATTTTTTACTTGGATGGGTTTCCACTGGATAACAATCAATCTAGTAGAGCTATACACATCCACGAGCTTGGAGACCTCAGCAATGGCTGTGATTCTACAGGAGGACACTATAACCCTTTCAGAGTGAACCACCCTCGTCACCCAGGAGATTTTGGCAACTTTCTTCCTAAAGAAGGCAAAATCAGAAAATACAAAACAAACCTCTTTGCCACAATCTTTGGTCCATATTCCATCATGGGCAGATCTGTTGTGATCCATGAGCAGGAAGATGACATGGGCAAGGGCAATAATAAGGCCAGTTTGGAAAATGGAAATGCTGGGAAACGTCTGGCTTGCTGTGTGATTGGGATATGCAACAAGAACTTGTGGGAAGAGAAACTGCCTGAAGTTATGGACAAGAAGAAGAGAGGGCTCAACAAAAAAATGTACAGCCAGGCTTAGGTGAAGTCCAAAACACCAGCTACAGCCTGGGCAGCACAAAGTAACTCGGGCTGTGCCGTTGCCCACTAACATATATGGCTAAAGGATTCCCATTTGCTTGCTCCTCTTTGAAATGCATATCACTTTTGTAGAGCCTACTTTCTGTAAGCCCATCAATAAAACCAGCATCAACTCAACATTATGAGTGTTTTCTTCAAGAAAAAGGATTCCCCTTTATGCAGTTTGGGAGTTGAATGCATGTAAGTAAGAGTGTGGGTGGATAGGGTACATGGGCTAAAGAATCTGTGCACTGCAAGGGTCTCTGAAGAGATCGTTAGATACTAAAGGAAAAAAGTAAGAATTTGCATCTCATTAGACACTATTCTGTAGTTAGGTGCCAGCTTGAAAAGCAGAAAGGTCCCTATGCTGTTAACAGTGTTGGGTGTTGTGTTGCAAGACCTTGGTAGTGGACTTCCCCTAGAAATAAGGGAAAGTACAGAAATTCCTGTGTTGAACTTCAGATCCATTATGTTATTCTACTCGTGTAAGTCTCCAGTTTGTGCCTGTCAGTAACAAAGTTATATACAACAGTTACAATGCTGCTTAGACAATGATGATAAAGTTAGCAGATCAGAGAGAAATATTCTTTTGAAAGCAAAAAAATACGGAGTGTTTTGCTTCATGCAAAACTGTAGGAAGTAAATCAGTCAGTTTAGGCTGGGAGAAGTGAAAGTGAAAAGATTTAAATAAGATAACTTTCAGACTTAAAACTCTCACTTAATAAGGCTTTACTTTTCTAATTTAACACAACTCAGTGAGAATATTAAAACACCACCGCATGGCTATCATTCATCTGATCCTAAGAAGAGAAAAGGAAACAAGCAGGTAGAACAAGTATATCAGGAAATGTTTTTATTAAAGAAGACAAAATTTATTAACATAGTTTAACCATGTTGTGCTGTTAATCCAGGCAGCAACAAAAGAGTGGTTTGCAAATAAATTAAACTCCATAATTTAGAAAGCAAACTACAAAACAGAAGCTGGTAAACAAAATGCTATCTTTTAGAAATGCAGCAGATTTTCAGCTTAATCTCAGTTAAGATTTTGAAATACATTCCTGAGCTCATAGGGATTAAAGAAATTCCACTATCTTTATTATACAAATTCCCATATGCTTAAAAATAGTCTCACTTAGAAAACAAGCAGCATTCTAAAAGATGCTTCTTAATCTGTCATTTTCACACACTTATTTTACAAATTCAGTGAACATAGTTTTTCCAATAACCACAACATCATACTTTCAAATGAAATCCTTCTCACAGATAATGCATGACTTCACTTTTAGGTAAGGCAACCTCCTTAAAATCAGTTTGTGAAATGCAGCTTCTCCATACTCCTGCCACAAAATTCCCTTCCCAGTTTGGTTCCCCAAAGCCCAGCACCAAAAAGGATTACGTCTGGTTGTGATTTCTGCACTTGTAAAGTAGTACAAAAAACAAAACAAAACAAAAAACAAAACAAAACAAAACACCACATCTCCAAATCTAAGTTTGTGTTGAATCCACAAAAAACCACTAGTTAAATTTACTGGGGGAAAAAAACCATTGTTATAATAGCACAACAATATCAATTAAAGCAATATCCAGGGAAGATGCTGACAAGAATATTTAATTGCTTATGACCTAGTGCAGCAACAATGTCTTACTTTTACAAGTCTCCTTGCTTTGAAGTCTTGTGTTCCTGGGAGAAGGCTAAAAATGTACCTAGGATACATATTTGCTAGAGCAGAAGGGAGAGGGGCAGTATTGCAGCAGTGGCATCACACTGGAAATTAGGTTTTCAGAGATCTGTGTATCTTACTGGACTTCAGTGATGGCAAAGATTTAAGAATGGCATCTAAGAGGGAGAGTGGTGTGAGGACAATTACCAAGATGTCCTAATTGTTGGGTTACACATCAGTATGCTCTCACAGAAAAGACATACTGAAAAGAATCAGCAAATGAGGCACTAAAAAGCTGTTGATCCAGCACTGCTTCAACCTCACACCAAGCTCTTCTTTAACTAATAGCATTAACTGGCTGTTAAGGGACCGTGAGCAAAATGCTCATTTGCACATCTCTGGGTCAGGAAAGACACAGGACAGGGAAATAGTAAAAGACCCTCAACATTTCTGAGCTCAGCTATATGAAATTTTGACCTTCTTATTTGCTTGCCTCAGTTCCGACTGCATTGGTATTTAGCTCTGCGCAGGATCAGGCTGTGAAAATGGAAAAAATACATCTCAAATAAAATGCTACTTCATGTGACATTCAGGCATTAGAGGAAAAAATCCAGACATTCTCCTGGAGATTTTAGTTCCTACAGCTATTTTTCTTCTGACTGTCACAAAAATGAGTCAGTAATGCAGTCAGTTACAATTACTGGGAGCAGCTTAACACTCTTTCAAACAGTTAAACTCTTCTCGTTTTTTTTCAGGTAATGAGGAATTTTAACAGAGATCAGGATAACAAAATAAAAACTTTTTACTGCTTCATGTCCCTAATATGCTTAAACATTTATATAACTTTCATTCCTAAGGACTGCTGCTTAACATCAGTGGAATGCTGCAGTGTCCAATTACCCTTAAACACAAAGTAAACATATTTGAGGAGCACTGTAAGTATGGCTTTATATCTTGCAGACAGACACTGAAAGGGTTACACAAATGCACCTGCTAGGGAAAACATGAGAACAGAGACAAGCCGCATTTTTCACCTTCTGACTATCACTGCTTATATTTATATCTAATAATTTACATACAGCCTTTCTTCTGCTGAATACAAACCATTCATGGACTCTGACACCTTGATTATGGCAGCACCTGCTAGCTCATCTTACACACACAGAAGAGTTTGTCAGTACTGCTAATATAAACTCTCTTTATTCTGTAGCTGACAAGTGGGCTGTAAAAACTTGCAGCTGGCAGTTATTTGTCAAAGAAGTACTCAATCTGGGAGGGATTTTCCTTTTTATTAGTAGTATTTTATTAAATTTGCTTTAATTCTCTCTGATTGGTTTCAAGTTCTAGGAGTGAGAAATGAACATTTACAGACAATTAGGTCCCAAGCCAGCAGAAAAATTGCCTTGACGGCTGCTGGCCCATAGAAGCTCCACAGCTGCAGAGACTATTCCTTATGCTACAAACAGGAGAGGAAAGACCTGCCTCCCCTTCCCCAACAGCTGCTAACTTCAATGTAAAGTATTCCCTCGTTGCTGCCTTCCTAGAAGCAGAGTGGCACAGCTCCAGCACCTGGACCAAGCCAGGGAATGACACAGCAGCTCCCTTTTCCCCAGTTATTATAGGAATGTTTTTCTATGACTAAACCTCTTCAAGAGAAGTTTAAGAAAGTGGCAACAATGCAAATAATCCTTCTATCATACCATAGACTGGTGAAATGAGGAGGAAAGGAAGAGTTATCCCTAATTCCAAATAACAAGAAAATAAAAAAGACATAAAATTCCTTTAGAAAGGAGAGCACAGATGGAGCAGACTGAAATCTGTCACCCATTAACTAAGCCCAAGGGCCCGTTCCAACTCCTGCAAGTCGAGGAATGCAATTCCAGAAATTGACAGAGCCAAGTAGTTGGTGACGACGTCACTGGTTCTCCTCTTGCTGTTTTCCTTGCTTTGGAACAGCATTGCTGTTTCTCACGGTAAGACTTCTGGCTTCTCTGATGATGTTTCCTTCCGAGCTTCATTAAATTGGGCTCTCAGTATCTGGTGAAGTAACTCCCTTCATTTTCATGAGATGAGCTGGGAGAGGAAAGGAAAAATTTTGTACAGTTGACAAAATACAAAGGTATAAAGGTTTGTAGTAAGAGAACTATATACATGCAGGGATGGTTTTCAGAAACTTCCTGTAAGGGAATAGTGATCTTATTCTAAGGATGTACTTACAGTCACTATATGCAACGAGAAACAGAACACAGTCTGAGGAAGAAGAAAAAGCTTGCAGCCTTAAGATACTTCTCAATTTATCACTCCAAATTTTTCATCCTTGAGAGACACTTCTCACCATTAAAATGCAGTCCAGCACTAGGACCATACACATTACAGGAGCCTAGTAATGTGTATCATTATCACTGACCTCTTTACTACACTCATGTAAATTACATCAATCTATATAGAAACTTCAAATCATTACAAAAAACCAACATGACTAAACCGCATCACTAATTCTTTCCCTTAGGTAATTTACAACTTTGGTACACTACAGCCAGAACTAACAGAAAAACATCTTTTTAAAAGAATTATTAACACTTCAGTGTAAAATAATCAACCCTACAGCACTCTATTTCACTGATCATATCTGCAACAGCACAGACACTGCACAAGGATTACAGTGAGATGCTCAAGGGCCTAGATTTCATACCTCAAGCCAAACTGTTATCCAGATATTCACGGTTTTCAGCAGCATCAGATGGTTTCTTGTTTTCAGATTCAGAGAGCTCCTCAAAGCTGTTATTTGTGTCTGCAGTTGTAACACTGAGCCCTCCATGCCTTCCAGCGTCCTCAGTATGCACCACATCCATGGTGCTGCTATTCTGATCCCCTCTTTCATTTGGAGCTTCACAATCTCTCTCTGAGGTTTTGTCATTGTCTTTCAGGGCCTCAGTTTCACCTGTTCGTTCATTCTCAGAATTTGAGGGATCTGTGGGGTCAGAGGGATCAGGGCTGGAAAGTGGGAACTCTGCCTCTGATGAATCATTAAGCTCTGCTCCAACTCCCACATTCTGCTCCCCCACAGGAGCGCCTTCTCTTTTCCCTTCCAGTTCTGCAACTGTCAGTTTAATTATCTGACTTCCAAGCTTGTTTATGTCTTCTTCCTCAGAAGGTAGCTGGGGTAATGAAGGGTAAAAATGTTTATTTTGGTTTCTGTTATTTAAGTTTGTTCCCTCTGGAGCCAGGGACTCACTTGCAACAGCATAAGTTTCATCATGTTCTCTCTTCTGTTCTGCTGAAAGAGAAATGGAACAGCAAGATACTCGAGTCAGTTGGAGGCATTAGTTAAATATCTGATCTGAAGAATATTACTACCAGTGCTGGACCACAGAGATGTTTATCTCAGTAAGGAATTTTTTTAAGAGTGCTTCCCTATCCCTCTCAGGCCTATTTCTTAGACAATAAACAATCAACACTAAGTTTCTTGCTGGAGCTGGCCCTGTTTTGGATCCTGTCTTTCCCTAATACCAACAACTCTTAAGAGTCAGATAGTACCGTACTGTACAAGAGCAAGGTCAGGCAAACTTTTTCAGAGGAATATCAACTCCAAGCAAGGCACTTAGCTATGGAAATTTTTGGCACAGTTTACCATTAATTCCCCCCATCACTACCAGTTTCAGGGGTTAGCACAAGCTCCATTTATTTGGAGCTTTTCACAGGCTTTCATCCAATAATGAAGTTTTGTTATTGGTCCTGCAACATTTCTCCAAACATAGAAGATTATTTGAGTTGAAAATAAGCTTGCAAAGTTAAGTAAGAAAAATTAGGAAATGCCAAAAATAAGTCTGCCTTGAGAGCTTAAAATGACTCTTGTCATACAGATGCATTACCTTTTAGTATATAAGAATTTACTCCATTCTCTCACAGGAATCCTGCCTCACACAAGGATGGGACTGCCTGGCTGCAGAGAACCAACCTACTGTCCCTATCAGATCTGCTTCATTTAGAATTTGGGAGGTACTGAGTCAGTGAGACCAGGGTTGCCATGAAGGGAACAGGCATTCTCACTGCCATCAACGAAGCTAGGAATGCAACTCTGAAGAGCTGGAATTTAAGTCTGTGGAAAAGGCAGGGATAAATTAACTTTCAAAAGGTGATCACCCACTGGATCTAAGCCTCATTATCTGAGAAGTCAGCTGGAAAACTAGGAGCTTGATGTGCAGTACTGCTCTGCTTGTGCTGTACATCAAAGCGCTCCAAATGAGCCAAAATGTATGTACCTCAAACTAGCACTTGAAATTAGCAGGGACTCTACCTCAAGCTTTGCATGCCTCAGTTTCCTCCCTCTTACACTCCAACCTATCACCTTGCTGCAATTTTCTGAAGATAAATTGTCTCAAAGCCCTAAATCATCAGAGAAGAGTTCATAGAAGAGCAGCACAGTTTTCTTCAGGAAATGCCTGAAACAGTGCCCAGGCAATACAGCAGGGACAAGGCATTCAGCAATGGAGTGGAAAAACCCCGAATAGCTGTTCATTAGCAGCTGTGATGCTCAAGTACAATCCATCCCATGACACTATCCACCCTGTGCATCGGATAAAGTGAGATTTGGTGGCACAAGCCAGGCTTTAATTCCTATGATTGTACTCTGTCATTATGCATGTTCACACAGGAACCGTGCAGTAGATCCTACAGACATCCACCATCCAGCTTAACTGAAACAACGGTAACAAGTACAGATTAGAAGAGGCTTTGATGAGACCAGGGTAAGCAGATAGACTGGATAAAAAAAAGCCTGAAAAAGCCCTCTGATTATCTACAGATCTAGCTAGAGCAATACTTGATGCATTATAAAAAGTTCTGATGAATAAATGTTCATTCAAAAGCTAAAAAGATTTCTTGGGTCAAACAGGCACCAAATATCAGTACTACTCTTTAAAAGACCATAACTGACCAATGTGACATCAGGCCCAATATATAACAATAAGCAAGAATTTCATTTCTATTCTGATTATCAACTGTTTTCACTCAACTGATCATTCAATTAATAGGAAAATAACAGTGGTTTTGTTTTTATTTCAGTAATACTTTAAACCAAGAGAGTACTTGTTTGATGAATGAAGGCAGATGAACACACTCCTATGTTCTTCCCAGTTGCCAAGGTCCCCCAGATTTTGGAGGTAGATGGTGTAGATGAAAAATTGTAGTATGCACCACTAAAGCTCCTAAAGCTCAACAGCAGTTATTCTCTGTGCAGAGTGGTACAAAAGGCACCAGTGTGTCATTCCCATACAGATGCCGACTGCAGAGGAGCTGTGTGACTCCAAGCACAGGGATATGCCCCACAGCTGAAAACACACTGCTTCCTTTCCAGGCTTTAAGGGAAGATGGCAGCCCCAAATATCCTTCAGATAAAGCATCTGGAGCAGCAGAACAGGTTATTGTTGCTTCACCTACTGCTAGAAACTATGGTGTCCCCTGCACAGCTGGTCATATATATGTGCTCATCTATATCACCAAAAAGTTGGCCCAGTTTAATTATCACAGAGGTAACTTTTGTCTCAGTTCTCACTGCAGGTTATCAGATATACTGGGACACAGGCAAGGGAAAATCCAAGCTGTTTGTGCAGGCAGAACAGTAATTTCTTAACCTACTCCAGTTTAATGACAGAATTTCTGTGATTAACCTTGGTTCTCATTATGGTCATGGGACAGAGAAGAGGAAAGGAGATGACCTACTGAGAGCTGATTCTTCCTATGACTGCCACAGGTCTAACTCTTGTCTGTCTTTCCCTATCCAAGGCTGTTCTGCTCTTCTCTTCTCCTGCCTATCTTTCTGCTCCTGCTCTATATCCCTTTATTTAACCAGTCCCTACACTCACTGTGCCCATTTCTCATCCACATTTCAATATCTTTTAATCACATCTTGCTTTCACTGCCAGCGTTCTGATTCCTCACTCCTGTGCTCTGACCTCTGCTCAGCCACATGCAGGTCCCTCCTCACTCAGATTTCCATCGAGTCTGTCAATCCCCATCTACTCTTAGTCTTCCCACCACTTGAGAGTCTCGATCTTGGCCTTTCTTCCCTCTCTGCTCCATGTTTTGTTCCTGCTAAGTTTACTTTATCTTGAAGGAATGGTGCATAAGAGTTTTACCAGCACTGGTGGCACAACACAAGCTCAACAGAATCACTGGCTTGTTTTTAGCAGATCAGATTTTTAAGTGAGTCATGTAGAATGAGGTGGAAACTCCATACTGTTTCCTCAGGCTGGAAACATTTTTCCTAGATTTCAAACTCCTATAATTATAGAGTAAATGCTTGCATATTTGAAAAAAACCAAAACAAATTAAAACATAAAAAAGACCAAAAAAAGCCCACCAAAAACCCCACGTGGTCATCAGTATTTAACACAAAAAAGAAGTTATTTGGCTGTGTTAAAAAAAAATCAGCTGACGTAGAAAATGCAGCATGGAAAGCTTCAGGCCAGAGCTAAGGTTTGGCAGTGTTACAAAGCAACAGCAACAGGGTCTGATGAGATGTGACAGGCAGATCAGACTGCCTGTCTGATCAGCCTGTAATCTTAAACTGTAATACCTGCCTCACCTAGGACAGATATGGAAAGAAAAGAGCATAATGCCACCAAGTAAATACTTTCAGTAACTGCAGATTTAATTAAAAATCAACAATTAAGTAGGTAAAAGGATGACTATTCATGAGTTATTATTACTCACCAGAGAACTATTCATTACAGTTTCACTTCTTATTTTTAGCAAAAATATCAGCTGATCAAGATTACAAAAAAGATCGGTCTGGCTGTCACATATTATCAGATAATGACATGGACTATAAAGTCAAAATTAAGCCACAATCTATTTAGTTTCAGGACTAACAAATAAATTGTTTATGATGCTGCATGGTTAGCCGAGAAAGATCTGGGCATATCATAATATTACGCCCATTAAAGGCCTTAACCAAATGCCAATAAGCAAATATAATAATCCATCTCCCATCCATTATGAAAAACTAAGGAAAAAACGATCAAGGTTATCAGCAATTATCAAATAAAGTTAAGCTTGACTTTGAAGAGATGTTATCACTTGCTGTTGGAGAAGGATTTCTAACAAAACACATGTAAGACTATAAAAAAAGCAGTCAATTTCTCTAGGAAAATGAGTTGGGTATTTCAATTTACCATGTGCAATCAGGAAGCCATTCATCTAGACATCACCTATAATGCAGGAAAGCACTAAACTTGTTCCACAGACTGCTTCCTACTGTGCATTTTAACTGAGGGAAGAAGTGCAGGAATCAGTTAACTGTAACACAGATGGCATGAATAACTTCTCACAGTATCAAGTTATCTGGCAGGAAAATTCTTTAAGGTGTAAGACCCGATCCCTAGCCCTGTGCAATCTATTCAATAGTAACTTTTCAGTCGTTTCTTTGCTATTTGTGCTGGGACCATCTATCTGTTTTACTTGTGGATGATGTATTCAATCTCTGTGACCACTGAAACTTTGCCTCCTGCTATCCCAGCACGAAAATTTATTACATTTCATTTGGAAAGAAATGAGTGCTCAGCTCTCATCATGTTCTTACGTTCCAGGTGCTTACCTTGTGCTTCAGTTCTCTGTGGCTTATCAGCAAACGCTAGCAATGGTGACCTGGACCGCTGTATCACAGGCAGGGTTGGGTCACTGAATGTTATCGTATCCTTCCCACCTGGAACAATCACAGTGTTAGAGCTGCTAGTTCACCAATTGCAACCATTGTGTACCAATGATATTCAAACATACCCTACAAATTTTTAACAATGTTATTGAAAAGTACAGAACGGGAAAAGCATCTCAAATGATCCTTTCACAGCATGGAAAAAAATACTCCGTACTGGAGCCAGAATATGCAAGGCAAAAGCAGAAAAGGTGAATGTTTTTATCTGCAGTACTGAGTAAAGGCCAGATTTTGAAAGACCAGGTGCTGCATGCAGCAAATTGTATTAGCAATTAGTGTTCAATTAAAAATATTAATAATCAGATCATACCAAAGTAATGGATCACTTGCCTACTATTACCAGCAAGTGTTCAGCACTGACTCTTTACTCTCTTTTATTCTGTGATACAAGCAGGTTCATCATTACGTAGCTTTACACTTCAGACTTACATACTATCCTGCAATGCTTCCTTAAAAAAACCCCTAAAAACTTGGCATAACTAAGAACTGAGGGAGCAAACAAGTACACATCGCTGGGGAACAGGAGGGATTTTAATCTGAAAATTCCCAAAACATTTCTGAGCATTTTCATTTTAAACCAAATGGAAAAAGGCAATTTTCCAGCTCTTTTGCAAACATAGTGCAAGAAACTCTTCATCTGAGGACTCTGCTGTAGATGCTTAGTCTTTACATATTTAAGCAATGCAGAAAGCAACACCTGCAGATCCTTTAGGAAGTCCTCCACTATTCAGGATGCTTATGTTTTTAGTGACTGACACTACCTTAAACCTAGAGGGGAAACGGCAGGAAATGTGCAAGATCAGCTAAGCGTGGTGTTTGTGTGGCCTCCAGAACAAGTGCCAACTGATAAGTAATGGCTGGGGAGGCAGCAAGATACTGCTCTATTTATCTCCATGAGAACCGACATTTATGTAACAACTGCTTCGCCCCTCTAAATCTGTTTGTACGTTTCACCCTAAGGCAACATCCTAAATCTGATCACCCATCCAAGACAAAGACTTTCAAGAGAGCACCAGGTCAGGAGATACCCGGAATAAATCCAACTCTGAGAAAGTTCTGGTGCAAACTAAGGAATAATGAAAGTCAAGCTGTTCCCATGGAGTCTAACTGGACTACTCCAATCCCTAACTCCTTTTAAAGGCACTGGCTGCAAATACCCTGATCCTGAAGGTAGTAATGATGTGTTTATACCCTTGCCATGTTGGGCAATACACTGCAGCAATATGAATGCAATTAATGCTTTTGAAGCATGGATCTTGTCAAACTTTGACTCCTCTGTCAAGTATGCATCAGAATTCTGCCTTTGCCAGAGCAATAATAAAAACCAGTATTAACTAACAGCAAAGAGGACAACCCTCTCACTATAAGACAAAATTAATTAAAAACATAAAAAAGGCAAAAAAAATCCAACCAGTATTTCAAAATGCAAAAGCTCCTAGATGAATGTACTTTCCTGTAACATTGAAGGAATTTTGTGTTGGAAGAACCAAATCATACAGGGAACTTGTGGTATGAAAACACCCAACGGATATTCACACAGAGTCAGAAGCAGCCACATATGCAAAAAGATACAAAAGAATCCAACAGAGGAAGTAAAAAGATGATGAATAAAAAAATTTGGTATAGGTTTTAATACGAAAGTAGAAAGCAGAGGCTTTTTATATATTTAATGAAAAAAGTTAAGCCTGAGCTGAAGTCCCTGAAGATTGCAAGGCAAGCTTCAAAAAAGATACTTCTTGACTTCCAGCCAGCATTTACAAGGTAAACACATTTACTTTCACATTTTTCTCTGAAAACCAGCCTGGTTACAGAAAATAAAGCTAAGTTCAGTATCCACACATCTTAACAATAAATGTGGCCCGAAGAGTCTGATGCATATTTATTTATTAACAACGATTCACATCCATTCACGAAGGAGGCACATAGGGGTACTGCTGCACTACATTCTGTGAATCGTGATCTGAAGTTGGATTACACTCAAAGAATTTCAACTAGCTGCTGTGTAAGCTCAATTTCATAACTTATATAGCTTCATCTAATGAATTTTTCAAGGACCATAGTGAAAAGTATACAGATCTCAAAATACATGTAAGTTTTCAGTAGTAGTCAATTTTCATTTTCTTCTCCAGGGTTGGGTATTCCCTCATAACCTCTGCTGCACACTATGCCACTGTAACTGGCTACAGCCACAGCAGCTGCAGAGCCCATTAATTCTACCTTGCCTCTGCTCCGTGCTGATTACTGCAGGGCAAGAGGCAACACCGAAACTCTCTTATCATCTCGCACAGAAAAAGGCTGAGTCGTGGTTGGCTCTTTCTTGGACTTTTTTCAGTGGAAATCTGGAATTTTCAGGAAATTATAGATTTTTTAAAAATATACAGAATTACTTATTGAATGTCTAGTGACATCAAATTGTGAAAAGAATAAGATGGTGTTTATTATGTACTATGATTGAATACATTTAACTTATTTAACTTATTTGTGTGTATATTTCAGCCACAATGTAGCCAAGACAAAGCAAAGAATTAAATGCTTTTGTGAACATCACATTCTCTGCTTCCTTCTCAAGGGAAGTAGGATCATAAAAAGAAAATCAATGCCAAATCTATGCCCAAACTTGCTTTCTTTTCAGCAATGAAAAGAGATTCATTTAACTAAATCTCACAAGAGATTCATTTAACTAAAGCCCATTTTCTAGGCAGGGCAATATAAAGTCTGGTAGACAGAACTTCCACAGAAAATGAACTATGCTACTGATTTCACCTTTTCAAAAATTAAAGATGCACTTGCTCTTGATTAGCTTCCCCATAGTTCATTCATGGCTTTCTCAAAAGCAGATGACAAATATGTCACCTAACAAAAAACTAGAGGTATTCAAGATCTTTCTTCAATAGGATCAAGTATATTAACAGCATTTGGAAGATATTATTATCATGGTGACAGTGGATGTTATAAATGTTATATAAACAATGATGACTAAGTAGGAACATTAACTTCAGATTAAAACTCTGCAATTCATAATGTGCATTTCTTTCAGTGCTAGAATGAACATCAGCTTTTATCTGCATTTTTTTTTCCAATGACAAAAAATTCCATTCACAACCAAATAATATCTTTTCACTCTGGATTTAAGACTGACTAGATGAGATACTCTCCATGTTCTGCTCCTCACCCAAGCCAACATTCAGCTGCAGAATCCATTGTGGTATTCCCACACTATTTGTTACACACTGCTGCTTTATGGAGCGGAAGCTTTACACGCTCTGAAAACTGGTGACCCACCAGGTGTTGCAATGTTCTTTTTGACCACCTCAAGATTAGAGTGCACTTGGAAACAAAGTGCACTCCTGATTTAATAGGCAAGGAAAAAAACAACGAAACCTCAGGGCTCAAGAGAACTCACAATCCAGTGTAAAATTCCTTTAGGAATATTTAAGATCATCCTTTCTTACTATTTCCCTTAATGCAAATGAATTTTCATGTAGAGCAGCCTCTATTTCTCCTGTGGTCATCTAACTCATTTAACTGAACATCTTAATCTGCTGGATATAAAAATGTTCAGATAACATTTCCATTTATTTACATGCAATGACAATATTTAACGTACTGCTAACATCGGTTACTAAAAATATACGTTAAGCAGAACCTACTCCCAAATCCCACTGAGACATTGTAGCTCAGGCCTTCAGGCAGCAAAAGAAAGGAAGGAAAGAGACAGTTGTTATTGTATAAACATTAATTTGACGTTTTACCTACATAGGTCAATATGGCGCAAAAAGTTCCCACTTCCATTTTTAAAAATACATCTTGCAAACATGAAAAATGCCGTATTTATTCGTGTAAAAATTTAATGGAATGCTAGTTTTGAAAAACAAAACAAAACAAACCAACCCCTACAGTACCTTGAACTGGTGAGTTTGAGAGACATGTTTGTAGTTGTGTGCTAAAATGCATTAGCAAGGTCTTAGACAAACACTTCACCTTCATCTCTTGGAGAATGTGGGGAGGGACAAATGCACTAAGTACACTACACATGTTAGGTGACTAACCGTGGAATAATCCATGGCAACAGATTTGGACCTCTAGTTCTGGAAAGAGTTGAGTGGGATTGAAAATGCCCAAACAGGCAAGCTGAAGTGCAAACACACCACATCAGCCCAAACAGCTGAACAGCACAGGTTTGTTACAAGGGCTCTTCAGCTCTGTCAAATGTTTTCCTCTACATATAAAGGTTAGGTGGAAAAAACAGAGCCAAAAAACTAGAAGCCTAAACCACTCTCCCATTCTTACTAGCACTGATAGGAGCCTGTAAACAACAAAGCCTAATGATGCAAACACCACCAACAAAGTAGCATAATTTACAGCTGTTACAAAAGACACAATTAGGTGCAATGGGAAGAAAAAAAGCAAAAACTAAGTGTAAATTAAATATTGCACATTTTCCTAACAACAGTGTCTATTAGGAAGCAGATTAATCTCCCATTACTTGAGTAATTCGAAACCAAATACAATACTTAAGACACTACAGGGAATAAGCCTGTTCTTGAGAGATGGACTAGAAAATTTAGAACCATTTACATTTGCAATTTCTAGGAGTTTATGATTCTACAGAAAAGCATTTTAAAAACAGTTTAAAAGAATCCATGGAAGTTACAAGAAGTACAAAATTAATAAATCAAATTGGTTGAAAAACTTAATGGCCAATAACCTGTGTATTATTTTATGCAACATTTAAATAAAACAGTTCACTTTTTCTTTTGCTGTCCATGGAAATAATTCGATTAATTCAATATTTAAACCTTTTTCTTTCAGCACTTTTCATGTTATTTTCAATACACATTTGACTTAAGAGTTTACAAAGTCTAGTGATTTTTGCTTTCCACTTAACATTTATTAGATATTTCTAATTTTGCAAATGTGCTGAATAGAACATTCACAAAATAACTGTCATTAAAATTACAGCCAAATTTCTCTTAAATGCAAACATACCCTTGAAAACAAAATAATGCAAGCTATTCTCTTGAATTTTTACTAACCTGGAAGACTCCATAAGCCAGCAATTTCCAAAGTTCTTAATTTCTTTTCTAGTTCAGCCACTCGATTACCTAGAATTCTTTGGAAAAATAATAGTTGTTACACCAAGGTAACCAAAGCCCAATTACTAATATGACTACAGTTGAATTTTTAAATTGCTACTTAACTAGTGCAGTAAACCTGTGTACAGTCATCTCTTTTCACTAACAGCAATGGACAACCTCCCCCAGAGTTAAAAGAAAATTAAATATATTTGTCTAATCTATCCCATGCTTTTAAAAAAGCAAAAGGCCTAGGCTGTACTGGACATTCAACCTTTGCAGCAAAGACAACAAAAAGCAACCCACAATATTTCTGTCTTCTTTCCTGCAAATATCACTTCATTTTCTTTATAGCTAAAACCAGAATGTAAAAGCTACAAAGACAAAATATGGAAAACTCAAGACAGCATCTAGATTGATTTTGAAGTTCCAAGACACAATTTTTGCTAGTACTTTATTCAGGGAGTTCTCTTTATCACTAAGATTGCTTAAAATGGCAAAGAATATTTTTTTCTCCCACACCTTTTTTCGAAGAGTTGAACTGCTTTCTACTTTACTAAAAAGCTTCAAGGTCTTTAGTGCCTTTATCACCCACTCTTAGTTTTCACTGCATTTCTTGGGTCATCTCTTCTTTTGTATCTGATTTCACACACAAATACTATTTGCAGTTAGCTCTCCTGCAGGATTTAACTTTTGGTCTTAATTCTCTCCCCAGATCAAATGAGAGATTTCTATCTTGCAAAGAAAGCTCTTTTCTCCAATGAATTTTTGCAAGTGTTTCACAGGCACAGCAAGTCTGCAAGAGTAAAAAGGCTTTAAATAAATCCCAAACAATACTCAGTAGAGTGAGAAACCTGGACAAGGCAGCAATTCTAAACATGACAGCAGAGATTACAAGCAAAAAACAGCAAGTTTTACTCATCAGCTTACAGCAACAGGGTAAGTCAGTTAAATTTGAACTGAATGCTGAGAAGCAGCATATCCCACCCCAGCGAGGCAATAGTATCTTCCCAGGCACACCAGAGCTGTGTAATACTGCACTGCGAGCTCTCCAGCAAGGGCTTTATGTGCAGACATTTGAGCACACTGGGAATGTCAGTACTGACAAGATGGCAGATTCTGGGAAGGACGTGAAGAATAGCACACCCAGCAAATATCTAAGGGGCTAGAAAAATTTATTAACAAGGACTAAGTATTTTTGAAATCTCTACTGTGAGGGCTTTGCTGTGACACAATAAAAGCCTCTAAGTATTTTAAAGATTACAAAAATATCAAGATGAGAGACAGAATGTAAAACAGAAAGAGAAAGCTTATAATAAACATCAAAGAAAGAGACAAGAGGTACAGGGGTGTGTGTCAACTAAAAGGAACAGTCCATCACATTCAAAAGCAGAGGAGAAAAGACATTTTAAAGCAGTTATGTTTATTTCCCCATTGAAACTCAGTAATCCACTAAGTTAAAAAGGTTAATATGGATCTACTACTGTCTTCTCCAATTAAAAGCAAAATTATTCAAGTCTAGATTTAACTTTCAGAATGTTTCCATCTGGTATGAGAAACTCAGCCTTAATAACTATTTTCATAACCCTGACATCCAGCAATTGCACTCTGCAGTATAACACAACAGCTGACAGCAAAAGGCATGGAGCAGCTTTCAGGAAACTCCACCTTGCACACTGGGAGCCCATTCCCATCTTCCTGCCTAGGGCCTCACCAAGGGTCAGCTAAAGAACATGGAATTCCCCAGGCTTAGAGGAGCAGGGAAGAGAGAGACACAATGCAAGATTTCTGCCACATCATGTTAGTTCTGGCAGGGAGCTGACAAAACAATGTTGATTTGGCCAATGATTGTCACCACAAAGGAGTCAGAAGTTTAGCACTTCTAATCCTTATTATTCTCATAAGTAGTTCACCAGTAGTTCCAGGGCAGACAACAGGGGAAGGATGCTGCCCTCCCTGCCAGCTAGCCATACCACAGAAGGAAACTCAACCCTCTGTATCAAGTTATTGCTACTGCTCCTGTTATTCAGGTAACAACAGCAAAGTCACTTTTCTCTTGCTTCTCTTAAATTTTGTAATTTATTTATCAGCTGTACCACACTATTTCTAAAGGTTTTGAAGAGAATATATCCTGATAATACCTACTGATTCGTCAGAAGAGGCACTGAGTTATTTTTCAACCTTCGTTGCAGGTTCTCATATAGAAGGATCATTTTACATCTCAGAACAACGGTTGGCAACAGCACAGGACAATATTTAACCCCACCCTTTTCATTCAGGAAGAGAGCAAAATATATTCAGTGATGAGTTTGCTTAAAATAACTCATTATCTCAAGACAGGTACAGGAGAAATAAACCCGAAATAAAGCTGCAAGTTCTTACAGAAATTATTTTTGAAAGACAAATGCATAAACTATTCTGAACACAACATGGTTTATCACATTTCTTCCTTTCCCCTGAGACCTCCAGATAATTTGCCACCTCTGTATATGCTATGGGAAGACTCAGCTGTGGTGGCCTGGGTAGGCCTACCTGGGTAGGTATTTTTAAAGGGGCTGCATGGGTTGGTAGCATCCAGTTCCCTAATCTATTTTTTTATCTCTAGACACACTGGACCAGATTGTTCAACTAAAACAGAAAGATCATGTCACAGACACAGGTGCTGATAGTTATTTCCATTGTTCTCTGGTCCTGTGTCTAATGCAACAAGGGAGTTAGAATAAACCTCCCTCCAGGACAAAGTTTTACAGAAATCTGTTGCTCATGTAACAGCAGCAATGCTCCCACCTGCCTTCAGAAGCTTCTTTCTGGCTCTCTCATGCTTTCCAACACACATGGCCATAATCTGAAGGGAGCTGTGGTGATTTACAAAAACCCAAATCTTCACATCTCCCTTTAACTTAGAATTTGCTACAGAAGACATACACCTTCATACACATACCATCACCTAAATGTCTGTAAATAGGTCTGTCACAGTCCCATATCTGGCTCTACACGCCACATGGAAACATGTGCTCAAGTTACAGACTGACACAATCCTTTTTGTAATTTTGGACATGACTGAACTTGCCCAAGTTAGAAATGTTAAAATTAGTGCAACATGTCTAACCACCCCTTTTATGCTGATCTGGCTTGCACAGGTGCTGGCAATTTCAGGAAGAAATTGCACTAAAAAGAACATCTAATAAATGGTTTATTGCTGGGAGAATAAAAAAGGATGTTTATCCATTTGCTAAACAGAGTTAGGACTGTTTGATTTTGCATTTATGTAATTGTTTAATCTTGCAACACACTACTGCGTACAGAATTAATTTACAACTGCCTTTTCAAATTAAGCTAACTGGCTTGTGAGGAAAAACACAGGACATTACTTGAACTTAGCATTAGTAGCTACCAACCATCTTGGAAAAATGATCTGTTTTCTTCCCTAACAACTTTTTTTTTCTGAAAACTGGGGCTAAAAAAATAAAGGCTGGATTTCGCCTATTTGTTCCTATGCACATACTCTCACAGCTCCTTTTATCATGCCACATCTTTAGAAGACTGACAATAATAGTAGTTTGTCTTTTCCAAAAACAAGTGGCAATGGATGTTTTCTAACAACAGTGTAACAAAGAAAGTCAACTTCAATAGACCATCCAAATTCTAACCCACATTTAAAAAATCCATTGTCTTGTCATTGCTTTGGTTATTCAGAAAGCAAATCCACCATTCTGCTATTGTAAACTTATACAGTCAACTCTCCATCTGCAAGCAACCAAAGAGGTCTAGACCTTAGGGCAGGTTAAGTGTATGGAGGAGAGTAAGTTCATATGGTCTGAAAAATCTCATTTACTGATAGTGAGAGAATCACTACTAGGTCAGTCACCTATCAAATATCAAATGCAGAATTTCCTCCATGAAATGAAACAACCACCCCAAAATCTCATATTCTTTACCCAATAAATCTCACTTTCTTCAAACAACAATCCAAAAGGGTAAATGTGTCCTCCAAACATGCTCTTTGCATAGGGAAAGACTTCTACCTTGTGATTTATGTAGAACGTTTTGTCACTACAATTCTCTCTAGCCTCACATCCTTCTCAACTTCCTATTTTGAATGGAGAAATATCTTCAACAAAAGAATGCATCTTCTACTTGTACCAGTTTATGAACCAGTCCATTTAAATTGTGTACTGACCGCACTCTCACATTTAAGCACCTCCAACAGGTGGGCAGTTTCTTCCCCATTTTCACAAGTCAGCAGACTTTTAACTTTTTATATGGCAAATATGTGCCCCCATTTATTTGCATTTCAAATCAAGGATATTTTTCCTTGATGTCCTACCTGCATTTCCCTTTTTCACATTAAATTTCCATGTCCTAGGTGTTTCCACTCATAGTGGTTCCCACTCCTCCTAGCTCTTTTAATAGCTTCTTTATCCACCTAAAGCCAACAGTGACAAAAAGAATGGGAATACTACATAGGAATGTTTTTGAGGCTCTTCACTCAACTTGATCAGGATTTATCTTTCTTTTTTTTCCCCCGAACCATCCTGAACTGAATATAACACTACAGTTCTGAGAACACTCCTGACCCTGGACTGATATGGACCATCTCTTCCCTCTAAGACCTGATCTTCTGTTGGCCATGGAATAGCAGTTTTTGCATATATCCAATCTCTACTCTGATGGGTGTATGTGACCGGTTGGGCATGCAGATGCCATCAGAAAAGAATTGTATCTCCTCGTGTGGGTTAACTCAGGTCAACCATACTCAGTAGTTGAAAGCAGAAAGTGTAGCAGAAAATGAAGTGATCATTGCAACGACGTTTGAGAGCTTCAAGAGACTGCATACCACCAAAGAGAAATACAAAATTAAGAAAGAACTTTGCAAAAAAATAAAGATTATGCAAAATAAAACACTTGGCAGTGATACAGTATCAGGATGTAAAAGGCAAAGATTGGTTACACCTGGAACAACAAAAGTTGCTCTCTGGATGTTTTCCTTCTGATGTTACATTAGCAGTAAGAAGGGACTTAAGCAGGTGTTAGCCCTTCCTTAGCACTGCTCTGTGCAGCAACTCCTCTTGCATCACAGGACAAGAATTGACTGAGCTGCCATCAGTTAGATCTGGGCTACATTTTCACCACTTTATTTTCCCTTTAGCTGATTAGGCATTCGTTGTCTCAAGAGTATTAAGAGTGGCTATAAAATGCTCCTCCACTTCTGTTGCCACATCACTAAGAATTATGCAATGGAGTCTGCCTAGTATCTAAGTTATCAATTTTCAAAATGCATCATCCATTCTAGTGTAATACAGTTTACTTCAGTACTATTTCTTTTCAGGAACGATTTCTGGATGTTGCTGGCATCTGGTCCTGATGTGTTTTTGAGAAGCTTGAATAACCCTTGATTACCAGTAGTGACTCCGGGTTAAAAAAAAACAAAAAACAAAAAACCCAAAAAACCCACCAACAAAAAAAGAGAGGGGGTGAAACTGAGCATAAAATCAAGGAACACTTCCTAGCTCTGATTTTTATACACTGTATAAGGACAATAATATCAGAATGTCAGAAAATGTGTCAAAAATTTTTATATTCTGCCATGATAGGAACTGTACAAGCCACAAAGAATTCTACTGATGAGCAGAATAGCTAAGAGTAAACAAATTCTCCTTTAAAGTTCAGTTCAGATTTTATAAAAAAACCTATATAGTAGCAATCCAACTGTATTTATCTCCTTCAACTTTTAGCAAAGTAACTACAGGAGCAACAGGTATCACCTGTATGACACAGGCCACTGAGCATGTGTCAAATGTTACATTAACCCTTTCAGACTCTTTGCGAGGAGCAACACTTACTAACCCCACCAGGGTTCATTAGAAAATTCCTACACTGACAGCCAATTACCACATATCTTCTCTTCAGTTCAAGGGTGTCCTTCCTCACAGCAGCTTTTCTTTAGCTGTCCCTTCTAGCAGATTTCCTGCTAGAAGTCTGCTCTGCATTTTTACAGTTTATCTTAAACCTGAGCAGCAAACCAATCCTTGCCTAGCAGAGGCAGACAGGTCTCTGTCAACCTTCGAATTTAAGATAATGTAATTTTTCTCAGATCACATATCTGGTCTTAAAAGCTAAAGAATCCACCACTTAACCATGACGATTAATTTTCTGTGAAAATGAATCTTCCTTTCCATTTCCCTTAGATTTTATCCAAAGTAACTTTTCCATAGCTTGATATTTTATTTACAAGTCATGCCACCTACTTGTTGGTTTGCCTTTGGTGTTGTATGACCATGTTTTTTTCATGGATGGTTTCCAGTAATGCAGTGGCCAGTGATTTGAGATCTGAAATGGATTGTGGTGTGGCTGGTAGGCTACATCCATGATCCTCCGACAACAACTCTTGGACTATAATGTTAAAAACACAAATGAGTTTTGGCTTCTCATGCACAGAGATGCAACACAAACATTTACTTAGCATTAAGGAACTATTCCACTTATTTAGATCAGTACATACATTTTTCCTTCAATTAACAAACAAATCCAAAAGACCAGAACTGTAATCTCTAGCTGGCATAAAGATGGTGGCTTTCTAAGCAGATTGTTATTCCACAGCAATAGCCAGAACAAGCCTAGGTAGACACATTTTACATTAACTTGATTCTGCTTTTCAAAAATTCTTTGTGTTCAGAAGGATATAAAATCATTCTTCCACAGGTCTACAAATTGCTAGAAATTGGTCATTAAAACCAAAGCCTGCAAGGAGTATTTTATATTAATTTTTAGAACCATTATATCCTTCAGGTTATTTAAGACTGATGTGAAAATACAGTCACCCACGAACTCTTCCTCTGCAACTTAGAGTCTGTACCTTTCAGCCAAATCAGAAAGTTCACTATTATCATTAAAACCTGTAACTAGAATCTGCCTCTGCTTCTTTAAATAAATAAATAAATACGTACATGTGTGCAAGTACATGGAGAAGAGGATAAAAGAGAAGGCAAAACCAGAAAAATTAATTTTAACTTACCATGACACTTATTACTGATCTCGTGTGTGTGTATGAATATACCTACATTTAAACAGTAGGGTGGCAAGATACACTGTTTGCTTCAAAGAATTTTCTCATTCCCTTTCTTTCCTAATCTTGATATTTTCTTTGAAACAGGGAAAAGAGATTATTTCATTTTGCTACCCATGAAGAAACAAGGGACACAAAGATTTCTTGTAAAATATCTGAATGTATAAGCTTCCAAGAACAGTAGCAGAAAACCTGACTTAGTGCCCCTCCTCCACCACCCAGTCTATTTTTCATTGGAATGTGAATTGTGACTGCCATTGTTAGCAGAGCAAAGAGATGAATAAAGAAGTGATTTGTCAGGGTCTAGAGAGTAAAGAAATATTTGATAAAACTAATGGGGGAGAGAATGAATGGCAAAGGAATTAACAAAAGAAGCAGTAATCCAGAGGAAACTTTTATATTGCCAAGTCAACTGAGAAGAGGACAGAATTAGCACATAATAATAAACATGGAAAGAGAAGAGAGTTTTTGGTTTGGTTGGTAAGGAAAGGGTTACGGAAATTAAGAGGTTAGATGAAAGGAATTGAATGAGATATGCAACACCATGCTGCATTTATGCAATACCTTGCTTTGCAGAAAGGACTCCAGTCAGAGCACTGCTACTGGATCTACTATGAGTCTTTGAATTTTTTCGTCTCTCTAGGGCATTCTAGGGAAACAACAAATACCTTATTTAGAAAAACAGTAGCCACAAATCCTGTCATTAGGAGGAAAGAATCTGGAACTTTGGATTTTGGTCTCAGAGCAACTCTGCAAGGCCTAGACCTTACACCCATAGTAAACTATGGGGGTGTAACTCTCCTAGATTATTATTCTCCAACCTGAAGTCTTTGCAATGTTACAGACTCGTCTGTCTCATCGTAATCGCTTTACTCCCGCCCACTACCCCCAGTGCATATTTAAGACTTGCCTATTTTTTAATAATCTGCTGACTGCCAGTGAAGATACTGCAATATCCTGTAGACAACATCAGTTGGAAATAAAATAAGATTTTTCCCAGCATTTCTTTGGATAGGTTTCAAAGGGAAAGTTCCAACTCCTCTATCAGAGTTTCTAGAAGCCCTTTCAGTAGCAAATACTGACTTTCAGAAATTAGAAGCAGAATGATCCTGCTACAGAAGTCCAGCTCTTTCAATTACAATTCTGTGAAACCCACCTGACCACCAAGATGCTCAGTTCTCACCACTAAACTAACTCACACTCCAAGAGACCCAAGTTGCAAGCAGGAACAGACACTGAAATGAAGTTGGTACTTCGAGGAGTTTTGCTCATCTACTAAAAACAATCAGTGCTGTGACTACTTTATAGTGACCTAAATGAAGAAGTCCTATTGACAATCCTAAGATTACCCTCCTCATGGTCTGACAAGCAGCCCTCCCCTCCCACTCCCCAAAATCACTTGCAGAAGGAAATAAGAGTACATAACTTCTGGGGAGGGCAAATATCAGTCCTGAAGGTTTCATGTAAAACAGCATACACCTTAACTCAGGACTGGAAGAACAATGAAAGCTTAGTGATCATTACGCTACATGAAGAAATAGCACAGCCTCCAGAGAACAGGGAGACAAGATCTTTTTGTGATGGCAACACAGCTGCAGTCATTCACCACTGCATGATCTGCTACTTTTCACCCACCAGCTGGCTGGAAGGCTGATCACCTGCCCCGCAGCGGGACGATGGCTGCCCCACTGAACTTTAAAAAGGTATTTCATTAATTTTTCAAAATACTCTTAACAGGTATCCCTTTGTACTACCCTCACCCAAGAAGCCTACAAGGAAGAATGAGCATGCCATATGTATACATACTAATATTGTCAGAATGTCAATGGTGGATTTTTCTCGCAGGACAAAATTTGTTCTTTAAACACATTTAACATGAAAATGAACAGTAACTTCCATGAACAAAGAAGCAGTTTAGATGATACACTGAGAGGATCTTACCTTATATTTAGTAATACTAGACTTCAGAAGGTTGACTTCCTCTTGAAGTTGTTTTAATCTCTCTTGAAGATACCTGAAAAAGAAATGTAATCCTTTACTTCATGTTACCTTCAGTACTGCCTCAAGCGGTCTTCTTTACTATTTGGCGTGTCCTCTCTTTGAACTACTGAGAGTTCTTTTCCCTCTGCAGTTCTGTGAGGGATGAAATAACAAAATCTTACTGCTCCTGACCCCATAAAACTTTAAGTAGGGAAACAAATTGCATCAGAACAGGAGGCTGCCCTCCTGTTAGATTTGTCAAGCATGCTGCACAACTATTTTGTATTGGTCGTCAGGTTTCTGGGGAAGAAAACTAAAAGAATATATTTATGTCTAGAGGAAATAGGAAGCATTTACACGTGTCCTCTGTACTTGAAGGTCTGTGAGACAGACACATGAAGATTTGTATATATGTCAACACAAGACTCAGCTATGCAGAACTTTTGCATTGCAATATCCATCACTTACTTGGCACTTCTCATTAGCAATCACTAAGTAGAAAATTTAACAGTATAGCTGAAAAATGGTACACAGTTAAATTAAACAGTACAGTTCTTCCTAACAGAGTTTATGCACTTGGATGAGATAGTTATTTCCAAATAGGAAAATACCTTTTTTATGTATAAAAGGTTTATAAAATACCCTTTTTCATGTCGTACAACTGCAGCTGTATTAGGGTTTGTGACAATTTAATTATTTCACAGGAAAAAATTCATATCACTGCCAGGGAGCAGGGGCTTAAATTGATACAGAACTCTGAAGGCCCACAAAACAGAAAAAAACCCTGAAGTTGCTGGGAAGAAGTAATGCCTTTGGTATTACACTTTCTTGCCTGAAGCATAAGTTTTTGTAAATGGAAGGTGTCTTACAAATTCTATTTCACTTTAAGGTAATTGTTGACATTAAGGAAGATATCTGCTATGGCTCAGTCAGTGACTCCTCTCTGTCATCCTTAGTGGAGACCATAAGACACATCCTTTTTCCAAGAAACCAGCAAGAATATCTACATGGGTGATTTCACCAGCAACTTTTGTTGGCAAATCAGTCCATGCTGACAACCTCTCCCTGTGGAAAAAATTATGTCTGAAACTGTTAACTTAGGGTACTCAAAGTCCCTGTTTCCAATTAAAGATTAGTCCATTACAGCTCACTGGGAGTTTCTGAAAACACCAATTTTTAATATTCCTGCTTTTAGTGCCATACAGTGACGGGAATAAAAAGGTCTTCACTTCCCTTCCTTTTCCATGTTTATCTTGATTTGGGAACATCACTGACATCTCTGTAGCCAAATACAGCATTGGTAATTTCCTGCACCCTAGCTTTCTCAATATTATTTAATGCTTATTTACAGTATAAACAAAACAGACAAAACAAATTACCAAAATCTCTTAGCTTTTATTCTTGGATATATTTCTTCTAAAGTTTCGTTGTGACTGACTTCCTCATACTCCTATTACAACACCACACTGGTTTGTTTAGGGAAACAGCCAAACCAATACACGCACTCACCTGTTCTCCATACACAGAGCATCTATGTCGATGATACGGTTTTCATGCCCTCCTAAGACATGATTCAACTCCTGGTTTAGTCTGTCAGACTTATCTTGGTAAACAGAGCGTTCCTCTTTCACATCCTGTAACTCATCCAGTGCAGCCTGAAGATCATATCTCAGAGTCTCAATCTGAGAAGAAAGGAGAGTTGTATCAGTATAAGTTTAAACAACAGCTAACATAGCACCCAGCCTGAAAACAGCAACAAGCACGTGTTTGAACAGTATTGATTTTAGACAGTCAAAAGTCTTTTCAAAGCTCATAACCTCAGGTATTTTTACTGAATTTTGGTCATATTTCATTAATTTGGAGTTAAGTAACTTTACCAGTTAGATTTGTTTGACAAAACTTCTAGAAAACAACTAAAACGTAACAGCAAAAGAAACCTCAATCCCTACTATAATTCTGCTACAAACACATTAAGCTGGTTTTATCATATGATTTCCAGGACTCCAAGAATTAAGTCAAATGAACAAGAGCTTCTCAAAAAGCCCGTAAGTGGGAATTTATGTTAATCATGGGACTTGGGCAATGAAGTTCCACAGAATAAGAGCTGAGAAAGTACAAAATAAGCCAACATGCAGGCAACAGGATGAGCTTTGCTTTTAAGCAAAAGAGTGAAAAAGTCCAGTGTGAAAGATACTCAAGGATAAAGAGCTTCAAACTTCCAAGGAGATGAAACTGTGAGTGTGAGAAAAGTCTGCAGTGACAGAAGTCTCCACCCACACCCCAGAAATCATGGATAAGCCAGGAAGGACAACAGACCACCATTTAAAAGAGGCCGGGTGATGAACAGAAAGAACACAAGCTTGGGAACAGAGCTAGCAGAGAGGATCACACTGGAAGAACACCAACAGCCTTTCCAGTAAGCACAGTGGTACTGCAATTGAGGGAAGACTGAAAAACCAGAAATACACACCTCTCCTGGATCAGAGAATGGCTCATTCAGGTTGGAACTGACACTGGTAGGAATCAGTGCGGGGAAAACTGAGAACACAGACCAGCAAAACTGTCCAGAAATCTATGTATCAGTATTAGGGAAAAAGTCTGATGCTGCATGGTAAAGAGCATTCACATAGACTTGAGGAAGGGGAAATAGGTCTGATGTGAGAATTTTTCAGAACAGGAGAAGAAATAGCTTGGAGGCAGGAGGAAGAGGACACTAACAACGCTTCCACAGAAAATTTGATTCAGAGGGTATCTTTAGGAGGTACATCAGCCACTGTACACTGTGTTGAGTATTTGTAACAGCCTTCACTAAAGGGTACCTTTCATTGACGTTCATTGACATTCAATTATCGTAAGTTGTTGCTGGACATTAAAAAGAAAAGGAGAATCAATAACCTAGAGAAGAAATTCCTGAGATTAGGAATTCACTCTAACCAGTACTTCCAATGTCAATCAGCTACCAGCCCTTCAAACAGAACAGAAGTTATTTACTTGCTACTATATTAGCTCTGTAAAACATGACACTACATGCCCATTTAATTATTACCTGTTCTCGAGCCTTCTCCAACTGTTGAACAAGGTCCTCCCGCTCATGTGCTGCAAAGTGGCGAGCCCCAACTTCATCATCTCCCAGTCTCTGCTTTGCTATGGTCATTCGAAGGAGCTGCCACAACAAAAACAGAATTTGGTAAGCAAGAGAACATAGGCTGTAGCAGCAGAGTATATCTGTATTAGAAAGAGTAAAGCTGTCATAGATTTCAGCTCTTCCAGGCCAAACAGCTGGTATTATTTAAACCAGAGGGAGTCTTCTGAGCTGGGGGTTCAATCCTCTTCTCAGTGAAAAATTCAGTTGAACAGTCAAAGCATCCACAGGAATAGAATCAGACCCTGCAACAACAGTCATCAGAGTATACAAGTGATGAAAGACCAAGACCACAGATGTGGTCAGTGTTTTTTAGGAGTGACAGGAACTAATTCCACTCAGACTAAAACTAGAGAATTATCAGAAAACTTTTTCATCGAGACATAAATATTAAAATTCTCTGCAGCAGAGAACTCTTCCTAGCTAATAAAAAGGAATGAAGTGGCTTGTCCAGCTTCATTTTACTGACACTACTTAAAACCTCCCCATGCTATGTCAGTGCAGAACTTGTATTAACAGCTGGTAATACATTTGCTTATGTGTTATTTTTTTAGTCTACTCACAAAAGCTAATTCATGTCAAAAACAAAAAAATGGGCCAACAACAAAAAGACTCTGCCAAAATGCTCAAGCAGCTAATGAACTCTTGAGCTTACGACTGCTGAAAACAGTCTGACTTGAATTAATACACATTTACATTCAATATCCAAAGTAAAAAGCAACAACCTTTCAAGGACCATGGAGTATTAAATACCAGTCTATAAGGCATTCAGTATTTACAGTTGTTGATACTCAGTACAAGCAGGCCTCATCTTTAGGAGCTCCACAGAGACCAGGGAAACCCACCACAATAACCAGCCTGACTTCCCCTATATCTTTGACTGCACTAAGGAATTAATGCACATCATTATACTGCAGAGTTAGGAAAAAAAAAAATCAATCTTCTGAAGTAGAAGATTGTACATTAAAATCTATCTTTGGTATTTATGGGATGCCTGTCACCATAGCTACAATGTGCCAATTAAAATCCCGCTGATGCAAGACAGACTACCAAAATCATCCTCCCCACTTATTTCAGCTCCAGCTCAGTGCAAGTCACTGAAGCTAGTACAATGTGTGCTGATAAGAAGTTCACTTGTTCAGGGGAAGCTGTGGCTGCAAAAGTAACTGGTTTTGGCAAACTACATTTCCCTATCCCCACAGGGAAAGTGAAAACCACTGCACAGTTAATAAGGCTGAGTGGATACTAAGAGATATAACTCCTATTAATTTCTTTATCAAAACAAGTAAGTCAAAAAGGCGACTAGCAAATCCTAGAATGGCTTCATAGCTATTGGATTTTTTTAAAATGCTAAAGTGCTGCTGAACAAAAGGTGGTCATGTCATCTAACTCAGATAGATTAATTTAATTTCTAGAATCTCTCTCTAGTGACAAAGACTGCACAAAACAAATGTAATAACATTTTGAGGTTTCAATCCTGTTTAAAAAAAACAGGAAATGGAAAGAGGAATCACACTTTATTAATGCCTCCCATGCCTGCAGCAGAGCAAAATTTCTGCATAACGCTTGGCACAAGGCTGGGAACAGGACCAAGGCTGTCACTCGAGCACTACGACCAACTCTCCTCCAGCCCAGGAGGGGGTGAGGCATAAGATATAACTGCAAGCAATTATAACTTGCAAGGTCAAACAGTCTGTGAATAAAACAAGAACTCTTTATTTACTACTAATTTTGAGGCAAAAAAACCCCAAAATCATGAAGTCTTATGAAAAGAATGCTTCAGAAATCCAAATTCATCCAGTAAAAGCAGCATTATTAACATACACAAAATACAGTAAAATACCTATCCATAAAACAACAGAGTGCTTCTTCCAGACAGTTGGCCAATCAGAGAGTTGACAGGGCAGAACAGGCCAAGTCGTTTAATTCTGCATTGCGAATGTCTCATGAGGCAGCACCACCTGCTATAAAATTCTTCCCTGAAAATGCTGTGACCCAAAGAGACACTGTTATGGCAGAGGTTTAAGGGTTTATTTTATATATTAGTGCTTTGTTATAAACTTTATATATACACTTGCCCTCTAGCTGCTATATTTTTGTTTCTGTCATTCAGAAATCACTGAGGAAAAGACAACTCAACCTCATTTTGCAGCTAGAGAATACGTTAACCCTACCTCTCAGGATTCTGTGAACAGCATTCACAGCTGAAGGGATTTAAATTAATGGCACCTTACCAGAGAAAACTCCTGTTTGTCAAGAACCCATAAATTGTTAACCAAAACAATCCAGTGCTGCAAGCACTGTCTTTTTTATTTTAATATCACAGCTTTTTCTTACATCCCTTTCAGCTAAGATAATTATTTACAAAGTAGCAACACTGTATCAGCCCCACAATGCCTAAAAACAGCATCACTGGGATAGCTGCTGTGCAGGCTAGGCATTCATAGACAATGCCTGCACCAAAGCTGGACACTCGTGATTATCAATAAAACATGCAGAAGGAAAAGGCAAACAAGCACAACTAATTCTTCATGGAAGGCAGAAACCACCATGCTTGGCCACAGTCACAGCGATTGTCCTCACCTACAAAATCTTAAAATGTGGACCAGAACTATGCAAACACATAACCTGAAGTCCCAGCTCTGCCAAAACACACACGCCACATTTAACACTTCTCTCTGTTGCTGCATGAATGGTTGTCTGCCTGGCAATAAGGAACTGACAGGAACACCGCAGCCATTGCTCCCTACGCACCTTCCTCTCACTCAGCACTGCTCTTGGCAGCTTACAAAAGCAATTCTTTGCGTGGGTAGGGGGTTCATGTGAAGGCAACTGAGTCATCTTGTCTTGCAGAAGTCTCCAGTTTCTCCTAAGCTTTCCATTTTTACCCTTTTACATGAGAGAATTAGATTTTTTAACTATATCCTTCTATGTTTTAGTAATTGTTTCCAAGCATTGCTGCCAAAACATCAGGAAGGAAAAAGATTTACAAATAACTACCATAAACATAGAAGAGTTTTCATGTGTCAGAACTTGTGAGATTGTGATCAATCATAAAAATAAATAGCTTTAGATATCTGTTGCTGGAATGCTGCAGTCTAACTATTGCTGTATTTTTCAAACTGCAGCAACAAATCCTTCCAGAGACTGTATGAAGAAGTTTCATTATTTGTGCCAACAAAATTCTACTTGAAATGAGAGGAAAAAATTATTCCAGTTAAACCAAATGCAAGTAATTTGTTATTGCCTAACTGGTGACGTGTTTAACATGATTTCAACAAGTAAAATATCTCCGGTTCAAGGTCTTCTTGCTAATCCAAGTGACTTTATCCTACTTGTAGCAAACATTAAAATGGTGAAAAACAAGTCAAGCCATCAAAACATTTCTTTATCAATAGAGCTAATGTGTGATATTTAAGGAGCTTTTTTTTTTTCTTTTTGAGTCCTGCAAAGCTCTTGCCACTCAGTGACAAAGCCTGCATGAGTCACCCCTGCTCACACACAGGCAGAATTGTTCATCCATAAGCAGCTTCACTTGCTGCAAAAGCAGCTGTTTGTTCATCTCTTGCCAGAAGTAAGGCTGACGTAGACCAGCTGGGCAGGATGCCCTCCCTCACTTTGGAAAAAGCAGTGAGAAGAATGCAGGGGAAAAATGTAAGAACAAGCAAATTATTATAGTTTTTTGTTTTTGTATACACCACGCATTATCTGGACTCCAGTGCCTGAGGTAGCCCAGCTGCCAGTAGAGGAGAACTGATGAGCAGAAGAGAATGGCTTTGTGAACAAGCCTAGAATTTTATCACTGAAGCTTGTAGGGAGAGAAATCTGACACAGGAGGAGAGTGTTAAATCCCTCAGAGAGATAGCAATGCTTTTTTAGGCACTTTGAAAACCAGCAACCTGACTCTAAAATAAGCTCTATTTCTCATTTACTAGGAAAGTGAAGAATGTGTTCCAAAAATGAAAATCCTAGTCTAAATTAATCCATGTCTGATGCAGCTCTTTCCTCCCACTCTTTATTTAGTGATGCACTATTTTGCACCTTTCAGAGAGAGGCATGCTGGGCAGAATAACTCCTTTTGTACTTTTCCATTCATTTTGAGGATCACAAATTTAAATTCATGCTGAGAATACAGGTGTCACGACCATGCCACTTAATACCAAGTTAACCCACAAAGGTGACCCTAAACAGCACCAATTCAAGCACAAAGAAGCAGGCTGTGTGTTACCAAGATCCTATATTGTCAGAAGGAACTAGAATAGGTAGATAACCTTGATATTTAAAAGTGTTGTAGTTTTACTACCTTTGTTTTCTGTTTGTACTTACAAACCCTTGCTATCCATTCAGGACTGGCTTGGAAAAGGCTGTGTGGCATAATATTGGTACTGGAGAACTGCAAGGCACTGACTTCTACACTGTAACATAGTTCAAACAGTAACATGCAAATGAAAATAAACAGTGGGAAGCCTGGTCTTTGAAGACTTGAGCAAGTTATGATGAATGCTATGCATACTACAAATTCAGGTTTCCCCTGACCCTTTCCCAGCTCTCTGAACACCTTCAAGGGAGGTTTTTGTGACAAATAGTGAAAAAACCTGCATTATCACAATATACTTATATTTAAAAGAAAATAAATAAAATAAATTTAGATTGAAAGAAACAAAACCCATCTGAATAACTAAAAGCCATGTCATTTTTATTAATATTTTAAAATCCCATCATTTTAAAACTGTAGTTGAGGGAGGGACGTTATCATTATTTGTTTCAATTTTGTACTTTGTTAACCACCTCAACTCTCCAATTCTACCTCTCACTAGTTTGATCTCTGAATGTACTTTTGCATAAAGCTCCAGCTGTGAATGTTACATACATTTGCCTTGAGTTTAAATATTTCAATTAATGGAGACAACAGGAGTCTGATTAATACCAAATGGCAGATTTTGAGCAATGTTCCATATAACTTGCTAAATTTAGCAATGAAATAAATTGGTTATGTAATGGTAATGGGATGAGGGTTTAATACAAAGCTTACTATATACGTTTCTGATCAACTACTCCGTATTTTTTAAGGAAAAATAATGCTCCTCTGGCATCTACTAAAATTTTGCTTTTCAGTGCAAAAACCTGAAAATTATTACATGAAGAATACATGCTTATCTGTATTTATTTGTAAGAGGAAATACCACTAATAAAATATGAGGTTTTTTTTAAAAAATAAAGGAACCTAGAAAGTCTGAGAGCATTAAAGCAAGGCTAAATACAAAACAGATAGTTAAGAACAACAGAGCAGAAGCAGCAGACAAAAATATGTAAGAAGCTGCACTTACTGGTATCCTTTACAGCTTCTGTAGTTCTACTGTTCTAAGCATTTATTGTAACTAAAGTATTTTAGAAGTTCTTTAACCCATTATATTAATTATTTTCCTAACAATTAAAAGCAAAACTCTAGCCTGGTTTACACATTCCCTCCCATTTACTGGCAGTTTGTAATACCTTATTGTCGCCTTGTACTTCTCCCAGTCTCTGTTGAAGCTCTCCAATCTCTTCTCCAAGATGTTTATTTCGATCTTGAGCCTCACTCAGTAGTTGAGCAAGATTTGCCTAGAAAAGGAGTAAATATCAGTCAGAAGTCAGCGTCTGTGGAAAGAAGTGTTAAGTAGTGATTGAAAAGAAACCCTTGAATTACTCCTTATCTGCCAACGATCTTTACTTTAATTGTTGGTGATACGCAGACTTGATGCTTCATTAGAGAGATAACAGGAAAAGTTACCTGAGTTCCTTTATCTTTCATAGTAGAAAATACATAGAGCATGTGTGCATACAGACTCCTAGAACAGCACATAAGCCCCAAACAAGACTAAGTGAAAACACCTACACTAGTTCCAGTATCATGGCTGGTGGGAAGAATTAAATTCAGAATACTTTGACAATATTTATAGAAAGCTGCCAAAATAATAGTTTTAAACTTGCATATAATTAGACAAAAGGCAGAGCTGAGAAATAATTATGATACAATTAAAGTCCTTAAGAGTGTTTAGAGCAGATTTCCAGCCAGTAAAGAGGTTGTCAGCCAAAGTCCCTGCCCCCATATGGAGCTATACCACGGACATCTACTAGTACAAAACTTCAAACATGACCTGATTTGTGTTGTTAGGTAACACCTAGATTCTAGAAAAATTGAGGGGAAAGCTGGAGTTTAAAACCAAACCACTCCCTTCCCCACTCAATAATCCACATCAAAAGTAGTCATTCATATTAACCTACTAAGTTAGCAGGGCAAGCAGTCTGGTCTATAATCTTACAATTAAATTCTATCAGCTTGATCACTAACCAAAAAATAAATGCAATCTCCTATTTCTCTATATATGCTATCTGAAAATGAGGAAATACTACAAGTAAATTTATTCAATTTTTACCCTAAAAATGTCTCATGAATACACAAACATTGACACAACAGGAAAAGCCTACCAGTGACAGCTTTTCTAAGAGAGTTAGAATCATAGTGACTAAGGTGCAGCCTTTCAAGACATTGCCTATGGACAGCTCAGTGTGTCATCCATTGCCATAAATCTCAAGATTATGAGAAGAAATGAAAAAAGAATTTTTGAATCTTCTAAGCATGACTTAGTAAAGCCTCATGAGTCAGTATCTCTGAGCCACCCTTGCACATACTCTCTGGATTTGAGGCCAATGCATCAACTGACTGTAATTCATCAAGTGACTGTTCCTAGTTCTCTCTTGGTATTTTAGGTTTAGTTTTAGATTCCCTACTTGCTGTGCTTCTCTTTCATCTCATTTCTCTATTCTGACATCTCTCTTTTTCAATCTGACCCTTTTACCCAGTGATTCTACTACCACTTGAGTCTCATAGGATGTTTTCATGAATTTTATCTTTACAACTCATACACTATAAAACCAACACAGTATCTGATAGCCATTACTGCAATCTTGCTCCTTGTTCACTAAAAACCACTATTTCTGCATGTCCTACTTTACATTTAAGAGAACTGTTAAGAGGAATGTATTAATGTGAATAGTAACATGAACATAGCTATGCATGCATACAACCATTTGCAGTATTAGACTATTAAGCAATCATCAACTAGAACTTTTGTATGTTACTATTGAAGAAGGTAACTCCAAATTCCAATTGGTCTAAATTAGCAATAGCTTCAAACTTTTAAACCGGAAAAATAACTCAAGAAACTGACAACATCCTACTTGATGAACACAAAGCCTAAGTCACTGCTACAGCTTCTGTACTTCTGATGCTTTGAGACCAAAAGCTCAGAAGAAAGCAGGGTAAATTTCACACAGTTTTGGAAGAGATTAAAGCATTTTTTAAACTAGTGACAGACCTGAAGACTGCAAATAAATAATTGGGGGGAAGAGCATAATAGCAAAAGAACCCCCATAAACAGCCAATTACAGGACTAAAATTAAGCTGCTTCTAATTTTATTTTCAAGACAACAACCATTCAAGCAAAGCAAAAGATTCCTCATGTATGCTTTGGTGGACTGATTTTTTTCCTACATCTTAAACAAATAGTGTAATAGTCATTCACATAATGAATGAATCAAGGAGCTTCAGAACATATTCAATCAATGTTTTTGAGAAGTACTTCTAAATGGCTGTTTAAAAGAAAGAAAACAAAGAACCCATGTTTGCCAGAAATTGTATTAAAACGGAAGTATCTATGGCTACTGCTTAGATGTAATTTTTAATTTTTTTAAAGAACGTTGACTTTCAACAAAGCCTGCATTAGTTAAAAGGAATATGATTTGCACAAACCTCTCTGAAACACCTCTATTTATAAAGTTCCTTTTTATGATGAATTGGAACAACTCCTAACACTGCAATAGCACATGTAATTTCAGCACCTGGAAAGAACTCAATCTCACTAATCAATGTTTACAACCATAACACCAGGATTTCAGCAGTCTGTACTTAAAACCTGGCTCCCAGTAACGGCAGGAAAGGCATTACCATGCCTATACTAAATCTTACTGCTCAGATTTATTTCCTTTAAAACCATTTCTCTGGGATTGCAATTCTATGCTGAATTTTATTTGTCAGTCATATAAATGACTTAACGTGATAAAAACCTTTATACTCACGACAGAGGTTTTGGAAGAAACTTGAAATGAAGAATTTTAGATACCAAAATAAACCAGCCTTGTTTGACCATGCCAAGAGCATTACAATGAGCTAAGTATAGATTTGGTCCTTACTGCAAGCCTTGTATTATAGTTCTGTTAAACTGAAACAACCAAGCTATGTCACAGAAGCAGTCTCCAGCAATTACTCATTTCCCTGGCTTAGAGGCTCCATACAATGTATAATTTAGACTGTTACGAGTTTCAAAGGTTTTGGCAAGACCTTATTAAAGCTCTTGGTTAAATGTGGATAGAAGGAGAAATGCTTGATTTTCAAAAGTGCTCTACTAGGCTTAAGGAGAGCCAGCCAAGAGGGTATGTTGAATGATACCTGGACTTGGTACCATTTCTTTGGCATATAGAAGAAAACATACCATATGGTTGAAAGATGATAAAACTAACAATGGAGGACTGCCTTTGTGAACCTGCAAGCACATATTTTTCGAGTTAAGGGGAGAAATCTATGCAAGGGCAAAGGCAATTCATTTTTCCATTTGGCAACTTCTTTTCAATATTCATAGAACAAACACAGAATTCACTCAGAAATCCAAGACAAGTTACTTCAACAGACAATAAAGTTCATATTATTTACCCATGCAACAGAGAACAACTCCCTGTAAATTAGCCAAATTCAGCTTCTCTAGACTCAATTTCTTTGACAGTTTCTTTTGATTTTAGGTGAAGCCTTAAAAAGACTTCTGAAACTGTGAAAGACTTTGCTTCTCTCATTCACATTATATGAAACTAACTTTAAAATACTGATGGAGAGAGCTTTCTGAGCCACGAAAAAAGAAGGGAGAGATGTAGAGGTCTATACCTTTCTGTTGCCTCATCTTGTCTTCTCTCTGCAACAGCCTACAGCAGTGGAAACTGTTTCTCCTACCCTCTCTCAATGCAACTGTTTCTTATCTAAATAACAAGTATTGCTTCAGCTCCAGCTCTGTAACTGGCCAGTATCAGACAAGCTTCCAGAACTCTATCCACATTCTGTTTCTGGCAAGTTCTCTGGAGCCTCTGCAGCACGACAAGCTATTTGTTTTATATGCATCTGTTATGGGAAACTTGCATGTATCATAGACTCATAGAATAGCTGGAAGGGACTCATAAAGTCCATCTCCCTTGGGCTCACAGGACCACCCCAAAACGAAGCCATGTGATTAAGAGTGCTGTCCAGTGCTGCCTGAACTCCAGCAGGCCGGGTGCTGCGGCCACTTCCCTGGGAAGCCTGCTCAAGTGCCCAACCACCTTCTCAGAGGAGCATGATTGGAGCAGTCTAAACCCCCACTGAAGCTAGACATCAGACACTGTCCTTATATTCCTTTTTCCTCTGACCAAATGCAAGTGCAACCACAGCCAACAATCCCATCAGAAGCTAAGATGAAAGGAGAAAAAGATGGATCTGAGAGTGCTGAGTGGGAAGTGCCTGCCTTTATTACACAGAGGTAGAAAGGCATGATAGATCAGAAGAGACCGAAGAGCGAAAGATTCAGTGGGATGGGATCACAGACCTCCTCCTTTTCCACCTAGGCTTAAAATTTGCAAGAACATTTTTTGGAATAGAAGGTGGAAAAGAACTTCACGTTTAGCTACAGATGAGCATCAAAAAATACTGACAAAAATATCTATAAATACTTATTAATATAAGCCAGTGAATACCTGTCAGGCAGCAACAGATTTTTGCTCACTAGTGACCAACAGCCTGATGAAAAAAAGAAAAAGTAACTCTGAATAGTCATCCCTGGCATCACGCACTACTCTTGAGTTTGGCTCCTTCAACAATTTTGCAAATGTAGCTACACATACACACAGCATTATTTTTCTTCACAGCACTTTAAAAATGATGGATAGTAACAGTCTTTAATATAGCTCTCCTCAATTCTCTTGCATATAAATCTTACCCAACACTTAAAAAAAAAAAGAACTTTTTGCCTTTAGGGTACTATCTGAAAAAGTAATTTGGGAAGGGGGAAGAGGGGGAGATTTCCAACATACCTTTAGAGTTTAAAGTATTTTTAAATACAAACATTCCTATGTTGCAATTTACAGTCTTTTATGTTTGTTCCAGCCACACCTTCAAACAAAGAACACTGAATTACAGGTCTGACAGAAAAAAGTTTGATGAAACATTAAGCACACTTGATGGATGTGACTGATCACAAACTTAAGTACAGTTTCTCCTCCAAAGCATTCATATGATTGCAATGGCTGAATTAATACAGAAAAACCTGTTTTACTTACCAACTACCACTGTTCACTCCAAGACAGAGGAACTGATGACTTCCCTTAGCACTAGCTTCCTTGCAATAAAATACCAAAATTATTGTATTTTTCTCTTTAAGTGGAAAAACCAGTGAAGACTTTTAAAATTACAGATCCTGGGTATTCAAAACAAAATACACGTAATATGGGTTGTACTTTCATGCAAAAAAACAACACCAAAAATCAAAGCTTTGCCAAGCAGTCACTTGACATAAAACAACAGAAGAAAGTCCTCTACTAAATATTCTGAGCTCCTAAAAACATCTTAAACTTTGAGATAATGCACAAAAAGAATCAAAATGCCTTAAACATTTTGAGTGTTGTAATTAATTGAAGGACTATTTATCAAGAGTACTCAGGTGCAGAGGTGTGCACAAGTGTCTCTCTATTCCATTAAGGTAAGACACAGCAACCAGAGAAGAAGCTGTTGTACACATCAGGCCTGAGGGACCATCACATCTATTATAATGAGCATTTCTTCTCTCCTAGACTTCAGTGGCGGACCTGGCAGCATTAGGTTAATGCCTGGACTCAATGATCTTACAGATCTTTTGCACTCTAAATGATTCTATGATTCTGTGTTAGTGCAAAACCTATTTGTTGAAGAAACAATGGGGTTGCTTCACAAAGCATGACTCCTAGTGTGGCTAAAAAGTTCTAGGTTTTGCATACTACCACCTGCTCTGACCAATGGAACAGAAGATTTCAGTGTCCAGAACAAAAATCTCTCTACTGGCTATGCTCTTGGAGCCAGCACATTTCGAAATCCATGGGAGTATTGCTTTCTATGTGTTGCAAGGGCAAACAATGTCACTGTTTTCCAACTGCTACCTCACGCTATGGGAGTCAAACACATGCACCTACAAACCAAAGCAAAGTGCACTGGTCCATGTTTGGCATATGCATAATGTTTTTCGTCTTCAAACCCTTTGAAGAGAGGAGGAAATCACATTACTCTTCACAGCACCACTGTGAGATAAACACAAACTTATTGCTTACCCTGTAGTGTATTTTATCTGCAGATTTTATCTCATAGGACTCTGAATGCAGCTTTTGCACCTCAGCACAAGGCTAGCAAAACTTCCTGAATTCATTAATTAACAAGTAATAGCCACATTAGTCATGATTTATGATGATGTCAAGAACAGTCATAAGGCAATCCCTGAAGTTTGTTTCAGAAGTGAATTGTGATAGCCGAGTACATTGAGCTAGAAGCTGGAAGTGGAAGGGATCAAAATGGGTCCATTTGTGGTATGTCACAGCATAATCCTGTCTGGAACCTCTGGTCCTTCTGATGTTATGCCTGCCCCAAAAAGTCATGCTCATGGACATATTTATTAGCAGGAGACAAGCTGTCTGACCAACATCTCAGTGAGTGAGTACCATGCTGCTGTGATACCAATGACCCTTGAAGCAGTCAGAATCTTGGTTTGAATGAATCACCTTGGGATACTATGGATAACTGTAACAGCATTAAGGGCTGCGACCTTCAGGTTCACTGGTGGGACTTGCTGGCTGGTAGGAAGGATTAACTGTGAAGCTGTTTCTGTACTAGGACTATGTCATCATTACATTATGGGACTCAGTACTGGGAGCCTCAAAGATGGTTCTACAATCATGGGATCCTCTCTAAGGTTCAACAGCTGCTTGGAAGACACAAGATCCACTTGACTACATGAGGCAAAAGTATCTTTGCCAGTAGGCTGGAGAACTTCAAAAGGAGAGCTTTACTCTTGAAATTATGTGGGATGGAATGAGGAAGCTTAGGATAGGCTAGGCAAGCCAAGAGGCTGGGATGATGGGAAGAGAAAGGACATAGCAATTCACAAAGCAACTGAGCTGAAGTGTAATTCCTTTGACCATAGGCATGTAGAGAAGGAGGTTCCCATACAACAGCCTTGAAGGAAAGCTCTCAAGCTTGTACCATGGAACCAGCACACTCGGATGCCCATCTGAGGTCTCTAACACATGCAGCAGGGGGAATAAACAGGAGGAGTTTGAAGACTGTGCAGTTACAGGTTTACAATCTCTTTGAGATCATGGAGAATTGGTGGGATAGCCCACACAACTGGAGTGCTGTGATGAAAGGATACCGGCTCCTTAGAAAGGACAGCAAGAAGGTGAGGAAGGGTCTTGCCCTCTCTCCCTTTTTTCTGTGAGAGTGCTCAAACACTGGAACAGGTTGCCCAGAGAGGCTGCAGATAATCAAAACCATACTGAAAATGGTCCTGGGCAACCTGCTCTAGGTGGTCATGTTTGAGCAAGAAGATTGGACTAGTTGACTTCAAGAGCTGTCTTCCCACCTCAACTATTCTGCAGTCTTGTGATGTTCAGTTGCATTTACATTTGATTCCTTATACATTTAAAACACAAATCTAAGGCCTCATCAGTGACATACGCATTGCAGCTTTACTCTTGACACACAGCCCCAGTGCAAACCCATTATCTCCAACTGAGTGGTCTCACTGAGATCAAGTTAAGCAAAGCATATTTAGGACTGTGGCCCAGCATAGTCATTTTCCTAAGCATGCATTTTACTTCATCTTTGTTTATTCACAGGATCTCATTTGTATTAAAAAAACTTCCATTTCACAGAGAAGGTCGAAGGATTCACTGATTTGTTATTTTAATGGCAAAGCTTCTCCCAGACTGAAGCTATACTGAAAATTTAAACAATGTAGATGAAAGTATTAGGCAGTATATATCAAGTTAGAAATCCTATCTATGGGGTTTTTTTTAAGTTTCCCAGTGCAGCAACACTTGCCAACAGATACCTAGTAAACTTCCATTAAAATGTCCTGTATTACAGTTAATGCATAGTAATATGTATCATTGCAGAACTGGAGAATGGTAGAATTTCTATTTATATAGGATGCTCAGCAGAGGCCATGGAGTCAGAGAAATATTTTAACATATCTTTCAAAATGGGGAGTGTCGATTGTTTACAATTGTGCTGGTTTCAGCTGGGGTAGAGTTAATTTTCTTCACAGTGGCTGATACGGGGCTATGCTTTAGATTTGAGCTGAACACAGGGTTGATAATATAGAGTTGTTTCTGTTCTTGCTGAGCAGGGCTTACACAGAGCCAAGGCCTCTTCTGCTTTTTGTACTGCCGAGCTGGCAAGGAAGGTGGGGGTACGTGGGAGGCTGGGAGGAGACACAGCCAGGACTGGTGACCCAAAGGGACCAAAGGGATATTCCAGACCGTGTGACATCATGGTCAGTATATAAAGTGTGGGGAAGAAGGAGGAAGGGTGGAGCATTTGGAGTGACGGCGTTTGTCTTCCCAAGTCACTGTTACGCGTCATGGGGCCCTGCTCTCCCAGAGATGGCTGAACACCTGCCTGCCCATGGAAGTGGTGAATGAATTTCTTGCTCTTCTTTGCTTGTGTGAGCCACTTTTGCTTTTCCTATAAAACTGTCTTTATCTCAACCCACAAGTTCCCTAGCCTTTACCCTTCTGATTCGCTCTCTGATCGCCGTGGTGAGGCAGTGAGCGAGTGGCTGCATGGGCCCTGGCTGCTGGCTGGGATTAAACCACTTACAACCATGTCTGGATGAATTTTAACATAAAACACACTCTTCCTAATTCCTACTGTCCTGAAATTTCACTGCTCCATTACTTATCCAAAAAATACTCTATACCTGACACCATAAGATATTATAAAACTACCTTCAATCACACCATTTGAGAGTGTTATGCATGAGGGGCCAGGAAAGCACTGACAGCTCACAAGCTATGATAACAACAGTAGTGGTGAAGCATCTACAGCAGAAAAAGATATTTCAGTAGCACAGTTTCTCATTTCCTGCTTCTGCTGGTTGGCAGAAGGCAACACATAGAACAATCTTTGGATAGAATAATCATAGTGTCATAGAATTGTTTAGTTTGGAAAAGATCCAAGATACAAACACAGCTTTGAGAGGCAAAACACTACCACTGCATGTTAAGATACCTTTAAGTACCAATTTTACAAAAACAGATTTTGAGTTAGCTGATTGCTGACAGAAAATGCCTCGTTACACGATATTTCCATAAAAATCATGAAAATTCTGTGCTGCAAAACAGGGTGAGAAGGCATGGTGGAAAACAAGACATTTTAAGCAGTCACAAAATATAATTGATAATAAAGGAGAAAAACAAAAACAAGAAGGAGAAGACAGTAGCAATTCCAACCAATGTATAACATTTAAGGCTCTAGACTGAAATTTCAATACTATGCAATAATTATTCAGTTGTAGCAAACCAATGCAACAGATAGCAAATTGTTAAGCATATAATGTTTTCATCTCATTTCTGACCGTGAAAACAGTATTCACTTTTGTGTCAGGCAGAATTCATTGGAGGATCAGGGTCTCCTTTTATAAAGTGACTGAGGTCACAAACTTCTCCCAGCAGCCATCTGGGGTTCCAGGAAAAAAGGGAATGGAAGAAGCACAAAAGGGAAAGAGAACGTCATTTGTTCTTAGGTGAGAAAATCCTAAGAAATGTATGTAAGGTAATAATAAAAAGATATTAATAACTTTCTTTTATTATTCTCTGATGCATTTCTCAAAGCAAAACTATACTCTTCTTCAGAAAGGTTGCACTAACTGCTCTAGGTTATCCACCTTGTATGCTACAGACACATTTCTCAGGAAAATGAAAACTCAAGGAGTACACTAACAGTCTATTACTGTACAACCCAACGTATATATTGTTCTTGGGGGGAACCCATCAATGACCCCATTTGAAGATCTTCTTTCTTTCACTGCTACCTAGCATGAATACATAACTTCCTCAGGAACAAAAAAATTACTCCTAGGTAGACTATTAAAGGTTTTCCAGGCATTTGTCCTGGTAAGACAAATTGCCAAACTTAATATAATCACAGCTTCTGAATTTAGATTGCATTTGGCTACTATTTTAGAAACGTGTCAGTTTTATTTGTTTTGAAAGATGAAAGATGAATTAGAAAACTATGGGGTGGCAAATCTCCCTTCCTACTTATCTCTGTAATGATCCATACACTGCCTTGGTTTTTTTTTCTTTCTACTGGATATTCCTCAGCAACACTCAGAATGCACAAACTTGTATCTGGTCATAAACTTTTATTAGAATTCAGTTGAAATAACAGAATTGCAAATAAATTATGCTAAATAATGAGGAAGTTAAATGATTCTACACTGAGCCACTGACTTCTTGGCAGCTATTTGTTTAAGTGCCTGAAGGAGTAATTATATTGCCTCTGGAAGTTTAGTTTAAAGCAACCAAAACCCTAAGCCGTAAAATTTTAAGCAAATAGCAAGAACTATGTGCAAACTCTCAGGGAAAGGGTGATGAGTAAAACTTCTGATCCATTAAGAGAATGTAATAACCATGTTTTAAACATAGTTAAAAGACTTCCAAAGCTAGCAATTACAGCAACAATTTTTGTTCTTTTAGGTTGTCCTCATCTCCCTGCTCCACATATTGCGTTTTGGGTACCGTTTTTCTCTAAAAATTAAGATAATTTTAAGATGTGACAACCAACATTCCACAACAGGGACACACTATGTGGATACCCAGGAACAAAAATGCAAGTGAGCAGGCAAAAAGTTTTTCAGGGGAACCATAAAATGCAATTATCATTGTTTTGCCATTTATAACTCATAGAGTCCAAGTGGCCTGGGAGAGTACTTAATGGAAAACAGCACTCACAACAATAAATTAACAATTATGGAATGCAGACAATGTGTTCCCAGTTTACTTCTAAGTATGAGAAGTCCTGTCACAAATCCATTTTAGGACTCAATACGGGAGAATAAACAACAAGGAGAACAATCTCAAGTCTCTGTACACTGACCAATTTCAGTCTCAGGTGAACATGAAAGCAATAGCCATATATTCTGAATAATGATAGTTAAGGTATTTCAGAGTGAAATGTGTAGACAAAAGCAGGAGTCACAGTTTAAAGACTGAGCTTTTCAATATTAAGAAATACTTGCTTTTTTACCAGATCTCTTAATTAATATTTTTATTCTTTTGCAAAGTACTTTTGTAGCAGATAAATAACATCAACTGAAAAATAAATCCTACCTGTTTCCTCTTTTCAGGTGGAAGCGATGGATCCCCATCCTACAAATAAACAGGTACATTTTATTGGCAACTTATTTCTGAAACCAGAAACTATATTAATTCTGTGAATCTAATTGTAGAACATGTATTTAACTAAAATGTTATCAAATTATTTTTTTAAATAATACCCATTAATATCAGTAATACTAACTTCAACTTAAAAAAATTTCTAAGTTGAAGATTTGTTTACATTTCTAGAACAGCAGGTCATTACAAATTTGTGTTGCATTGATTTTCATACTGGTACATTAAGTTGCTGTGGAATAATACCACAGTCAGTTTTTAAATGGAATTATCACTGAAACTAATTTCTCCAGAGCATGCACTGTCTTTCTGTGTCCTATATAACAAGTACTGCCTCATCAGTGCAGAACAAATGAGTAATAATATGATCAGGGCTATACAGCTGCAGGACTCCTACAAACAAGTACCTAAACATTTTTACAGGAGCCATTATGGACTTATTTCCAATTTTTTTTGAGGTTCACCTTTGTCCCCCAATTAAACATTCTTAATAAAGAACAACCTACAATCAGCTCCCGATACTTCTTTTTCAGAGACTGGTGTCGTTCCCGCAGCTGGTTGGCCATAAGTTTGTACTGGTCTCTTTCTTGTTGACAGGTGTCCAGCTCTTTGGAAAGAATTAGCAATGCCTCCTTTTTACTTTCGAGCTTCCTTTTGCACACCAGATACTGCAGAAAAGAAAACACCCATACATGTAACAAGCCAATTCTACCCAAGCCAGTACTGGATACAAGAGGCTCAAGTTCTTCTCTAAAAAGTTGGAGGAAGACTGCACAAGATCAAAGTCTGCCACAAGTCACCTTAGCTTATTAATAACAATCATGGGGAAGACATCTCATATAGAAAGCCTGAAATCCATCTGTATGGCTACATGTTCACCTGACCACTGTGACTTAGGAAAAATTAGCAATTTGAGTTTCTCATTCTTTTCCTCATATGCAATAGCATGAGGAACTCTGCAATTTGCCCAGCAGCCCTGGGAAGGCTGCTAGAACGAAGAAGCATTTGCAAACTCCCTTTTCTACATGTGTTCACAATACCTAGCTCCCAGGTAGCAACCAATTGTTCCTGCTTCACTTCCCACTGCCATCCTTCTCCCCACTACCAGCAATGTCCTCTGGGCTCAGCCTCCCAACTGGACACTGAAATGGGACCATGTTACAGCAGAAGGAGTAGCATGAATGATAACAAAATTTACCTTGACTCTGAAACAATTACAGTGTGATGCCCTAACGGCACAGGTAAAAGAAACTTAATTACGCTGCGATACTACAGGCACATGCTCATTTGAGGCAAAAGAATGGGAAATCATGCAGAAATGCTGCAAACACCTAAAAGGGGAGGCAAGGCAGAGATGAGCCTTCCTCTGCAGCCACCAGTCCTCATGTGAAGGGCTCATGCACTAAGCAAAGCAGAACTTGCAAATCTTAGCTGTTCTGCATTAGTCTGATCTGCTTCATTGCCTTTCCCTATAGAAAGGAAGATTAACGTGTATGTCATCCTCAATGTTCCATATCAAAACTTTCAGGTAACTTTTTTCACTTAACATGATGTTTAATCAGCAGATTCTTATTACCCATCACTTGACACTGCTCATGTAAAAGTATATATTTCTATTTCTGATGTTACTAACATAAGACGTGGCTCTAAATACTTTCTGAATGTGCTCTGCAAGAGACCAAATACCACAGCAGTCATGAAAACAATTTATAGTTTCATTATATCCTCTGACAAGAATACTTTGTCATTATGGGCTCTTGCACAAAGCAAGAACATCAGCACTTCCGTACTGTTCAAGTCAGTGCTGTTCTTTGGGACAAAAATCATTCTTTGTATGTACTACTTCCTTGGAATTAACTTTGTTAACCTCAATTTCAAGTCAATGAGAAAGGGAAAAGTGAGTTTGGTACATTAGTACAGCCAACCTTTCCCAAAAATGGTAAATGCTTAGTTGCAAAAAAGTGGGAAGGGAATGAGAAAAGCAGTTCCAAGAAGGATTTGAACTCTCAAAAAGGACACTTTCACCTTGGATTAATTTTATTTCTGGCAATACTAAAGTTGAAATCCTGCCATAAATTTTTTGGATTATGATGCCTTGGCATCAACAAAGGCAAGTGTACCTATGTACTTATGTCCTTACTGATACCTTACACAAATGTCAAATCCCCTGATAAAGGACTAAAAGGTATGAGAAGCTAAACTTTAATATTGTCAGCAAGTGATTATAGTGACATGGTAAACTGCTTCAAACTTGATAAAGCAATTCCTTCCCTTACAGTGAAATATTTGTCAATCTCTCTTCTTTTTTTCCCTGTTTCATCCCCTGTCTAAGTAATTCTAAAACATGCCTTTGCTAAATTGTTTTTAAATATTAACAATCTGATAGAGTAATTGCAAACAAAAATGAGTAAAAGCAAACTTCACAATCATTAAAAAAAACCCCAACAGCCTAAAGCCCTGAACTAAATAGCCGATCCTGTTCCTTTAACAGGAAGAATCCCAGGAAGAATGCAGCTGGCCTACCCAGCCAACACCTATGTGGAGCAGAGCAGCCTATACCATGCACACAATGAGAGTGGAAAGAAGCCAAACATCTTGCCTTATACACCCACAGCACCCACAGGTGCCTGCAAGCCTTGCCTTGAGTGCTGCTGGATGAAACAGTGTATGAGAGTCAGAAATGAACCAGACCATGTGGATTAGACTGTAAAACCCAGTACTTACCCAGCAGGAAATACAGACCTAGCACCAAACAAATCTTGCATCTGCTATGAGTCACAGCCCTCTACAAAGGACACACTCAGAGCATACGAGAAGGCTTCACCTTTTACAGCAGCACTGGCAGGGGCTGGGGAATTCTCCACTACCTATTAGCCTGAGGATAACGAACCATAAACAGATTGTGGGGACAGTAATGTTCCGGGTCTAAATGAAAAGCAATAATGATGGCCTCCTCGTTTAAAATCTGTTTTAGCTAGATGAACTATATACTGACGATGTTGGCATCTCTCCTCAATGTACTGTTTGGATTTTACTATGAAAATGACCACATAAAAGAATTTTTGAAGTAATTTTTGCCTTTTACACATACTGACTTTCCCAAATAAATGGAATAAAACCAGTAATAACATAATAATTTGTTTTCATGGGCTTACAGTACAAGAAACAATAAAGCCTGAGCATTTCTGTGGTATCTGATTATTCAACAGAGCTCTGTTTGCAGTTCCCATTACCATTACTGAAGGAAAACCAAATTTCACAAAGACAGACCTCAAAAACGTTATTCAATAAACATGTTTCTGAATGTTAAAAAACAATGTAGCAATAACAGCCATAAACTGACCCAACAACTGTACACTAGAAATGGGTTCTACTCAGGGAAATAACTGAGTCCTATCAATGATTTCCCTTATATGGACAAATAAGTGCAATAAAATGGGTATGCTGTCAAAAAGAACGTTGGAGTGTGACAAGTCTTTTTGGAGCAATGAAAGTAATAATGCAAATTTTCTCAAACAGTTTGAAAAAAAGCATTCAATAGATGCTTCTGGCATTCAGTCATATAGAGATTTCTTCCCCTGCAACTGAAAGAAAGTCTGCGTCTCAGGTACTGTCCATCAGTGAGACAAACAAGTGAATTCTGTTATGCACTATAGTTACTATGAAATATTCTTGTTGTCTTTTGTTTCTTTTTAATTATTGGTACAAAATAATCTATGAATTTAAAAAACAAAGAAGTTAAACAAGAACCAGCTGCTATACATTCAATCTAAAAGCTACAATGTACAACTTTCTGTATCTGTCTAGTGACTTTTATCTACCAATGTGATGTTATCTGCAATAAAGTAAATTATAATTGCTACAAGGAAGATCGTAGTAATTAAAGGAATATATATGACATCCTACGTTACTGCCTGAACTGCTTTACAGCCAGATGACTACTTTAGTGAAATTGAGTGAAAAGAGACTGACATTACAGGAGAGTGTAACTGCTCCAAGGTGACCCTCTACACTGAACACTTACTATTTGTCCATTGCTATTTTTAGTGACAAATCTGGGTAGATCTCATTAATGACGCTGTAGACATGGTCTAATAATCTGATGAAGCTAGGACACGGTCAAGGTTTCAGACTCCCTTTTTTTAAACCAACAAACACACTGAATTCCTATCAGATTTTTTTTTTTAATTTGTACAAATTACTGGCCTGTATTTTGGTATTCAATGGCAATTAATGTCAAGGAAAACATCTAATTTTCCAGAGAGTAGAAGCAGAGATGCTATCTCCAATCTGTGCTTTGGAATCACTGTGGATCACATTCTGTCTCCTCTTGACATTCCAGGGCCTTGTGTCCTGAAATGCTGAAGGACTACCACATTACTTTGGGCCTTGACACCTATCATCTACCATGCTCTCTGAGAAACCATGAACTCTACTCACCATCTTTTAACAAGAGATCCAACTGCTACTGAACTGCCTTAAGTTTTATCAAATTTCTCCTGACTGTACTCTTGGAGACAATTTTGTTGTAGAAACTGAAGGGTCCCAAAATGCATTGCAATCTCACCGTTCGGGATGTTTGTTGACTGTGTTATTATAATATTGCTCCCCTTGACTTCAGATTAAACTGTTATCAGAAACACTCAAGCTCTCAGATCCAGAGAAATACACAATTACTGGCCATTTGCTTGCCATCTCACTTCCTGATGTGATTTATCTCTGATAAAACCTGAAACAATGCAGTGACCTTGGTTTTATCCCACCATATCAACTCTGCTTTTCCTGCTGCCCAGCTCTTGCTTCACTAGCTGCTTCCTGGCTGCTGAAACACAAAGCAGGCTGGTATCATTCACTGATGACAGAAGTGATATAAGCAGCTCCTCAGAACATCATATCTTGTCTTGATGACACTACTACACCATATCATCTTCACTGGCCATTTAGGAATACCACAATTTAGTAGTTAATACTAAATCGTGCGATGTGGCCCAGCCCTTAAAAGTTTTGTATGCTGTGCCTCCAATTACGTGATTAATTTCTGTTTGTTTCACAACATCCCTGTGGGTCTCTTAGTCCAACCTGAAACATGGAAACATGAAAAGCTACACTTGCTTTGTTGCCCAGAAGTCCAGCATGCAGGTCTTCACAGCATTCTCCCACAGCTCCTGAGAATTTTGGAGCACAGCAAATCACAGTGCCAGCTCTTTTAGCATTTTCATTTCATTTGCCAAATGTCAAAGTCGTTACAATGCCAACCCAACCAACCAGGGACCTTAGAGTATCTGCTCCACTTTGTTCTTCCCTACAGCCAGTGCATTTGTCCACATTAAGAAAAGCTGTGAAACTAGTGGCTCCAAAGCCTGCTGGGCCCCTCACAGAGGTTTGGTGAATTACATTTTATGCTTTGTTGGAAAAGGAAACATGACAGAATGTAATAGAGATATTATGAACATGAAAATCTCACCAGTTTTCCTTCCTCTTCTCTCTTGTCCACATAAAAAATTGTGCAACCACTGGGAAAGGAATGCTCGGCCAATTACAAACAGGCTAGGTATCTCACTCTTCAGAACTCATGTCTGGAAATCACGTTGAAATCTAGCTATTTCAACTAGAACTACTGCTCAACAGTTTGGTAAAGTCCAAAATTACTGGGCAAGGGAGCTCAAGAGACGAGCATATCACCTCCCTCTGTGCTGCTGAAGACCATACACAGTCAATAACCAAGAAATAGCCTCTTGTGAATGACGAATTAAACAGAAACTACATCTCTTCAAACTAACTTTAGGAGGCACAGTCACATGTGAGTAGCTGCAAATAGCATACACTAAACCCTCTAATGTGTGAGAGGTGACAAGCGAAAGAGAAGCATTTTGACACTGGATTTAATTCTACAAGTTGGCAGATCTGAGGGACCTTGAAGATCATCTAGTTCCAACCGTGCTGCCATGGGCAGGGACACCTTCAACTAGACCAGGCTGCTCAAACTCTCATCCAGCCTGGCCTTGAACAACTCCAGGGATGTGGATGAGGAATGGAATGTACTCCTGGGATAGTATTTTGAGATTTATGAAGATCACTGTTTTATGGAGAGTTTGTGCCACCAGCAAGACAGTTCTTTCTACAGCTCAGTCTCTTGTATCAAACAAGCAATTATTAATCAGATTTTCACCCTACAACTTTACACCGGCTTTTAAATACTCTAAACGTGGGTCATTGAGTGACATAAATGTTAGAAAAAACCAAGAGTCCAGGCAGAAAAATTACGTGGTAACCCAACAGAGTAATTCATCTTTTATATATATATATATCCATCCATCCACCACCAATGCATGGACTTAGCTAGAGAAAAATTTATGTGGATTCTTGCTCCCGAAGTGAGTTCTTTTGCATCCAGTTTGCGAGATTATCAATGGAAATAATGACTCTTTTACGCTCCTTCAATATTTGCAAAGTTGGCTTTGTCCCAGTATTCCTACCTACGTCATCCTATTCAGTTAGTTTAAAGAATGCTCACAGTACAGGTGTTGCAAAGATTGTTCAGAGTACCAGGTGCACACTAGGCCTGAAATGTGTGTAAAATAAGTGGAAATATACATAAACATGGAGGCAAAAGAACAAGCAAGAAGTTAGTGGTTAGCATAATAAAAGCATAGAAATATACGTGAAAGGGTACAGAGCAAAAGGCACTGAAATGGAACAAAAGAAAAAAGAAAAAAGAAGAGTAAACATAGAAAAAGACTGAACCAGACAAAAAAATTTTTTTTTTCTACTGAAAAATGAAAAGACAACCTACAAAAATACACGCTGTGTGTACACGTGTTTGTGCATAAGGACCAAACGCGCATCTTACCACTTTTCCTAACACCTGTAGTACCATAGTTTTAAAAATTACAGTTGCTTTGGCAAGTATTTCAATTATTCCTACCTTTCAGACTTGGAGGATTGGGCTTATGCAAATGAGAAAGTATGTGACCACAGATCTGAACCCACCAGCTTCTGGTCTTTTACACCAAGATTTTTAACCCCATCTTATGTTTTAACTGTCTACCATCAGCAATGAGAGAGTGTTTGTTTAGAGCTACCGTGTCTTTTCTTGCCTTTGTTACCTTGTATTTTGAAAGCATTTCAAGATGTTTATGAAATGCAGAGGGGGAAAAAATTACCTAGCAGACACTGAAGCTAGGAGGCCTTGAGAAAATCTGTACCACTGACGGATATGATAAATTCAAAAACCTTAATACAAATTACTTCAGAAGTCTGAGCCACTTTCTCACAGACCCATTAGGATGTTGGAGTTAACGGGTAAATCACATGGAGTGATTACAACAGCCAAAGGAAGAGGAAGGCAAAAGAGGAAAACCTGTCTTGACAGCACATACTACAGACTTCACCCAGAAAAGCAGGCTGTAAGCCTGCTGTGGAAACAGAGAGAAAGGAAGGAAAGGTGGAATATAAGTCACTACGCCTCTAATTTTTCCGGAAAAAAAATAAATTATATGTATGTTTAAGTATCTACAAGAATGTAGCTTAGCACAGTCATTAAATTTCACTACAATCAAGAAGCCCCTAAACTGAAGTAAGTCTTCAATTTCAGGACTGAGTTTTAGGTTAAATTATATAAAAAGTAAAAATGTTCCAAAGTAATTCTAAATGACTTTTTAAAGCAAATAACAGCAACATTTCCTCTGAACACACTTCATGACTTGTTTCTCACCTCTTGCTCTTCTCTCCTATCTGAAACCATCCCTACCCCAGATAAAACTCCATCTGAGAAATGAGACATCAGATTTAACAGTGCACAAACAGGATACTACTGAAAATGCACTTTTCACTTTCTTCTGTATCATTTTGTCTTTGCAAATCCCATGTGCATAGATAGTCTCCAATTCTGGATGTACTGTACTAGCACAGATCTGGGGCCATACAAACTCCCACTGAAATCACCAGGAGTAGTGACAGGTTCAACATCCTAACTCAAATATCTTTTTGACAGGTCAGGGCCTTAGGCCTTACACTCAGTTAACACAATGGAGGCAAAGCCCACCTGAAAACAGGGGAATTCACCTGTGCGCATCATGCTGTAGGACAGTAGACTCAGTCAGGTTTATCCAGGTCCATGCTGTTTGCACAGACATTTTATCTGCTAGCTGTAAGCAAAAAAGTACTATTTTTATACTAATGCAATGTAAAAATCAGCATGCCAGCTTATTTCATGAGTTTGACTAATAAACAGATTCGACTTCAATAACACTCCTTTAAATTATACTGACCTCAAGGTGGTTTGAGTTTGGTAACCTACTCTATGTGAAAATGTGTACCTGTAAACACCGTGGATCTTTTAATGGGGGATGCAGTGGACAATTAAGTTTCTATTCACGTAATTGGAAAATCCTCCACCTGTTGAGGCTCATGGGCACGGTGCTCCCATAGTATAAATGTCGCCATGGGTCTCAAAAGCCTTTCATATGTGATTCAAGTGAAGTAAGAACACACGGCATACGGCACAGGGGCAGCCCGGTCACCCAGGCCGGTGCCGCAGCTGAGCTGCGCTGCTCCTCCGGGCCCGAGGCCTCGGCCATACCCGCAGGGAATCCTCGGCGGTTTCAAACCAGCCGCAGCAGCGCCTACAACCTGCTCTCGGCAGCCCCAGGGCGGATAACACACGGAGAGGTTCGCAGGCCCTTGTTGCCGGTGCTCCGCAGCCGCGCGGGGCCGCAGCGACAGCCGAGCAGGAGAGGGCCATCGGCAGACGTGGCCGCAAAGCTCAGCCGTGACCGGCACAGCTCGGCGACCCCGCCCGCCGCTACC
>VXBT01012612.1:1625089-1659110 GCA_013400235.1 Oriolus oriolus
GAGATCTGATTGTTGGGTGAAAACCACCTGTAATGTGAAATGCCTGTATACCACTGCTTGCTGAATGTCACTGTCACTGTTTGTACATAGCTGAATATATCTATATTATATTCATATATATATAGATATATATATATAGATAGCTGAATATATCTGTATTATATTCATATATATATTTTTATATATATGTATGTATTAATGTGTGTATGTAGAGTTAGAATATATTCGTTTGGACATTGAGTTGACAATACAGGATAAGGGGTGGAATGTCTTCGGATGACTTTCTGATGTTGTATCCCGTATCACCCAGATACGAATTCTGTGCCTTTCTGTGCCTTTCTGTGCCTTTGAAACTTGATGCGAGAGAAAAAAAAAAAAAACAGATGAACTTTTTTCAAAGCAGTTCTGTGCTCCAAGGACACTGCTATCTCGGTGTGTGTGTGTGTGTGCTTCTGCAGGGAGCGGACCGGAGAGGAAGCACCCTGCTTGTGGTTTTTTCGGCCGATTCTTTTCGGCTCTGTTTTCTTCGGAGAGAGAGACAGAGAGATAAACTTTGTTTTCCTGGGACTTTGGTTTCTTCTTCCTCTCTTCCGGACTTGTTCTGAACATCAGAACATTACAACCTCACTGGGAGGCCCTATCCTGGCCACACCGACCCAGCTTCGAGGAGGAGGAGGAGAAAGACCGCACCCACAGAAGGACTTTAAAAATCTTCCAGGTTTTCTCTCTACAGCAAGAGATTTTATTCTTTGGCATTATTATTCTTGTTTTCCTGTGTGTTTGTTAATTAAATAGTTTTTTCTTCACTTTCCTCCAGGAATATTTCTTTCCCGAACCTGGTGGGGGAGGGGCAGCTGTAATTGTCTTCTATCAGAGGATATTTTCCTCCAAATTTGGCCCAAACCAGCACAGACAAGAAGGTTTTAAGTTCTGTAAAAGCATCTGTAAAATTAATTGGTTTGATCCAGGCTGTACTGGAAAAGTTTGCCACTCTTTTCTTTCCTAGTGATAGCAAATAACCATGTAGGGATTAATAACAAATTATGTTCACCAGCAGAATTTGTGGCTCTTCCCACACCCTAAGAATAAGGAAAACGCAGTAGGAACTAAAATATAGCAGTAAGAAAACAAGAACATCTCAGAGCCTGTTTTAAGGCTTGTCATTACAGTTAAATCGAGTTAGTGTAAATGAATTCTGTTTTCCCAGAGGCATCAAATTCCTCCTGTCAAGACAGTCTCTAAAGAGAGACTTGAAGGTCTCTCACTGCCCTCCTGCATTATTATTATTTTCCTTAAAATTTTCTTGTTATTGATGTAACTAAAAATCGAGTATAAGATCAGAGAAAGTATTTGTCAAGTGACTCAGACAGGCACAACTGATGGAAACTAAGGAAACATGTACTGCATTTTATGTTCCTCTGAGTGCACTAGAAAAATATAAAAAATAGTTCATTTTACTAAAAGTCCAGCTGGGAAATTCACACTACTTTCTGCTACTATGAAACTGAAGAGTGACCCAGTACTGCCATCAAATCTGACATGTGAGTGATTTTTCAGACTTGTAGGTTCAATTTTCAACTGGTGGGGTATGTCAAATCCCTGAAAACTGTCAGACCATTGCAGAGATGTTTATTGCTGTGACCATACCAGACTCTTCTGCATGAAGACTGTCACTTTACATGTGTGGTCAGTACTCAGCAGACTGTAAGCAAAGAACAGGATGGGATACATAAAGTACAGCCAGATTTATCCTGTTCTTTCTAGTCAGTTTAGAGAGAATAAAGGAAGAAAACCCACTGTCAAAGAGCAAAAAATGGAATTGAAACAGAACTTATTGAGAATATCATAGCAAAATAATTTTTCATTTGAAAATGTCTGTCTGGAAAAAACCAAAATCTCTCAGCTTTGGTGTGCAGTTCCTCTGGGTTCTTGAGGAAATTTCCCATCAAACCCTGACTGCATGCTTTAGAATGGCAATGGCACTGAGCTAAGTTTGCCTGTTTTATGTTAAAATTACACAGACTTTTGTGACTTCAGCCTCAGCCTTTTTTAGGCGAAGTTTGGTGAGCATTCTCTTATCTCCCTAGAAACTTGTCTAGTCAGTAAAAGCAGTTGAATCAAAGAGCTGAAGTTTTATTTCTCATCCTAGATAAGACCATAATAGAAAGGATGTAACTTCTCTCTCTTCACATAAATACTTAGTTATAAAAGCACAACAGATTTAACAGAAGTAATTAAAGGGTCTGTTTATAAGCTCCAGGTTTGAATCAAATGGAAAGAAACAGAACCTTCTAATTATCATAAGAGCCATTGGAGTAGATGTTGTTCTAGAGTGACTGTCTCTTTTCTTTGCCCCTGCTGCTTTCTTGTGTGGGGGACAGCACCTGCTTCTTTTCCTATGTGAATTCTAATTGTTCAGTGTCAGATAATTGCTCTTATACCTAGTACTACCAGATTGCTTAGGAGTGTTTTGCAACTATATGCTTCTCCTTTAACTGCTCTGGGCAAGATGTAGCTATTATGTAAAAATTGTAAGGTTACTCCAGAATTTCACTTAGTTTATCCATTTAACTGGTTAGATTATGATCTTATTGAGTTATTATTCCAGTGAAAGTAAATATAAATTTAGTTTATTTATTATTGCTTGTTTGAATCTCATACCTTTTTCCTTTTTATTCTTGGTATTTTACTGTTTATTTTAAAAATAAACTCTTTCACTGAGAAAGTTTTTTTCTTTATGCTTGTTGGTCACTGAATCAACTTAAAATATAATTTCCTTGTCCTAGTGAGGCACTGTATGTGGATGGTATGTTTACTTATTCACTCTGACAAGTGGTGGAGGCATCAAACAGTCAGTACCAAGAACTCTATAAAACTAGATGAGATAATGGCTGAGGGCTCTGACTTGTATTCAGCAGTGGGCAGCAATCACAGGCTGAAGTGTATCTCCCTGGCCCTTGCCTTGTTCTCCAGAAGCAGCTTGTAGGGACAAATAAAATTATGAAACAGCTTCTGAATCACAATTTTAAGCCAAGCATACTGAAATGAATGAAAAAATGGGTTTCAATTAATTTGTATATGCCATGCATATACATGGTACTTTCTTTAGCCATCTGGTTTACAGCTACTTTCTTTTCCAAGTGAGATTCCTGAAACCTGCCAATAGAGCACAAGAGGTAGTTCTGTGGGTGTGTGCAGTTTGGTGTGGTATCCAAAAATAAGGAGACAAAGACACTCAGATCTCAGCTGAATAGGTCAAACTCTTAAGTGTTTTTGCCAGAAATATTTCCTTCATGAAGGGTTTTCTCTGTCACAGACTTCAAGGCTTTATATCAATATTCTCATTAAGTAGAAGTATCTTTGTTTTTGAGAAATATGCAATTTAAAGGGTGGAATAAACAAAATTAGTGAATCCTTTCATCACTGGAGGTGGGTTCCAAAAGCATCACACTGTTCAAGCAACTTTAGGGCTTGAAGCTGAGTTCCATGGTGGAACTTTAAATGCTATGCAGTGCCTAAATCCCATCAAAACTTTAGGATGTGTAGCCTTTCTCCTTCAAAAGAAGCAATAACGTATCATCTAACAGAATGTATTGAGTTATGTAGCCCCTCATTTCATGTTTGAGCCTATCTGTGTACACAGAGAATGAACATTGCTAGAACTGGAACATTACTGGAACATTGCTAGTATTTAGGACTGAAGAATAAAGATGCTGTGCTCAGTCATGTTTGTACTCAGTTCTAGGCTGTTTCTCAGTCTATTCCTAAAACAAGGAGAAAAAAATTCACTCAGTAAGAAGAAGTCAAAGCCTGGTTATTAAGGCATTTGCTTGGACATTTTTTGCTGATGGAGAGTGTGCTCGGCACTCTCCAGCCTTCCAGTTCTGCACTGTGCGTGGGTTTCACTAACAGCACAATGTAATTTTTTTCAACTTTAGTGGTTGGGCAGATTCTGACACACCAGGAGAATGTATCTGTTTCAATTTGGTATTTAACAAGGTGCACAGATGGTGTTAAAAAGCAGGTAGAAGTGGTTAATCACCTGTGAATTTTAGGCATTTTTCTCCTGTCCGTGGAGGACTTGAGAAGTGCATTTACTGCGTGGGTTTCTCCACTATGGTTTGCATTTTCATGGTTGTTTTCAATCAACCACTCCAGAGTGGTTTGCAAGTCTCTTCCTTCCAAAGCAGTGAAGACTTGCCCATGTCCACATTCCTAGCGCAACAAATGATTTGGGACTTGAATCACGCTGTATTTGGTATTCACGCTGAGGCAACTCCGTACCTCATCGCACTCTGGATTGTTTCATTTTACTGACACCATCTGTTTCTTGTGCCTCGACCAATTTGTATTCCATTTCAAGAGTTGTCCCCTATGCTCAGCTTTCTGACCTTGTAAATCGATCACCTGTACAGTCTGTAACAAATACTTTCCTGAAATCTGGATGAATTATGTCAACAATTTCATCTTTATCAATTCAGCAATGCCTTGAAATGACCCTAATATATTTGTCATACATGATCTTCTTTTAGCAGAACCAGGCAGCTTTCCCTTTACTAAATCACATTCCTGAATGAATTGTAATCTGCCTTATAAACGTTTCCATTATCCTGCTCACTGCTACAGTCAGTCTTACAAGTCTATATTTCGCTGGGTCTTCCCAGTGTCTCTTTTTGACAGCTACTGAAGATACTCAACAATGAAGCGCATTTCAGGTAAATATTAAGTGCTCCTTAGAAGAAAAAGAAAAAAATTAAAACCTAGTAAGGTGTACTCCTGGTGTGCAATAGTAGTTTTAGAGATTCACTTAAATGAATGGAGAATAAAGGAGGATTTCTTTATTGCTGGCGGTTAGTGGCAGTGATGGATCATGGCATAGACATTCTCAGAATGGCCAAACAATTTCACTGTATAGAATTTTATATAGCTACAGCTAAAATTCAATGAACTGATTCAGAAGGTTCAGGATAAACTATAACAATAAGTTAAACCCTTAAATCGATTTGGAATTTTAAAAGGATAGGGAGCAGCAAGATGTCATCTTCCTTCACAGATCTAACTTTAACTGGAACTGTAAATCCAGAGCAGAGTATTGGTGGATAAGAGTATATAATGTGCGATTTAAGACCCGTCCTGGAAATCAGTGAGGATTTGAGTACACCAACTCTAAAACATTATCGGAGCATTATAAGAGTCCACCCAGAATGTTAGGAGGATTTTTTTTTTTGAAGAATAAAGATAAATTTCATATCTTAAAGAGGCTATTTTTGAAGAGTGCCAGGCAAGATGAGAAAAGAAAATGACTGTGAAAGAAGAAGCAGAGTAGCAGAGGCATAGATAACCACTCATCCTACTACCCTCTCAAGATATGAGCTGAGGATGATTTCTATCAATGACTTCCAAATATAACATTACTCAGCTTTCATTATGTTGTCAATCTAATTTGAATGTAAGTTATTTGGAGCACATGGCTGTTTTGCCTTTGTGTTTGTCTGTAAAGCACTGCGTCCCCAAGCCAGGAAAAAAGAGAATTCTCGGATTAGAGGAGATAACGTCCTCATTGAAAGTCCTGTGTACAAATGCTTGTTTTGTAATCACCTATGTGAAACCTACCCCTGCTACACCACACAGAGAAATTCTTCTTCAAAGTAAGAAGAATTGCAGCTTGTTTTTTACTAACCCTGGAACAGCCTCTCTGCTTTATGAGGAATGGGAGAAACTCCTGCCAACTTACATTAGTTTCTAGGGAAAAAACCACCTGAATCCCAAGATTCGGCTTTGGTTCTGACCTGAAGTTCACAGAACTCTCAATATTGAACAACCTTCATGTCTGAGATGAAATCCTGAATTCTCACTGAAGTGAAATAGAGTTTTTCATTGACCTTAGAAAAGCCAAGGTTTCAATCCTTCTTTTTGAGACACGAGTTATTAAAGTTTTTGCATTCTGTGGCATAGTTACATCAGAATTGAGTGCTATAAAGATAGCCCACAAGTAATACAGAAAATACTATCCCTACATCTGCAAGATCTAAGAGAAAAGCCCAAAAAAGTAGCTTGCTATGTGCTGACAAGTCCACCTTCCTTGTCTTAACTCTAAATAAAAGCATAAAAATTTAACTGAAGGACAACTGAAATCTGAGAACATGCTCGTTTTTAGACTACTGGGTAATTTTCTAGATTTTTGCTTCCCTTTCCCATCCTGTTCTTCTTCACAATGAATCTACTCTAAATCTCCCTGGTTTTGTTGCATTGTGTCTTTCTCCCTCTCTTTGTATTTAATATTCTTTCTGCTCTTTGACTCTAGATGGGCCCTTTATCTCTCTGACTTTATTTTATATGTCTGCCTTTGAGCAGGGCCTGACTGAGGAACTAATTCATAACTATAAAACTCCAGACTGGAGAAGCTTTCCTTGCCTGAATCCCCAGATCTGCCACTGGCCAATCCATGGTTCCAATCTCATTCTCAGACAAGGCAGGTGAGGACCACTGTCTCTTGTGTTAAGCCTGACAATTTCTTTGGGCATAAGCTACATGTGCAGCTGGATCAGGAGCCATTGCAGAGCCCTTGTGCGGCACTACAGCACATCCTACTCGAGCCTCCAGTAACATAAGCCAAGGATCAAGTCAGACCACAAAAGTAACTACTGGCAGCAGACTGAGCCCCACGCTCAGACCGGGTTGTACACACAGGCTGCTTGTGACAAACATGGGTCTGTCAGGCTGCTGTTGGACCATCACCTTTCCCAGGAGCAACACACGAGAGATGGGTCCATCAGATCAATCCGTGGCTCTCACAGAGACTTCACTCTGCTCCCTGTGAGTGTGGGTTGGCTGTATGAGGCAGGACTTCAAAAAATGTCAGCTAATGTCAGCACAAGAATTGACCAAACGTGAATACCTACAGTAAAAAGCCAGGGATGTAAAAAGTATAGGCTTGAGCTAAGCCAAATGCATTGAACATCCATCTGAGATCACAATGGGAACAGTTTAAGGTATGAAGACAATACTGGCTCCACCTCAACAGCCAGAAAGAGAAAATTAATGGGCTAAAACGGAAAAGAAGCTATTACTTGAGAAAAAGCCAGATCCTTCATTCACCAGGATGAGCACATTGGTGGTGTGTTGTGTTCTGGCTGTGGGAGCTGGACTGCCCTCTTTTCACAGCAGCAGGAGGTGTGTTCAAGCATGTGATGCAAAGCATGGCCAGTCCAAGCACACAGAGCAGGTCAGGTAGTGGTGCTAGTGTGCAGCTCCAGAATGGCTCAGTGGGGAGTGCCTCCTCGCCAAGCAGCACAAGGGATGAAGGACAGGCACAATGCAGAGTAAGAGGGAGAGTAACGGTGGTTTTAATCCTTTCAGAGACTAAAAGGCAGCCAACCAGAGGCTGGCAGGTAAGAGAACCAGCCTCTCAACCACTTAGAAAAGGCACAGAAGCAACTTGGACAACACTAAGATGAGCTGAAAGCATGTTCCCGTGGCAGAGCCAAAGCACTAGAGCATTACTTGCCAGAGAGCAAGTCTGAGTGCAGGCACTAAATACCTCCCAAGCAACAGGGGAAAGCAGCAGAGGAAAGCTGAGGAGAAGCAGATTCTCAGAATGCTGGAGACCAAGCTGCTCAGCTCCCAGCCCATGTGGAGTGGTCCTGGCATGGAAGAGCAAGCTGCACACCGTGCAAACTACACACAGAATCGGGGGTGTTACATCATCCTATGTGTAAGTAAAAAATGGCAGGATTTTGTGACTTTTCAGGGGTCTGATTCATAATTTTTGGGCTCCAAGTGAGCAGCAGTAGTATTGCTAGTTCTTTTAAACATTCCCTGCTCAAGGATCCGTTCCACATATATCATACTATTTCTGAAATTTACAATAACTAAGCATATTAGCAGAAGATACAGGGAAAAGCAATTTATGATGAAAGGCTGGAAAAAACTTCATGAAGTTGAGCAGTCCACAGTATAGAGTTTACCCTATGGCTCATCTACGTAAGATGCTCTCCCACAGACATCTTGTGGGCAGCAGGACTGTGTTGGTGTGTCTGACCTGGACCGTGTGTACCACACCAGCAAGAGGCCATGTGGGAGTGAACCCCCCTACAGCATCTCCTGCTGGGTTCATGCTTGCCAGTACAGCTACCATTTGTCTTTTCTTTTTAAGGCAGAGATTTAAATTAGCTCCTGAGTGTTACACTGGCGTAGTGTTAGGATGAGAGCAGCTAGTAACCAGCTAGTAACCAGAATACACTGCCACAAAAAACAAATAAAAATGAGGTGTTCTGTTAGAGTATTGGGGCATTTCAAGCCTCAGGGGTTATTCATGTAAATGAATCTTGTGCTTATTCTGTCAGGGAACAAAAATCAATAGCACATGAAGAAATAAGAACCAACAGTCTTAAAACCCCAGATGAAATCAAACCGCACAAATCAGATCCCATTGTAGATTTCAGGACCATGCTCTTGATCAGAGAAAATTTTTCTCTGTAAATAAAGTTCTTAAAGGTGACCCCATGTTAGAGTGAGGATTTGAACTTACATCCCAAAACATCTGAAGTGTTTGAAGCACTGTTTTTCTTTTGGATCAAGCCCAAAAGGTCTGCAAATACGGTTTATTTGGACAGCATGTGAAGTTTTGATTGATCCCAGAGCTCTGTTGGCATAAAGATTCATTGAAGTGTGCTTTCAGGAAAACATAGTTGACTGTCCAGTGCTACCACCATGAGGACTAGATTCCTCACAAAAACTAACAGCTTAGCTATGACTCTAAATAGCTAGTACAGAAGTAAAAAGAAAAAAAAAAAGGTTTCAATTATGTAAAAACTGCTATAAAGAGAAATCACTCTTGATATCAACATCATTGGCAATCCAAATATCTGGTATTTCCCTGCTGCCCTGTCATCTGCTAACCAGAGTCAGAGCATTGAGGGGTTTTCTGCCTCCTTGTCTTTGAATCCTGAGTTTCCACTAGCTCACATTTTCCAAGTGTTTAGAGGCATATGAAAGAAAGCAAGATGCTGGAACAGAGGAAGACTTTTCCTCTGTCACTTGAACCTTGGATTTGGAGACCTAAAATTACCTGACACTAATCTAAACTACCTAACTTGCTTCTAAGGAGAATGAGTTACAATGTTTAGTTTGAATCGGAATGGCTTTCAGCGTTTCAAAGGCATGCTTTGCATCTCACAGGGTGAGTGCAGTTCCAGAGCACAGAAATGTAGATTTAGCCTCTATCTGCACTAGCCATATTGGTACCCAGGTACCTTACCTTGCTTATCTGTGTTTAGAGGTCTTTGTTCAGCAAGAGAGCATCACTTTAGTCTTTCCACAGCTTGTTATGTTGTTTACAGTCTTACTCAGACTGCTGTGGAAAATGCTTTTTTCCTTTTCCCAGTAAGAAGTTACAACATGCTGTTACTGTTTACAGCAAATAGGCTGGCATGAGTCTGCAAGCTAAGGAGTAACACACATGCAGAGGTAGATTTGCTGTTACGCTTTCACAGAAACTTGAATAGATACTATTTTTTAATAGTTTTGCTATCAAAATAGCTCATATTGTTAAGGAAAATTAAAAAATCCTCAATATTATTTGTGGAAAATATTGTGGAAATAAATAATTTGGAAATGTGACCTGCTGCTAATAATCTCTTAAGAGCTGGCCCAATTTTAGTGACTTCTTAGAGGAACATTATACTACCTAGTCTGTTTGGAGGTAGTATATATTTCCCAGGGAAAAAAAAAGGAAAAAAGGGGGGGAAAGCACTAAAAATTAGCGCAAGGACAAAGCCAGAAAATATAATTCTTATTAAATTACTTCCAATTTCACTTCTACCTATAGAACTCAGTCTGTGAGATGCTCTACAAAGACGTGGTCTAACCTCTAGGGAACAGCCACACTCTTGACCCAGAGCAGGAGGCTGCTCTCTGAAGTTGTGAAATTGCATGTAGCTATTTGAAGCCTATATGGTATCTTTTGTCCTGCATTTAGAGTGCCAGCATAGTGTGTGTATTCATGTACATGAACTAAAACATGCTGCTCCCTCTTGGTAATATAAAAAAACCTTGTCAGCTAATGTGTCAAAAGCACTTTCGTGTCTATCGTAAAATCACAGAACTATAAAAATGACCTCTGGAGCTCATTTGGTCCAACACCTTGCTCAAGGTGCAGAAAATGTCAAAGTTAGGTCAGGTTATGAAGGCTTTGTGAAGTCTGGTTCTGAGTGTCTCCAAGGACAGAGATCCTACAACCTCCTTGGGCAACACAGTGCAGGGTTTCACCACACAGAATGAATTTGTTTCCTTCTACCTGATGACAGAAGAAAATGATGACCCAGTGGGGTCTCTCCCAACGTTACGTGTTCTGTGATTTTATCTAACCAGGATGTCCATTACAGCAACTTGTGTCTGTTGCCTCTTGTTCTTTTGCTGTGTAATACTTAATCAGGAGAAAAATTGTTCTCTGTTCCATCTAACTCTACACCGACCTATCCATATTACAAGGCAGGGAGAATGAAGACATTTTCTGGCTATTAGATCTTCTTTTTGCAGGCTGCCCTAAATGAAATTACACAGTCAATTCTCCATCAACAAAAGTAATGGCTGAATTCAATGGTTTTTATTGATGCATCACATTGGTGTTCAGATACAGGATTTCCCATGCCACAAGGCTGCCTTTACAAGGATTTACAATTCTTCATTTCTGTGGTAGAAACACATTAGATATTTCATGTTTACGAGAAATATGAGGAACTAGTGATATTCACTCTCTCTTACTTTGTCCTTAAGACTTATGTGGCAGACCCGAAACCACTGAAATAGCTAGTTAACAGTTTTAAATGCATTTATAAGTGGATTTATATTATTACATATAGGTAGAGTGTGTGGATGAGAGATTGCTGTACCACCTTAATCTAGATTGGCATGCTTAATTTTTGTTTAACTGATTTACAAAGAGAGTCTGAATTATGGTATTTTCTTTAAAAATTAACAATTCTATTAATCACAAGTATTTTTTGTACCCATAGGTAAATAATAAATTAGATGACTACACTGATAATACATCTGGATGATTAGGAAATATGATGATGGCCACCACCATTTCTCATCTCTTCTGAGATGTCTGCTTCTACCTACGAGCTGTGGAAGAGGTCAGGGCAGCCCTGAGACTGTTTGGCTGGATGCTTAAGGGACATACTGGCATTCTCCTGTCATTCCTCTCAGTCTAGCCCTAAGTGACTTGATCATGGACCTATGGACTTGGGGAAGAGCAGAAAATGCAACTCAGGTCTTCAGCATCCGGTCCTGAGGCCTAAGCATATGCCTAAGTTGAAGAGCTCCAAGTAACCCTTTCAGCTCCAGCGCAGCACAATTAGTCATGTACTCTCCAGAGGGACCTAGGTGGTCACAGTGGGGCTAAAGAAGAAAGAAACTGATTTAAAGACAGACCAGTAGCATTGTTCCTTTTCCAGATTGGTTAAAGTCACTATTAATAGCAGTCCCTTTTCTCTTTCTAGATCTGGAATTTTTATACAACTGCGATCGGAGAAGGGAGACTTTCAGAGCACTTCCTGAAAAGACTATTGCTTTTTGTAATGACGAGACTATATAGTAAGTAAAACATTCTCAGCTGAGCTCTGGATCAGCCATTGTGGGCTGAGGTGAAGTAGCACAAATGTGGCAGCTGTCTAAATATTCCCTTAAACATCACCCTGATCAGGAATACACTGCAGTGCTGACATGTTCAGACATCCTTCTATACCTTGAGACTGAGGGCCCAAATCCTATTTACGGAGTGAAGCAACGGGGAGATGACCTTCTCCTCCTGCTCCTGTGTCACGACGGATAGAAGGGAAGAGTTCAGCCCCCTGGTGGGGATATGGATCCACCGTGCAAAGCAGTTAGGTTAGACTTGGCTCAGCGGTACCACTGACACAGTGAACATTTCAGTGGATTACACAGGATGCGATGTGGCCTTGCTTTTCTTCTCTTTGTTCCACTGAGCACAGCTGCTGTAATTTCTTTGGCATCTAAGAGAGCAAAACCAGAGCTGCTGCAATGTAGGGAGAATGGCAAGAGTTGGGAAACCACGGACTGAGGCATCCTGTCAGCTAGAAGGAGGGGCAGGGCTTAGGTACCCTATCATGGACCACAGCAGAGGCGGCTTGAGCACCATGAGATCCCAGAGGGGAGGATGTACCCCTGCTCCATGGGTCATGAACAACATGACAAATCACAAGTCCCGTGAGAGCTCAGACTTGCCAGCACTGCATAAGCCTACCATTAGTGCCTTTAACTCTGAGTGTCACTTATGTGCTAGGGCTCTTTTATGCTTCCCTTTCCTGTTTGCAGAGGCTTGTTTAATTTTGCTAACGACTCTGAATGAAGATAAGGCCCGTGCGTGTAATAACAGAATAAAATTAAACTTCAAACAAATTATCTGTTAGGGTTTAGGAAAATCTTATCTGGGGAGGAATTAATCCTTGCAGCTTGTTTTGGGGCTTTAGCAGGCCACCAGGGATTTGAAAGAGAACAATTTTTCAGGCTGGAATATACACAGCAACTGGAACAATAATTCTGTGGATATGATAAAAAGAGAAAAAATCCCAAAAAGACACATAAACATCTGAAGTGTAGCATGAACTGACTGCAAACCAAATGCAGCTGCTGTAGATCATCAGCTGTCACTGTCAAAGCCCTGGTCTCTTTGTGACTGATGTCCTCGCTTCCTTTGTCACTGCGTACGAGGACAATTCTGCAAGTCAGCTCTTATGCCCTAGTGCTCCCTGCTGCAGGGTTTGGAAACCAGCCACTGCACCTTCCCAGTGACGTCAGGTTGCTCTGAGAAGATGATGCTGCTCAGTCCAGCCTATAAATCAAATCAGCACAGGGGGTGCAAGAAGTGCCTGTGGGGGTTACTTTGCTGAAAAATGCTCGCATGGCTCAGCCTGCTGTTGGGAATGGGATGAAAGTTTCCTATTCAAATGAGGCTGGCAGAGACTGGGAAAAGTCAGCCCCATTTGAATGCTACCACCCCATGAAGACTCAAGTGATGTAGTCCCAGGAACGATTTCAGACTAACACTTTAGTTCTGCTGCACTCCCCTGCAAGTAATACTTATGACAGACAACAAAGACAGGAAGACCTCTCGAAACACCTTCCTACCCTCATACCGCAGAGGTACCTCAAATTTCCTTTCGCAAGAGATTTCTGGTAGAGGTCTTTCATCTTTTTCTCTTCCATTCATTTTTTCTTTCTTTGATCTTAGCTGTCCACACCAGCTGTAGGGTGAAAGAGCGGTAGGAAGAGGGAATAAGAGAGAAAAGGAGCTTTAACAGCCAGGAGGAAATAAATGGGTGGTCTTTGGAAGCATAAACTAGACCAATAGTGAGGAAAATCACAGGGGAAAAAGTCCAGTGTTTACTGTTTTGTGGTTTTCTTAAGCATATTTTTTTTGCAGTGCTGGGAGCATAGATAATTCAGGGTTCAGAGTGAAAAGCCGTCTCAGAACTGCACAGCAGTACTAGAAGAGAAACAGCCCTAAAATATTGTCTCGAATTTCCATTATTCTCAACCAAACAGTGGGGTAAGATGCAAGTCTTAGGTGGAAATATGCAGTGCCTGAATTCTGCAAAGGTTTTCACAGAATCCACAGTGTATTCCACTGCTGTCTTGGGAATATTTGACTACATTGCCATGATGTCAGTTTGTTATGGTTTGGGTGCTTATAGCAACAAAATGAGTAATAGAATGGGCTAAACCTGCATCCTGAAACCCCAGAAGACTGAATGCACCCGTTGTGGGTGTCCAAAACATCTGACTGTATTTCCTGGAGCTGTTTACGAAGAGGGATGTCTTGCCTGACAGAAGTGAATGCAGTCAGAAGCTCAGAATACAGCAGGAATGCATGTACAAATAAACAGCAAAATATCCATTCCCTCTCTTTGACAGCTGGTTGAGATTCCTTCCCATCCATGCGACAATAGCTCTTTGGCCAACCTCCCTCCCTGTCTACTCTTCCCTCCTCACAATTTGCAGCAGCAGTCCTTTGGTATTTGCAGGTCTGCTTCCCACCTGAAGAGCCCCAAGTCACTTCTTGACCTACCATAATTATGCAATTTATTAGGAAGTTAAACATCTGAGAACTCGCTGAAGTCCAGCTCTGCTGTCTTCCCCAGCCAGCACCATCTCTGCAGAGGTTCACATCTGCGTGGTTACTCCACTCTATCTCTGGGTCTGGGCTGCGTCAAGAGAGAAGAGGAGAGAGCTGAGAACAATGTGTGGTCTTCCTGGTCAGGAACCACCTCTGTTTCCAGAACAGGGCTCCCTCCTCTACCTGAGCTGCTCATGACCCCATGTTGCTTATCATAAATCTCAGGTGTCAACAGAGGAATTGAGAACAAGGGAAGGAAAAATCTTTAAAATAATCTTTTCATCCCCAAGAGTCAGAAAGCAAAAAGGAGGATCTCGTCTTTACTTTTGAGGTTTCTGCCAAGGATACCAAATTTACAGTCACTGAAGCACAGTGACACACCTGCACCAGTGCACAGTGCAATGATGCCCAGCCCAAAAAAACCATGTGCAGTGTGGAGACCTGAGGATCTAACAGCCCAGAAATGTTGGTGCAGTACTTTGCCTCAGCCATGAACCCCTGTCAGGTGGGCAAATTTCCCTGGTCTCCCAATCCTCTTGGTCCCCAGCAGTGTTGCAATCACATGGCTCAAACATGTTGCTCTTGGTGTTTATCTTACCTACCTAACCGTCAGCCTGGAAGAAAACAAACCACAGTGAGCACCAGTTGAAGTTGTTCCTCCATGCGATTTCTTGAAAGCTGTTTAACAACCTGTTAGTAATCACTACCTGCATGGTCTTTCTCAGTAGGCAGCCAAGCAGGACGAGGCAGAAATCCCTAGCAACTTGCAGTCATTTTTCAGTCCAGACTTGAACTGGGCACAGAGGCCGTTACTGGGCAATCTCTAGTCCATGCAAAAGGAGTATGTAATGTTGGCAACACTTCAAATGTGTGCTGACCTGAAGAGTGAAAGACTAGAGACAAGAGGTTAAGTAGTTTGGTGTGCTGAACTCATGGTGTAATAAACCAGCTCTTTTTTACCTTCAATTTCCATCTATAACACTCATACAGGTCTTGACAACAAATGTCATATATTTTATTGTGATGGATATTACATGCTAAAGGCAAATACGTTCCTGAAGGATTGAATTTGCTACCATGGGAGACAACATAAATAATTTGGGGTTAAATACAAAGAGACAAAAGAAAGCTCTCTTGTTAGAGTAAATACGATCTCACTACTTTGCATTCAGTTTCAGAAGATTCATGAATATCTTTGTTTTTCATAACCTTGCACGTTATTGAAAAAGATCTTTCATTTGCTTCTACTCTTTGCAATTTCTTTAGATATTCTATCTCCTTGCATCTGCAGAAACTGAGCTGTTTTTTGTGTGCTTGACAAACCATCAACATCTGCATGTGAAAGATTTCAGAGGGAGAAGAAACAGTAAAAAAACAAAAGACAGGATCCTTTCCTAATCATTTTTCCTTTTATTTTCAGACACTTGTGTAATAGGATGTATCCAACAGTGAATTTTTCTGAAAATATGTTTAAACTGAGCAAATTCAGATTTGATTTGTTGACGCTAGAGAACAAACTCGCTGAAAGAAGTAGTCTGTCTTGCTCAGGAGCTACCTCAGACTGAAGCTGTATTTTGATTTGAGAGCACAAAAAAAATACAGAATTATGCAGGACTGATACCTACTGGAGATCATGCCTGTAACTGGAGGGTCACCCAGCACACCGAGGTGGCACATTTCAGTGCTTGCTCAAGATCATGCTGCAAAAAGCAGAGACTGTGGAAATGCGTCATGACCATCCCGGCATCCCTTCTGCTTTCCCAAACAAAATTGTTTTGTAACTGTGTTGTGCCTTGGTTTTTTGGAGACAACAATCACCAGGTTTTACCAAATAAAGGAAGAGAAGGCCCAAACCCCACCCCTTGGGGTTTGCACCAGCTGGAACAATCTTCCTCCCAGTTTATATTGCTGAATTGTTCATGTAAATCAGGTGTTTCTGACTGAAATTTGCTTGGTACAAAATGAGCTAGAGGAGCAGTTGCCACATGCTGGTGCCCTCCCCAGGTGGGAGCAGTGGCTCCCCAAGGAATTCCTATTCCAATTTTCTGCTGCTTGGAAGAATTTAAATGCACTGCTTATAACATTCTGTCTTTTCCCCAAAGACCTGGGCACCCTTGGATGCTGCCTGTGTCTAATAACCACCCGTCACCTCCAAGAAAAAAGGGGGGTTGCTTGTCTATTCTCATTTCCAAGTTTAGGCTCTGGGGAGCACCAGGACTAGGATCCAGACCCTGTCTCCCCTTGGGATCAGGGAGAGCTCATCTTTCTAACCACCCAAGCTATTAATAATAGAGGGCCTCATCAGCATTGTCCTTAGCCCACCCATGGGGAGGCAACTCTCAGGAACTCATGACTTACCTTGGATCAAAGGGCTTGTGAAAGACCATTTTGTCACAGTTGTTATGACTCTAGATAATTTCTACAGTGTTTACCTCAGTGTCAGCGTCTAGGGATAACTACAGGCAGCTGGTGTTCTTCAGCTTAAAGGGTAAATCCTGAGCTAGCTGTCAGTGTAGGCAAGTGAAGTACAGCAGATGAGCCTGAGATGTTTTTAGTGAAGACAAACTTTGTGCCTTGGGCTGCACTTGGGAGCAGTAGGAGTGACTCACCCTCTTCCCTAAATTAAACTACGTGGGGCATGCATCAGACATTAGCAAGCTCCCAGTTATTCCAGAAGTTAGTGTGCTGTGCCAACTCATTACTTCCTAAATAGCTCCAGTGTCAGTGCTGAGTGGTGACTTAACTGACTGCTGACATTCACTGCAAGGTCACTAAGCTAAGCCTATACTTAGGAATACTTTAGTGCTGCAGATGACATTGAATTGATTTAATCTGTACAATGCCTTGTCTCTGATGATCCTTCCTATCACAGGCCTGACCAACATGGACAACAATGGTAAAAGACAAAATTAATATTCAGCTCACTAACTAAAACCTGGAGAGGAGTCTCAGTAAAGCAAACACCAAAGACAACACCACTAAGGAACTAAATAGCAGCTGAAAATGTGAACATTCCTGCATTTTTTCCTAAGGAATCTAGTGTGCCTCTACTGATGACTGCAGCAAATGTGCAATATTTGTCACTGCAGAGAGCTCTTTTTGATTTGCACAGCTCTCTTTACAGTCCACATACCGCAAATGCATCATTCCCTCTCAGTGCTCACTGAAGTGGATCTCTCTGAAAAGGCCCAGTGCCTATGGCCAGATGACAAAGACATGTACAGCTCCATTTGGCAGCCTTGAGCTTTCAGCATCTTCATAAACTCCCAAATTCAAAAGGTAATTCTCATCCCCCTACCCCTACAGCTGTTAGCACATCAGCAAGTAACTGGTGCCAAGCTACAAGAACCTCTTTGTTCTCCTGTGCCCACCACACCAAAGGGCCATGATTGGCTCCAGCTGGCCCTCATTGATAGTCTATCAAAAATATCAAAAGACAAATTATCCTCAGGTGACCTGCAGATGATGCTACCAGACACCCTACAACAATAAACATCTCAGCTGTCATTTAAGGGGAAATGGCATATGGTTCTTCAAGTCTGATGATTCAGACATAATAATCTCCCAGCAATTATGAAGACAGAGGCAAAGAAAGAAAATTGAAAGGAGATAAACTCTCTATTACGTTCCATTTTACCCCCAAATCTGTCTTCATTCGTGTCTGAGAAAAGCAAAGGGACCAATCACTATTTGTTACTAGCAAGGCAGCACAGGATTGGCAAGTGTGCCTGCACATATGTGCATTCTGTTTTAAGCCAAGGCTGGCAAAAAGTTATTAAAGTGTCAGTTTGCTCTGTATTCCACTTTATTCTCTTGGCTCAGGTCAGGTACGACCTTAATGCACACTGAAACAAACCATGTGTGAGCCGTGTATCTCCTGCAATGCTGGAGTGGGCTGGCTCAGGCACACCAGCTGCTTGCACCTCTGTACCTGCCCTATCATATGGGGTGGGACTGGAATTCAACGTGGATGTGAGCACAGCCCTCTCCACACAGTTGTCATCAAGGATTTCTCTATCATTTTCCAGCTCAAAAAGCAGTGAATGTTGTTGTTTGTAGGGGTTTTTTTTTTATTCTATCTGCACCCATCTTCAGCCAGCAATATGCTGCAAGTTCATCCAGCCTGTGTTGTGACAGAGAAGGAGAGCTGGCCAGGCTTTCACAGTCCCAACACTGTGGGAGTTTATAGGACAAGCTCTAAATATTACAAATCATAAAAATTGGGTGGTAGATATTCCTCAGATAGAGGTAGCTGCAGCAAGTTTGTGGGGAGTAACTGCAGGACTCTGTAGTTACTCACTTCATTAAGTCTTAATTGTAACGATTGCAAGGTGCAACCCCAGCGCCATAATCAGATCCTGAGGTGACAGAGGCACAGATAATTGTAATGAGCCTTCCTCTGAAATGAAAGGCCTGCAGTTTTCTCCTCAGATGCTAATGGCACAAAGCAGAGGCAGAAAATGCTGTCAGCAGGAACCAGGAGAAGATGGGGATCCAAGGACACCCCTGGGCTTCAGGGTTTGCAGACAAATAGTAGGCAGATGCCATTAACCAGGGTTGCTGATTTAACTTGTTTCCTCTGTCTATTTGTAGCTTGTTCTCAGAAGCATCCAAAGTAAACCTACGTCATCCTGGCCTCACTGTTTTCTGTAAAACTCTGGAAAAACTTTTTTCCATACTGGCAAGACCAAAAAGAAAGAAAAGGAAGAGAGAGATTAACCCACATGCAGCTCTCTCCTTCCGTGTGCCAGCCCAGGCTCCATCCACATTGACCCCACCAGCTTTGGGTGGTGAGTACTTTCTTGACCCCCTGGCCTTTCATTCATGGAACTAAAATGAAGGATTAAGTGTCAGGGCACACCTGCAACTGGAGGATGAGTCAGCCCCAAGGAGCTGCTGAGTCAGAAGAACTGAAACAGCCACTGAAGTTGGAAAATGAGCATTCTTGTACAATCCAGTGCTAATGTCCAAGCAGGAAATAGAAATGAACTTTGGAATAGAAGTCAACAATTACAAATGAATAAAAATGGGACCAGTGCTACCAGAAGCCCTTCATTCTGGTGATGTCATGGTTCCCAAATGCCCTTCAGAAATGCAAATTGCCTACAATGTAATAAAAAGGGCATTTTCTACAGTGTGCAGAGCTTGCATAGTTTAATTAAGCATAAACTAGGGTGACTCTTGAAAGGAAAATGATATGGATTGCATTCTCTGAGTGACCTTGGAAAGGCACTTATAACTTTCTCTACATGGCAATTAAGTAAACTCACACTTCATATGCTGTCACTCCTATTCCTTTCCTTTATTTAGAAAGGTATTTTTTGTTCTCTCAGATTCCCTGATCTCACACTGATTTATCTCTGTGCTTAGAAAATGTGATTTGTTTCTCTTGAGGTAACTAAACATTTGTCTACAGCCTCACCATCTCTAGTTTTCTAATCTCTACTTCAATATTACTTATATTAAACTTCTGGCACCTGCTTTCCTTGCTTTCCACTAAGTTCTACCTAGGCTCCCTCACTGACATGGCAAAACTGGAATAAGGAGATGCCTATAGAAATTTGTCATCCAACCTTTCCAAGATCAGCATAGTGGCCTTCTCTGAGGGAGTGACTGTGTCCTTGGACAAAGGAAGAGCTACAGATGCCATCTATCTGCAATTCTGTAAAGCCTTTGACATGGTTCCCCACCACATCCTTCTCTCTAAATTGGAGGGAGATGGATTTGATGAGTGGACTGATTGGTGGATGAGGAGCTGGTTGTATGGTCACATCCAGAGGGTAGCGGACAATGGTTCAGTGTCTGGATGGAGATCAGTGAGAAGTGGTGTCCCTCAGGAGTTAAACTGGGACCAGTACAGTTTACTATCTTCATTAATGACATAGATGAAAGCATCGAGTGCACCCTCAGCAAATTTGCCGACGACACCAAGCTGAGTGGTGCTGCTGACAGAACTGAAGGACAGAATGCTATGCAGAGGGACCTGGATGAGCTCAGGATGTAGGCTCAAGGAAATCCCATGGGATTCAAGACCAAGTGCAAGGTGCTGCACCTTGGTCATGGCAACCCCCAAAATCAATACAGGCTGGGGGATGAAGGGATTGAGACCAGCCTTGCAGAGAAGGACTGGGGGTCACTGGAGGTTGAAAAGCTGGACACGAGCCAGTAGTGTGCACTTGAAGCCTAGAAAGCAAAGTGCATCCTGGGCTGCATCAAGAGAAATGTGGCCAGCAAGCTGAGGGAGGTGATTCTCCCCCTCCACTCTGCTCTGGTGAGACCCCACCAGCTATGTGGTCCCCAGCACAGGAAGGACATTGACCTGTTGGAGAAAATCCAAAGGAGGGCCAATAAAAAAATGATCAGAGGGCTGGAACACCTCTCCTATGAAGACAGTGAGAGAGTTGGTGTTGCTCAGCCTGGAGAAGAGAAGGCTACGGAGACCTCGTTGTGTCTTTTCAGTACTTAAAGGAGGCCTATAAGAAAGATGGGGACAGACTTTTTAGTAGGGCCTGTAGCAACAGGACAAGGGGTAATGGTCTTAAAGAGCATAAATTCAGAGTAGATGTGTCCTGGGGTGATGTTACAAGGCTTCTTTATTCCTTAACCATCTGTTTAATGCCCAAAGATGCCGTACATTTAATATGGGCCCGGGGTGCGGGGCCGGAGCCGCGGGACCCCAGGTGCGGGTCGGTTCAATGCCGGGGACCAGCGGCTCTGGGCCGTGCTCGGGAGTGGGTGCACGGGGGATGCTGCACTGCTCTTTTGATTCTTTTTTGTTCCCTCCAGCTGGGAGAAAGGTTTTGTTTTCTTTTCCTTCCCTCCCCCCGGTCTCCCTACCTTCCTTCCCTTCTCTCTGGTCCAGGGGGTCTGTGGGGTGGCCCCGGCTGCTCCGAGCCCCGAGGAGCCCGAACCGCTTCGCCTGCGGGGAGGAGGAGGATCGGCACCAGAGGACCAGCAGGTTTTCTTCCATCTGCCCTGCTCCGGGCTGCTGCGTGGACTTCTCCTTCCCCTTCCCAGAGACTGAGGGGACTAGTTGTCAGCCCATGTGGGTTTTTTTCCCTCCTTTGGGCATTTGTTTTATTTTGAGTTTTTTCCCTGTTCTACCTTGGTTTTTTTGTTTTGTGTTAATAAACAGGCTTTTTCCACTCTCACCTGCTGTCATCAGTTGGCCTCATTGGCAGAGGAAAGGGGGAGGCCATTTCCCTTTGGAGGAGATGCTCATTCCTGAGCGTTTCCTCCTGAAGTTTTGTCTCCAAAACTGAGACAAGATGTAAGAAAATTTTTAAGATAAGGGTGGTGTAACACTGGAACACGTTGCCCAGAGAGGTGATGGATGCCCCATCCTTGGAAACATTCAAGGTCAGGTTGGACAGGACTCTGAGCAACCTGATGTTGTTGAAGGTGTCCCTGCTAATGGTGGGCATGTTGGACTCCTCATCACACAATTCTGGGGCAAGAATGGCAGTGGCTTATGGGGGAATTGGTACTGGGGGATAGATTAGGTTTTTGTAGTTGCTATTTGAACTGCTTTCACGGTATCAGTCTCTTATTTTGTGGGGGATCTAACATCATGTGGCCAACTGGTTTTGTCAGATTGTGAAGGTCAGTTTTGAAGTCCATTAGATCACCAAGCCTGCATCCTCAAAAAGGAGGCTGATTGTATGGGGAATGCAAGAGTTGTCAAGTGCCTGGTTTGCTAGGAAGTAAAAAAAGAAACCCAACTGGTGTTAGCAGCTCAGCTCCATTGCTTGTGGGATAGGGTCTGAAAAAGGAGTCTCACTAATTCCTGGCTATGAGCAGTGCTGCTAAGAGGGAGCAGTGGTAGCAGCTCATCTCTGTCGGCCAAGAGTGAGTGGGACTGAGGGGATGAGTGGGAATCTTACAGCTGTTCTTACACATCTGCCTTCAGCTTCACCTTTCAAAAACACCCTGCTCTGTCTTCCCCTTGAAATCTGCAGAGGAGCGGCCATTCTGTGTTGCTCTTTGGGAATGCTTTTCTCTTGGTATCTTGCTATGACTTTCAAGGAGTAATAGATACTTTCCAAGGAAGAGCTGAACAATGTGGTAAGGGGTGGAAAAAAAATGTTCATCTGGCAAGGGCAAAGAAAGCAGGGGAAGGTAGGTGAGGAAACGGTGCTGGTTTGCAACTGATGTTTGAGCTATGATGGAGTTTCAGTGAACCACACCACAAGGGCTGCTGACTCATAAAAAGGTGGAATACCCAAAAGGAAAGCAATGATCCCAGCAATTGCATCCCATTATGGTATGTCAGACACATCTTAGATTGCACAAGCCTATTATTAGTTACAGAGACTTGCGCTGTTTCTGAAGAACTAAGAGGAAACAAAGTTATTATTCGCTATGTTAGTGACTAGCGGGATCAGAGGATAAAACTCAAGGATTGCTTTAAATAAAGTGTGTTCACTGCTGATTGGTTAATTTTTTTCAATTTCAGAGTAAATGTCAGTGATTCAGTAAACTTTAACAAATCTTAAGAGGCCCCAGAGCAAGGATCTGAAAGTCTTGGGAGTAATTTTAGGGCTTGGTTCCTGTTTATTCAGTATGTAAGAAATCCACTTGAGTGTCTTAAGTTGGGGGGTTTTTTCATTATTTTGAAAATTAAGATCTCTTTACTTCGTGGTAAGAAAGAACGGAGCTCATGAACGAAACTCGCAGCAACAGCTGCGTTACATCCTTGCTAACACTAGATGGGGTGTAAGGAAAGAGTGAAGGGGAAAATCAGGGAAGAGCAAAACCTTGGAGGTCCGAGCTATCTCAGGCACAGAAGAAAGATGTAACTAATATGAGCACGGCTTTCTCCACCTTGTCAAAAGCCATCGTAAATAGACAGGGACCCGTTTGCCCACCCTGTCCATTCCTCTGGCAGTGTGGATCCTTGCACCGTGGATAGTTTAACACACACGACGCACCACTATTGGTCACATTAACTACATTTTATTCATAGAGTGAAAGAGTTCATACACATGTCAGTAGCATAGATGGCATCAGCTTCTCTTTACTAAAAAAGCTCAGTGTATATACAACCTTAAAATGCTCCTGCTGTAGCTAGTGCACATTAAATCGGTGCTTATATAAACGAATGTTCTTTACATAGATTTATGTATTTTAGAATACATTAAAAATTATCGGTGGCATGTTCTGTTATCCTTTTTCACTGTCCTGATGTTCTAACATTTGCAATGAATTATGGACATGCATATATTATTTACTGTTCGAAACAATTCCCATTACAGAATATAGGCTGTGGAGACAAACTTGTGGTTGCATTTGGAAAGGCAGAAAATATTTTCAAATATTAGTGATTTCTGTTTTTATGTCTGCATCCTGCAGCTTTTCCTTGAGAGCAGGAAGAGCAGAACAAGGTTCTTTTTGAGATCTTGCCTTTGTTTAATCCTGTGAAAAAAATAATAACCTTTTCTTAGTCAACTGGTGCTTTTTGTCCTCCCTCATAGCTGCTTTGACCTCCAGTCCATGAACTCAGTAGAACAGGCAGGCCAGTGTCTGACTCTAGGCTCTTCCTGAAGCTGGGAGGGATGTTGAGCTGGGCTTTCTGACCGACCAACGCAGCTACTCAGCAGAAGCAGCAGCCTGCCTGCTGAATTCATTTCCTCCACTCTCTTCTTCTGGTCCCATGTGAATGAGCTAGACTCCTGCGAATCACTTTATCCTCTTTATTAAGCCTGTCTCTGCAGAGACCATTTTAATTTAATTCAACTTGATAGCCAAGCCTCAAAATCCCCTTGGCTCTTGAAACAGTACAATCTCCTGGTATTCAATACACAAGCCTTTTTCCGGCATTCTCTTACTTCCCTTCAAGGATCCAATTTCTCTAAACTAGATTTTCACTCTGAGGCGTGCCCCTTCCTGAGTGACCAGTACTCACAGTTGAGCCCTAAAAGAAAGTGCTGGTGCACTGAGAAATGCTACACTTGTCAGAATATCTAACTCTAATTAAACTCGCATACTTGACAGAAAAGCAATACAAAATGCTTTCCCACAACATAGGCTAAACAAACATTTCTTGCCAGCCATATCCACTCTAAAAAGTAACTTGGTAACATGGTAAGAAATTGCATTCACCGGCAGACATGAATCTCTTTGTTTTGTCAGATTTGTTAGCTTAATCCAAGGAGAGGTATTGCTAAATCCTATTGTAGAGGGGCTGTTTGCATCTACTGGTCTTGATTGAACCACTGGGACTGACACTGCACTGGGATTCGGAGGGCAGCACTCAGTCCTTCAGAGGCTGGGATGGGCCAGGTTGCCAGTGTAGTTAAAAACAAAACCAGGCTGAACACCTCGATAGGAAAAAAAACCTAACACATAGCTGAAAATCAGAATGAGTTATGTCTCTGATGGGCTAAGAGTAACTTCATTTCACAGCAGAGAGCTAAAAGTTGGGGAAGACTGTGATATGCCAGGTCACTGGTAGGTTGTGATTCCTCACAGGAGTCCTTATGCATAATCCTCTTCTGCAGCACACTCCACACCCTGGATATTGGAAAGCCTATGAGAACATCTCTGTTTGTGATCATAGGCCACGTTCCACATGTCCAGGGGAAATATGTCAGACTCACTCAGCAGAAGGATGGTGAGACAGCCTAAGTATGAAGGAATAAAGGACAGTTTCCTGCTTTATGCAAAGCCTCCCTATTATCCAAGGCAGCAGTGCACCAGCAAGACACGATGAAACCACCTAGTAGGCTAAGTGGTATGAAAATTTAAAGAAATATGTTGTGTAAGTGAGCAAACAAGAGCTCTGATACACAATTTCATTGGGTAAGGGTGGCAAAGAGCCTTTCCAGGTAAACAGTCCCTTGCTGTTATCCTGAGAGAGGCTCTGCATGCCAGGATTGCCCTATTTAGAGTGACTGAATGCCTTGGTCTGTAACCACCCAAAACACCAATGCAGCACAGTCTGTCCACATCCTGCTGTTTAACCTTTAATGGATTGACAACCTGGCAACAGCCTGGACTCACCCAGTGGAAATCCTTCTTGGAGGCAGGATTGGCTCTAGTCTGAAACAGCTCCAACTGCTCGGTTTCAGATGACTTGGTGATCCTGAAGTCACAGTTAGACTTTAGCTAGAAGAAGAATTCCCCAAATACAGCTCTGATGTCCCAAACCTGAATTTATTGCTTGTGAGCTGTGCTGGAGGGAAAATGCTAGACAATGAACTCCCTCATTGCATACAGAGGAGCCACGACATGGAGGGCATCAATGTAGATACGAGTTTCAGGCGAAGCTTAAGCTCTGCCTTCTGGAATGAGAGTTCACAACAGAATAACAGGTTAAACACACAGAATCTACTGGGAATCATCAGGAAAAGTGTAAGTTAGGGCAAAATAAGACGGATTTCTGGAATATCTATTAAAACAGAGAGTGAGTGGGATTTGTAGCTGATTTGCTCACGGCATCATGCAGACCACTGGTATTTTCTGTCTATGTTAACTTGATAAGATCTCACAGTCCTGAAGACACACACTCTTCTTTTCCTGGCTACCCAGTTGCTGTGGGCTGGGCTACTTGTTATGCACAATTTGTTGCTGAAAAAAAGTGAATAATGAAAGAAAAATGGCAATAGATTTTGACTCTGCCTTCAGTCTGCAATGAATTAAAATGATGCCTTGGATTTACTGTGAACCAGAAAGACAGATTTTGAAGAGAACTCAGAGTATTCTGGAATGCTCCCATTTGCTTTTACAGTTCATCAGCAGTCATGAAGAACTGACTCTAATATTAAAACTTACATTACTAAAACATCAGTTTAGGAGTCAAGATAATTTTTATGCTTTGTATGGCTCACTCTTCACTTTCTTTATGAGATGTTCAACTCAACATAGTTTTCTGGATAAAATTTAGATCATTCTCTTAGATGTCAGCATTAATCCTAATGCACTGCACTCATCTTTGAATGAGTACAGATTGCAAAGTGTCTTTGAAAAAGGATAAAATGGACATGTCATGCAGTAACCAAGTAAATGCAATCCCTGATTAATATGCAAGTTTGAAAAGTTCAGAAAATGTCATCATACTCCATAGGTGCACCCTGTTTTTGGAAAGGTCTCTTTTTGCTTTGTTTGTGTATAAATGTCATTCTACATAAATTTCACTCCAGCAGCTTTTCATAAACTCAAGTCAATGATGATATGTTCAAATATTTGAGTGTTTCCTTTAAAACTAGAAGCAAAGAAAAAATCTCTTCGATCTGTTGACACAGCTGTGAAAGACCGCGGTGCTTGCACGTAGATTTCTTTAAATAATCTGAATATCTTCTTTTCACTATCCCACTGGTAAATCTGGGAGAAGGTATAGTCACTTCCCAAGGCTAGGTAGTAATTGTTCTTGAAGGAGAAAGGCTGCAGTGTCATGGCTCCTCGGGATGGAAGAGCCTGTATCTCCACAAACTGTTTGCTATTCCATTTCATAACTCTGGAGTCACCAATGAATCTTGTGAGCGTGATGTAAAGGTCATCTTGCATCCTGAAACTCTTCACAGCCAAGACATCTTCCATGTTCGGGATTTCACTGTGTGGGACAAACTTTTTGGAGGCTTTGTTCCACTGGAGTATAATGGGCACCTGGGCACGGCTAGAGAGGATTAAATGCGATTTCCCATCTATATCGAGAAACTCAGCATCAGTGTCCCTGAACCACTCATGAAGAGACTGATACGAATAAAATCCTTTGTTATTCCACTTATACACTGTTGACAAACCTGCTTTAGAGCTATCTGCTATGACAAAAAACATTTCATTGTCTATCTCAAAAAGTTCTATATCATTTGGCTTGGAAATGCGAGATACTTCAATATCCTGGAATTTGACGAACTTCGTCCAGCTTTCATCAAACTTGTAAATGTGTGAGCCACCAAAGAGCTGTGCCACCACCACAAAGACTTGGTCACCAACAAGAATGGCTTTACATCCCACTATAGACTGACCTATTGCCCAAAGAAAGAAAACAAAACAACACATATATTAGCACAGCACAAAGCATGTGCACAAAGCATTTACACCACAGACATTACCAAATCACCCCTCCCCTTTTTTTAAACCTACACCATCTCATAATTTTTTCTTCTGCTACATGCTGTCAGAGTGTCTTTTCAAGCTTTTGCTTCTCAGTAACTGGAGAGATGACTTGTCCCACCCTGCAAGGTGTGCAAGTGTGATGTACCATAAAATGCTAATTCCTTTTTATGCAAAATACTTTTTATTTCTCTGTTTGTTCAAACACATGGCCCCTAATATTCAAAACAATTATTTAAGCTAAATGTTATTATTTAAATATGACAAGAATTTTTATCTTGCTGTTCATCAGACATCTGAAATTCTCTTATGCTTGTAATGTCTATCTTTCCCTCTTAACTAGAAGAATGAAATGTAGTATATTTCTCTTGCTCCATAAGTGTTAGAGTCAGCTTTTTGCTACTGTACATAGAAATATTGATGCATCTTGTGGATATGTCACTTGACAGCAGGATGAAAAGATAAATCTAACTCCGTTGTTTCTGTTAAGTATTCTTGAGATTTTGTTAAACTAGAACTATTTAGGAATATTGCAGTTGCCAGATAGATCAGATCAGGTTATGGTCTGTTTTGAGAATGTCAAGCTACACTATACAAGAACTGCATCAGAAAAGTAACAACGAGATTATTACAATAGGTGTTGTTGGAAGCAGAGAGGAATTCCTCAGTGAAGCGCTGTTTAAGTAGAACTATAGCTGCACAAGTTCCCCAATGCATGCTTGGTCAGTCACCACAGGAGATTTGGCCTGGCTCTGCTGCTGGTCCCCTACCCATAGCTTTCAGAGCCGGCCTGGGATGATCTGCCACCCTCACAGCGTAGGAGAGCCGGGAGTACCTTCATCTCAAGTACAGCAAGGTATCTGCAGCACAGGCATGAATGCTCGAGCTCATCATCAGGCTCCTTCTGATCTAACTGAATCAAAACACACTCTGGAAGAGCTTTCACCTGTCTCCTGTCTCGCTCTGCAGAGGACGGCAATGCCTTTCTCTGCATGTTCACTGTAAAGGCAACTTTGACAACTAGCTCAGCTCCATAAGCCCATGCTGTAAAGGGCTAAATTTAGATATCCAAATGCCAAGCATAGGTAAGTAGTGAAATCCTCTGTGGAGCGGGCTCCAGAGCTCTACAAAACACTCTTCAGGCTATGCAGCAGGGTCTTTTCGTGCCTGTGTCCCCTGGCAAAAATCTCAGGCTCACTTACCTTTCAGTCCAGAGCTCAAGCTCGGACCTTCCAGGAACAAACTCTGGGTGCGCAGCTAGGACTCAAGTCCCTGGCAGAAATGCCTCCTAATCAAGTCATTCAGATGAAGGTGAAATACATCTGAAGGGCAGCTGTCTTGGCAAATGACTCAAACTCTCAATTTCATTTCCAGAGCTTTCCTAGGGCTCAGCTAGCTCTCTCTGGGCTGCTGACTCCTCAGTTTACATCCCTGGTAGGTATTTTATCCTAATCTACCAAAACACAATGAAACCTAAAAAAGTAACACTTTTCATTTCCACAATTTCCTGACAGAGGGGTAGCTTCTTGTAAACTTTCGTTGTGACACACACAGCTGATCTGAGGAGGTAAGTGCTTGCTGCCTTTGTAGAATTCAACACCAGATGAGGATGCAGCATACTCTATGTCTCCCAAAATGTAAAGTAAAAAATAATCTATCACACACAACAAGGAACAGGACAGAAAGATACTCCATGTATAAATTTAGCTCCTCAGTCTTCCAAACCTCTGGCTTGGAGCATCTGGGAAATCAGGCAGCAGATAACAGCTCTAAAGACTCTGTCTCTGCTGTCGTGGTGTGACAGCACCACAAGAGTTGGTTAGGGACAGAAAGGTTGCTAGAAAATCAGCATTAGAACATCACCTGGCATCCACACAGGCTCTTTGTTTGATCAGTAATCTGGCCAAGATGTTAATTGAGCATGTTTGCAAATTGAAAGTAAATGTGGATGCTTTATAATACATCTCTTTAAGTAACAACCACAGTTTAAATATTTCTGTCATTTTCGACCAGCTTCCTGGTCAGCTCACCCTGAAAGCATCCTTCAGACCTGTTTCCTGCTACGTGCAATTGATTCTTTTTATATCCTGTTTCGCAGGCACTTTGCAAAGGTCATGTGCTCCTTCAGCTTCTGCTTTAACTTGCTGTGTGACTGAGGCAGTGAGTGCTGAGCTGGGCTGTGGTGTGACATCCATGGCAAGTGTTTGTGCCTTCAGAACAATTTACAAGATTGGACAAAAGAAGTCTTTTTTGTGTGCTACAGTGAGGTTAAATGTGCACGTGTTAACAAAATGCATTACTCCATGGAGTCACTCACTTCAATCAGCCAAATTCAGCAGAGATTCAGGACAAAACTCAACAAACTGGTCCCATCTACAGATCTTATCCTTGTGAAATGCCTACAGCTCGTCGGTGACTGGAATCCCAGTGTTCATATACCTGTGATATTGTCGTAACTCCTGAAATTCATTTCAATGTGGTCCCACTCCAGCACCATGCAGTTCTCCATGCTGGGCTGTGCAATGGCTACAAACACATCATTCTTTGAGTTGAATGTATCCACTGAAACGGACTGGTAGGGCAAAATCTGGTGGATAACAAAATCTAGGAACACACATTTACAAGTTAGGGATATATCCTTGCTGGAAACACAGAGTAAGTGGTCCCTGATTGGAATGATTTACACTGAAAAATGAGTGAAATACTATGGATTTTGTATAACGCTATCATGGAAGTATCAGTGCCCACGTTAGGCATGCAGCAACAGGGAAAGCGTCTCCTGCTTTAGGTATCATGAACTGTCCTCTGGAAATTTATTTGTCAAGATCAAATACGTAAATAGTTAAATAATTCAGATTTTCCAGCTAGGCTGGCTACTATCAGTGAAATAGAGAGAGGAGTCTCTTTCCCCACAGCTGGAAGTTGCTTTCCCATCAAGTGAAATGGACTTGCTAGAATCACATTCAAGCTGAGAGACAGCAACTACCAGCTGAAGTCCAATAACTTCTTAAGTCATGCAAATTTAATCACTAGCAATTTGTGTTATGCTAAACCAGGCAGAAAGTGAAATGATATCTGAAGTTTGCCTGGGGATAACCCCATTTTGCCTAGACCATAGACAAAGTGGTGTAATCAAAAACTCAGTTAACATAATGTTTTATGGGGCATTATAATGTAGTTTAGGCATAAAATACAACCAACCTGAAAATTACTATCCAGTGGAAAACATATCCTAGACAGCAAGACTGAGGAACTGGAGTAACCTTTAAAGATTAGGAGTGTAACTCCAGAATTTAAAACTTCTTTTCTCAAAAGTTAAGTGCCTTTGTCGACTTAATTTGAAAATTCACCCTGGGGTAAGTCAGCAGTCACCGCAGAGCCAATCTGGGGCAAAGGGAGGAGACTTGGGTCTGAATTTGATCTTGGACCAGACTGCTGTGCAAGATCACTCTAATCAGTAAAAAGCCACGGTGTAGCAGAGCTGACAAAGCACTCGGGTCTAAAATGTGGCAGGAGGCCTGCACTGAAGTAATGTGTGGATACAGATATGTAGAAAAGGAAAGGCATCTCCCCTATGACGGCATTTCTCTGCAGAACCACGCACTGCTCTGTTTTAAGCTCCATTTGCTACACGCCTTCACTGTGCACTCCTACGTTGGAAGGGCCTGAGCATCCAGGGATTTTGGTGAAATGGTAATTAAGTCCTCACTCGAGTCCCTCATTTTGGTGCATTATGAAATAATTGCTTCTGAATGAAGAACCCTCTGTTTCTGCATGCTTGAAAGCCTTGCCCTTGAGGAGTTACACTTCTGGAGAATAAAGATAGATGACTACCATTAAACAAACAGAGCAGATTCCACAGCTGTGAAAGAAATGACAGTCTTCATTCTTTGAGGGACTATTATAAATAGAGCTTGGGCCTGGTTCATAAATGCTGGTAGACAAAAAACAAAGTTACCTTCATTCTCGCTAGGGAACTAAAAGGGCTGGGGAAAACTGACACTGAATTATGCAGAAAGTAAAAGTAACTGACCAGTTATAAAAGGTAGCTAAAGGATGGAGCAATAGCAGATAGAGTCACAGAAAATAAAAATATTTTTTAAATCTTGAGGAAAAGAAACCCAAAAAACTAATCCTGAAAAGACATCTCTTGAAATCTGAACAGTTGTGAAACACTTTGGGGGAATCTGTGAATTGAAACAAACCAGTCTGTATGTGAAAATGGGTAGGAAAATAATTTGTAACCAGTAAAAAGCAATGAATGTCAGTTTTAGCACCAGCTGGGAATACCAGACTGTAATGTACACAGAACATTACACAGGTTACACAGTAAAAAGTGGCTGCCACATCAAGCTTGCAAAAAATTTAGGCCTTGGGAGCTTGATTTAGTTCTACATACCTTGCTGTAATGCTAGAAGGAGCTAATACAGTAAGTACAGGATTGGGGGAGGAGCCCTTTTCCAACATCTTTCTCTTTTAAGCTGGATTCTCTGGATGGGAGAGGAAAGAGGACACAGCCCATGCTTTCCCCCTCTGCTGCTGGCTGCATGAACTGTCCCTCTCTCTCTCCCACCCCATACACAATTTTGCTCTCCCTATCTCAAGACCTGTGGTTTTCAGGCTGTTTTCTGCTAGCTGAGAGTGGGGATGTCCCCCTGTCCTCCAGTCGCTTATTCCAACCTCTGTTCCCTCTGTGGTGGAACTGGCACCATGGCGTCATGGGTGAGGGACCCAACACTTTCACTGGGCTGATTTTCCTTCTGGCAGCCCTTGCTCTGGCTGATCCCAGTACACAGGAGCACTGATGCCAGCACAGGAGAGGAGGAGAATGCAGGGAACATTGGAGGACACTAAGGAAAAATATAAGTGGTGATCTGTTTAGGCAGCTGCCCCAAAACTGCATCCTGCGGTTCAGTCCCACTCTCCTCACATCCCTTCTCCCCCGCAGGAATATTTCTACTCCAGGTGAGGCTACCCAGGACCTGGGTGTGCCAGCAGTGAGGGTTAACCATCCTTTCCCTTCTCCCACTACAGGAGATCTCCAGCACAGGAGCAAGAATGGAGCAGTACCTATTAATTTGCAAACTACCTCCCTTCCAGACAGTGGGGAAGGAGAGGACCACCTCCAGAAGACAATCCCAGCAAGGTGAAGAAAGGGGAAAGCAAGCTTGCAAAGCCCAGTGAGATGATCCCTGCCTGCAGGTCTGGGCAAAGCAGGTCCCAGGCAGCCTGTTTCCAGTGGCTGTGGGAGCCCAAGGCCTGTTTTTCCAGTCTCCTGAAAGTGTGTTACATGTTCCCCTGTGGTCTTCACAGCCCCCTCACACACTGTTGAGGAAGAAAGACAAGAAATGAGGTGGAATGGCTTAACCTGCTCCCATGATGCAAGCACTGAGAAATGGAAAAGATAGATGCCATCACAAAAAGAGTTAAAAGTGCAGGTCACCAATACTGTCAATTACTTTCTCTGTGAAGAACCAATGAGATCATTTTGTTCCTTGCCGTTTTATTTTAAATTTGGCAGCACCTCTTTCCGTCCCTCCTGTTACTGTTGTAGCAGTTCAGCTGATGCAATGAGCTGACTGGGCCAACAAGACAAACATTTTACAAAGCAAACTGCTTTGTTACCACATCCTGCACCCAGTCATGCTCGGCACAGAGTACTGGAGATCAGAAATGAAGGAAAGTCTGATCCCACTTGGCAAAGGAGGGAAATACTATACTAAAAATTAACATGAATGAAAGAGTTTCGCAGAGCCCTGCCCACCACTGGCTGGGAAAGGAGAATACACCCATAGGGTATGTTGCTTTACTTCAGAATACAGTATATATTCTAAGCCTGTGACTAATCAGTCCTCAAGGAAGGAATATGGGCATATTTATACTCCCTTTGGATCTGGGGGAGGCAATGGCAGAGAAGGAGAAAGGAGCAGTGGCCTGACACCACAGACCACCAAGGTCATACAGAACAGTGTATGACAGATAAATGCTGTGCTATGGGAGCACTTCTCTGAGGGCATTTGAACAAATATTCAGCTGGGCAATCCTTGCCCCATGGAATGCCTTTGGTCCCCAAAAACTCTGCAGCACGTGAAATTAGATTTACGCTTGGTGTAATTTTGCTTACAGCAGACAAAGGGACAATGTTAAGGGTAAATTTTGCCTGTAGCAACTTTACAGTGTCTGGGTACAAAAAGGTGACAGAGGGCCAGTAGGTCAAGATAGGTTTGAGGACCAGGTAAGGCTTTCTCTCGTGCACTGTTAGTGCTGCACAATTGCTTAAACCAGATTGCAATGAAATAAAGCCTGCTTTTACTTCGCATTGCTGCCTCTCGGTGATTCAGCAGACATGGGAATGTACCGTTCTAAATGGTACCGTTCTAAACTTCATTGCTCTCCTGTGTTTGACACCTTTTTATGCAGTAGATTACTGCACTTTACCTCTGCTGCTCTTCTGACATAATTTTGAATTCTGAGTTCGTTCTCTTTTCCTTCAAATATTGCCATCGAAGCACCTTTCGTAACTTTTCCTGAAATTTCATTTTACATTACTAAACATCAACTTTTCTGTTGTCTTTTAATAATAATGACTGGCTTGATGACAGATGAGAACTTGCATATCTTTGATATTACTGTCTGGAAAAAAGGCAGAGTGCTGACATCCTATTCAAAAAAGATGAAAAACAGTACTTGCAAGCTGATATTTTCAGTTATATGATGTGACTACACTTAAAGACCGGTAACTGCGGCAGTTTGTCCATAATATAAGCATAACCACATGCAAATTTCTCTTCACTCCCTTTAGCATGCCTTACATTACCTAAAAAAAAA
>VXBT01012612.1:1667926-1720886 GCA_013400235.1 Oriolus oriolus
CCCTCCGCCTCCCGGCGGGACAAAAGCCAAAAGCTCCGCGGGAGGCGGAGAGTGTGGGTGGCCCCCGCTGGTAGCTCCAGAGTGATGCTACCCCAAAATATCGGGGGAACCATTGAGGTGCTGAAGGGTGTCCGGAGAAGGACAACGAAGCTGGTGAAGGTTTCGGAGCACAAGTCCTGCGAGGAGTGGCTGAAGGAGGTGGGGTGTTTAGACCGGAGAAAAGGAGGCTCGGGATGGGATTTATTGCTCTTTACAACCAACTGAAAGGAGACTGTAGTGGGATGGGTGTCGTCTCTTTCCCCAGGTAATAAGCGATAGGACAAAAGGAAACGGACTCAAGTTGCACCAGAGGAGTTTTCAATTGATATTAGGTGATGTTTCTTCACTGAAAGAGTTTTCAGGCATTGGAACAAGCTGCCTCGGGAAGTGGTGGAGTCACCCTCCCTGGATGTGTTCAAAAAAATCACAGAATCATGGAATGGTGTGGGTCGGAAGAGACCTTCAACATCTTCCGGTTCCAAACCCACTACCATGGGCAGCTTTCACTAGACTAGGTTTCTCAGAGGCCTATCCAACCCAACCTTAGACACCTTCAGGGATGGGGCACCCACAGTTTCGCTGGGCAACGCAATGTGCAGGTGTGGTGCTTATAAGGACATGGTTTAGTGGTGGACCTGGCAGTACTGGGTTAGTGACTGGACTTGACGATCTTAGAAGTCTTGTCTAACCATAAGGATTCTATGGTTCTAAGACTCAACTTGAGAGATGCCTAGATCATGAAAGAAGCAAATGGATGATGACACCACACAATTCCAGTTGCTTTCCAGTAGTATGTGTGTATTAAGTACTCATTAATTGAATCATGTTGTATCTGAATGCTTGAAAGGTTTCAGAACTGCATGTAAAATCACATTTGTAGTGCTGTGATTTGAATGAGACACATCATGCCCATCAGTAGAGGAATTGCTCTTGCAACTTTGTGTTACAAATTATTTGTCTTCTAACATCAAAGAATTACTTTGTGTAACTCTTGTAACCTTCACAATCCTTTTTGTCCAAGCCTCTCTTCTTGATTTGCAGGGGCCAGTCACAAACTTCTCGTGACTGTTTCCACTGCAGCAGATTGTGCCTGCTGCCCCTTGCCATTGCCCACACAGTCCAGCAGCCCCTCCCGTTAGGTGATTGAAGACAGCAGCGAGAGTCCTTTTCTCTGTGCTGAGCAGACCCAGGTCTCCACCCATACACAATCCCTGCAGCAGGCATAAATTCAGAAAGCGTGAGCAACACCTGAGCTAGCAGTTTAATTAATTTATCATCTGATTAGGCAGAAACAAGACAGAGAAATTGTTTGAGGGCAGTGTTAGTCTCAGTTTTCTTTGCCTTGTTTTATCTTCTCAGCAATTTTAATGATTTGTGTAATACATCTCTTTGCAGGAGCTGTTATGCGCCACATCTGCATCTTAATTCTACAGCCACAATAACCTAAGGATGTTTATTTCATTGACAAGCAGTCAGAAATTGTTGTGAACCATTAAAGCTCCTGGATTTCCTGTCACTCTCTTCCAGCTGCATCACTGGTGCTTTATCCTGAGGTCATTGAAAGTGCCAGAAAAAATAATTTTAAAAATTACAAGAACACCACCAGAAATTGAAAGGTTTCTATACTTTCTCTCACAGTATCCTTCTGGACAAAATATCCTGCATGCAGCTAGAGAAGTCCATAATGGACTGGGTGAGCAACTGACTGACAGGTTGGGCTCAAAATTTTACAGTGAACGGGGTTACATCAGACTGTCAGCCAGGCACCTGTGGGGTTCCATTTTAGGGCCAGAGCTCTGTAAGGTTTTTATAGATTATCTGAACATAGGAACTGAATGTACATTAAATAAGTTTGCCAATGATACTAAACTAGGAGGAGCTGTGGACTCCCTTCAGGGTAAAGAGGCCCTGCAGAGAGATGTGGGTAGGACTAGAGGGCTGGGAAGTCACCAAGCACATGACATTTAACAAGAGCAAGTGACAGATTCTCCACCTGGAGAGGTGATCCTGATTATTCATACAAATCAGAGGATGAGAGCCTGGAGAACAGCCCTGTGGAAAGAGAGCTGAGGATCCTGGTCAATGAAAACTTGGATACGAGCCAGCAGCACCCTGGCAGCCAGGAGGGCTGAGCATGTCCTGGGGTGCATCAGGCACAGCATCACCAGCCGGGCAAGGGAGGGGATTGTCCCGCTCTGCTCTGCACTGGGGCGGCCTCACCTCGAGTGCTGGGGGCACCACAGTGTGAGAAAGGACATAAAGCTATGAGACTGTGTCCAGAGGAGGGCAACCAGAATGGTGAAAGGTCTTGAGGGCAAGACTTAATGAGGAGTGGCTGTGGTTGCTGGGCTTGTTTGGCTTTGAGAAGAGAAGGCTGAGGGGGGACTTGAATGGGGCCTGAAACTTCCTCGAGGTGTCAGCAAAGGGGCAGATGCTGATGTCTCTCTGGTGACCAGTGATAGGACACAAGGAAATGGAATGAGGCTGCATCAAGGGAAGTTCAGGGTGGCCATTACTTGAAGGGTCTTAACTGAGAGGGTGGTCAATCACTTCTCCCTGGGAAAGCTGTCGTGGCTCCAAGGAACATCTGTCTGGATGCCACTTTGTTGTATGGCTCTGCTTTAGGTAGCCCTATGAGAAACAGGGAGTTGGACTTGGTGATCCTTACAGGTTCCTTCCAACTTGAGTTATTCTATGATTCTGTGAAAAAGAAAAGACGTAACAATAATTTCCCAAAACAGTGACAAAGTCATGAGCCAGACAAGACATTTCTCCATGAAGTGTGACTTCTGTGGCCATCCAGGGATGCCACTTTGGGAAGCCTTTGATACACTCACCCTTTCCAAGTGGCCTCTAACATTCTGCCAGGAAACACGGGTTTCCTGGTTCAGTATTGCTACAAGGTTTTAAGTGTCTACAAATGCCATATTGGTATGTAAAGCACCTTCTCTAAAAGATACAAAGCCAGGACCCCAATTCCACAGCTCAGTTCTTCAACTTTCACTCATGCTAAGCTGTTTCCTGCAGACATCTAAAAATCCCAGGACATTTCAAAATGGAAAACTATTTACCTGCTAGGACTGCCCACAATTAATTTTGCAAACAAGGGGTCTTCTGATTTAACCGATTTAAATGCTATTTATTTGGTATTCCTTCTACCTCCCCATGGAAGAGGAAGCACTATTTTCTCCTGCTGTCCCCATCTGGGGTGTTCCATGCAGCCTCATCTGCAGCATCCCTGCTGCACTCAGTGGGGGGCTGCCAGGCACAGACCACCCTTGCTGGAGGTCTTGAAAGTGCCAAGGGGGCTTCCTCAGCAGTCAGAGGAGGATGAGGTGGAATGAGAGGCAGGTGCAGCAGAGCCAGGGTACTGCACAGGAAAGCACCAGTGTGAAGAGTGAGGTTGAGGAGAGAGCCTGGAGCATCAGCAGGACACAGCAGATGGTCCTGTCCTGCTGAAAGTAAAAATGAGTAATTGTTTTGGAAAATCCACTTGACAGAAAGCAGGTATTTGAGGGGTTAAAAATACAAATATGCGTATAGGTAAGTACATACAAATTTCCTTAAAAGAAGGTTAAAAAATAGCTTGGTTTAAAAAGTGATGCTTATTTTATCCATGCAATAGTATAAAACTGCAGTAGCATAAAAATGAAATCTTCTCCCTTTTTTGAGAAGAAAATAGAAAATTGAATTTGATGTTGAAATAGAATATCAAAGAAAGAAATAATACTGAAATGTGCATTTTGCTGCTTTCCTTCAAATTCCAGCTCATAGGCTTAGGTGATTTTTTATGTAGACTTGCAGGTGCATCCGTTTAAGTCATGCCACAAATAAATGCAGTCAGCTGCATATGAAAGATTATGCTATTCAATACCCACAGATAAAATGGCATTTCAGATGGGCAACACAAGCAAAGAAGAACTCAGACAACATGTCGGCTGGCATGATATAAAGCCCCGAACAGACAGGAGAGGTGCAAAGGCTGTGCCGTGCCATTAGACAGTCATTGTAACCAAGAGCACAGGGGAAGGTGGGGATCCCCTGAGATGCAGAGTGTACCCCAGTGCAGAACTGCACAATGGTGCATGGGATCTTCCAAGTGGATGCAAGGCGGAAAATATTCTGATTCCCATGTGAGTGTGACTGAGACATCTCAACACTTTGATGTATGACATTATCATATTCTTCTAACACAACAGCTCTTTCTCTCTTCCAAAATTTTGGATATTTATCTTGAATTGCAAAGAGAAAAGAAATCAGAAGAGCATTTAGGAGCACATAAATATTAAAATAAATATCTTGATGTGAAAGTTGTCAGCTTTGTTTCTTCAGGATCAGGAACGCATTTCTCACACGTTCTCATTTTTGCTTCTCAATCCCTTTTTCATTAACCCCTGCTTTATCAAGTAAGTATTAACATAGCGGCTTTGACTGTATTTTTTCCTGTAACTTGACAGAAGTGTACAGTTGTGGACAGAAAGCTGCTGATCAGGTCACCCCACACAAAATGAGAGCGTGGAAGGAAAGAACACTTCAACCTTTTGTTTCAGAAAATTTAATTTCTAGGCTAGTTCACAAATAAAAATGATTCTTGTTGGATCACAATACACCACCACTCCAAAGTAAGAAATTTGAAAAAAAAATTGTGGGTGAGAGTAAAGTATGTCAGTGGAAGTGTTCCCACTATGAGGACTTTTAATTGCTTGTGACCCTGCTGTGGAAGAAGGTAAGGGAAAATTAATGCTCTGAGCAATATTCATCTTGCTGAGTGTTTTCCTTTCTTTCTTCCCTCATGGTTCATGTGACCTTTTTGGACTCCAACTGCTAGAGGAGATGTTCTGCAACATGCAGAGCACGTTATTATTATCTTGAATCTTCTCCAGCTCTCAGACCAAATGTTTAGTCTGCTTGGTCAGGATTAAATGTCCTTTGCTCTTGACTTCTGAAGATTTCTGGTCCAGATTGCACACCTGGTATGTTACTGCAGATTTCCTTTAAAGAAGCACAGAAGCAATTTGCTTTGCTGAAATGTAGGCTTTTATGAAAACTGTTTCAAAAAATATTCTCAGAAATCAAACAAAAATACATATTGCCAAATCCTACTTTGGGAGAGCTGGCATGTCCTGTGCAGAGACACCATGCTCCCTAGCCCTGGTCTCTCACACCAGAGGCGTGCTGTGTGCCCTATGTAGGGAAGGTGACTATCCGTGTCACACCAGAAAAAGACGACTTGCTCACATGTGCTGCCCTCGCTTTCAGGTTTTTTAAAAGGCCCCTAAGCCAGATTCACGGTGGCTCCAAATCCCCAGGTCTGGGAAGGAATCACTGTGGAAAGAGGAACAGGCAGAGCAAGTTGGGGTGCCCCAGAGATTTTCACACATAGCCTCACCTACAGTCCTACCCTGCAATGAGATGTCTTGAGATGAGTTATTAATAATTTATTAGCACCACTGAAGGAATAAAAACTTTATAAACCTAACAAACCACATGCCTTCCTTTTTCCTTCACTTGTGAATCCCTGAGAGACCAAGGGAGTCGCAAGTGGTTCCTTGAAGAGCAAAATTAGTGGAGTCTGACCTAAGGCTGTACCCACATCCCCGTGCACCTTCCCTCCCTGCATCCTCACCCGCTCGTGATCTGCACTTCCTCACTATGCCAGTTTCCGTGACCTCATGCAATGGTTGCCCTCCTTCCAACCGTGCCCCGTCTCTGTGCCTGTCAGGTGGGCAAGAAATTGAAAGCAGCTCCAGCTGGCACAATACTCTGGGTGTGCCAAACCCAGCTGCTGCCAAGCGCAGGTACTGCAAAGGCTGAGCAGAAGGAGGGGCAGCTGAGTGTTCCTGGCCTGCCGCTCATCTCTTCTTCCCACTGCCTCCCTGAGTGGGAGCTCGGGATCTCCGTGTCCTCCATCCTTCTCTCCAAACTGGTTCAAACTCACTGAGCTCAAAGTTATCAAGGAGTCCTGGCAAACAGGCACAAATGCAAATAGAGGCAGTAAGAGAAGTCTCATTTCCTAAGGACATCAGGAAAATAGAAAGGATGACAATTTTATGAGAAAAAGAGATTTTAGTATTTGCAGGATTGCTATATTTCACTATTTTGCTATGTGAAATAATACGAAATTTGACCACTTAACTTCCCAGAAAATCAACAAGGGATTTTAATTTTTCTCTTTCCATCTTAAACTAAAGAAGAAAATATTTCTAGTTTAGACTTGTAAATGGAAGTAAAATGCATCCTTTATATTCTTAAGGACAGAAAGCCTATGGTATTTGCTACAGAAAAAGCGGTACACTTCTGGGTGAATTACGTCCTTTGAATGCAGTGCAACAGAATTACTACATCTTTTTTCCAAGTTTGGACAAAGCTCAGATAATCTGCGGCCCCTCAAAAACATAGCCACATGAAAATAAGTCTTTAGATACCCCATAATTTCAGATAAACCCCAGAGACAGGGAGACCCCGGGAGAAGGAAAGCAGGCTTTGTGGGAATCATAGCAAAGGATTATTGAACAGAAGACTAGATTTTGCCTTGTATATATCTGTTTATGGACAAATTGTACAGTCAGGTAATAAATTCTGTCAACTGCCATTTGATCAACTGCAGTTCCTTGACCATTTCACCCCAATTCTGCTTATTGATTTTATGTGCACTGAACTACTTCCAACCTTGCCATTCAAACCAGGATTGCTGGGTACAGCACCCTTACAGAACAGACAGTCACTACATTTTGGAAGAGGACAAACCCTCTGCAGTCCCAGTTTCCCTGGAAATGACCCCATATCGGCTTCTGCACATTTGAGATGAACCTTAAGATAACGTCCATCAAATGACAGACATTGGAGGTTTTAAACACCAATCAGACTCAATCTGACACAGCTTTAGTGATGCTAAAAAGTGCTGTATTTTCTGCATTTCAGGGAAGTCAAATCTCATTTCAGCAAATGAGGACAGGCAGTACAATCTGAGATTACCCAAAGAGATGCAGAACGGCTCGGGTGTATTGACATCATAGCATTTGGTGCCATCTTTGCTGGATTTTTCCCTTCTTCCTGCTAATTTCTATGTGGTTTCAGTCTGTTGTACAGCCCGGGCATGTTGAATACTGCTGGGAAGTGCGAAGGGGCAGTGCTGACTAAAGGGTGTGGGGGCCTAGTCAAGCTCTGCCTGTTCCTTTCTCTTCCATGTCCTACTCCATTTCCACTACAGTATTTATACTGTGAAATACTTGTCGAGGCTTGTGCTCCCTTGCCAGCTCTTTCCTCATAAGACAGCTACCTGAAGGTGAGTTGATCCTCGCTGGATGCTCTCCCACTTGTCTTGCCAGCATGGAGAGCACTGGGATAGAAGGAGGCCCTCTCTTGCTGTTTATACTCATTTCCATGTGGGAGTCCCTCCCTTCATTCTCTCCTTTGCCACAAAAATCATGTGTGGTAACCTCTGTGCTGCAGGGGGGAAGCAGTATTTTCACTAATTATGTTCTGTGTTTAATGATGTTACATTATGTTAGAATATTTTGTATTCATAAAATATATTTCTATTTTACTACAACATACAACCTAATCCAGTGCACTGAAGAGCCTATCCCAATGCACCAGAGCAAAGAATGTGCATTTAAAACCCCCGGTATTAGGTAGATGAAAATCAAGATATGGAGACCTTTAACTTACAATAATCATAACGTCATTACCCACCTTGGCAAATTATGTCACTGACTGCAATTTAATTTAAGCAAAAATTGCCAAGTGCATCTGTATTACATTTGTCAATCAGTTCAACAAGACTCATTTAAATTGCTTTGAGACACTCCAAACACTCCTGTATAACAAGATCTGGTATATTCATGCGTGTGTTTTAGCAATTAAAGAAGTGGCACACGCATGGGGAGGGCTGAGGACCTCAGCGCTTACACTGCCATTCCCCTCTCAAGGCAACACAAGGTCCTCACTCGAGCTTTGGGTGAGAAAAAGATAAAACTGACTTGGATGATGACTTCAGGTGTGTAATTCTGAGTGCACTTTTCCATCCCTCCTCTGCCCATGGCTAATTATCCAAGCTGGGGGAAGCTTCCTGATGTTTTCCAAAGTCTTGTGAAAGCAATTCATATTTTTCACCCAAAATGTTCTTGACGAAATTTGAATCTTTCTTCTTGGTTCTGCAAGGAAGTTCCCTCCCCAGCGAAGCGAACCTGCTGTCTTGGTTCACCCCACTGCCAAAATGCATCAAGAGTGCAGAGGGTGGGAGGAGGAGGAGACCAGCAGAGGATGAGGGTTGAGTCAGGGATCTCAAGAGAGCTTGGCCCATAGGTGTCCATGGGACCTGATGGGCTGCATCCAAGGTTGCTCACTCTGTTGGCTGCTGCCCTTGTAAGGTCATTCTCTGTCACCTTTGAGAGTTCTCTGGGAGAAGGACAGGTCCCTAAGGTCTGGAGGAGGGCAAATTTTGCACCTGTCTTCAGAAAAGACTGAAAGCATAACCTGGGGAACACAAGCCAGTTAGCCTGACTTCGGTCACTGGTAAAATCACGGAGTTCCCCACGAACACTTCTCTCCAATGGATGGTATTTACCTGAGCATTAGCAAGGCTTTCGACACTCTCTCCTGTGATATTCTTGCATCCAAGTGAGTCTGGACAGGTGGGCAACTGGTGTCTAAAAGCTGCTTGGATGGCTGGGCTCAAAGGGTGGAGTGAATGAACCATCCTGTACCTGGAGGCTGGTAAAAAGTGGTGTGCAGCAGGCATGTGTCCTGGGACCTGCCCGGTTTCACACCCTCACCAGTGACACCACGGGTGCACTCTCATCAAGTTTACACCAAATGGGTGCACCATTCAGCAAATGGGAGGGCAGGTCTGCTAACCAGAGGGACCTGGACACACTGAAGGAATGGGCCAGCAGGAATCTCCTGAAATTTAACATGGGTGAATGCCACATCCTGCACTTGGGAAGGAGCAATCCCTTGTAGGCACACAACCGGTGCCCAGCTGGTTGGGAAGCAGCTCTGCCAGGATGGATTTGGGGATGTCAGTGGGTACAAGCTGGGCACGATCCAGCAGTGTGCCCTGGCAGCAAATGTGGCCAGGAGGTACTGGGGCTGTATTAATGAGTGTGTGGCCTGGTGGTCAAGGGAGTAGCCCCTTTACTCATCAGTAGTGAGGTTATGTTTGCAGTCCTGTGCCCGGTTTTGGTCCTTTCAAATAAAAGGAAGAGTATGATGAGCTGGGGTGAGTTCAGCAAGAGCCTACAGGCAGGTTGGAGCCTGGAGTGCTTCCTTCTGAGGGCAGGCTGAGGCAGCTGGGCTTGTCCACCCTGGAGAAGAGATGGCTTTGGAGGCACCCAACAGCAGCCACCCAGCATCTGTGGGGAGACCATCAAGGAGGCAGGGCCAGGGTTTTAACCCACAGAGATGCATGGTAGGAGAACGAGAGGCAACAGATGATGAAACAAGAGAGGTTCAGGTTGGATATGTGGAGAAAAATTTTCCCCACGAGGACAATCAGGCAGTGGGACAGCTGCTCTGAGAGGCTGTGCAGTCTCCATCCTCAGGAGTCTCAAGAAACAGCTGTATCAAGCCTTGAGAAACCTGGTCTGACCTCAGAGCTGGCCCTGCTCTGAGGCAAGGTCAGACCAGTGATCTCCTGAGGCTCCTTTCAACATTAATGATCCTGTGATCACATGGGTCTGTGATAATGCAGCCTTGCTTATAGACTCCATAAACAAGGATCCTGGTTGTAGGTGGTATCACTGAGACTAAGAAATGCAATTTTGAGGTTTTTCGCTTTCCTATATTTAAGTTGTCATTTAAAATGATGGATTATTTCAGGGGTATTTTTTTGCATCACCCAGATATATTCATGTATACGCACATCCATATATATAGAAACAGAGATCGTCTGTGCGTTTTCCTCTGTGTATTTATCCACTAAATGCATGTTTTATAATCCTCAGTGTTTTGCAAGGCTACAGGGTAATCTGCTTCATTCAGTAGTTACTCTTGCTCAGGAAATGCACAACAGCCACAAATGCTCCACAGCTTGGTTGCTGGGTAAACTGTAGCTCATTTGTATTCAGCACGCTGTGTAAAAGTGATAAGAAGCCAAATACTCCTAGGAAACAGCACAAATGAAATACAGCACGCAGGAGGCAAAGTATTTATAGAAACAAAATATCAGCATTTTCCACACATTTACACAAAGCAATTTCAGTCTTTTCATAGGAAAAAAGAACATCTCTGGCACTCATTTACTCATTTCCCTGCAGTCATATATTTTGGCCAAAAAGCACTGACTACATGGAAAACCTTCAGGTCATAGCAAATTAAAGATCAATGACAACCTAAAATAGATGCTGTCATATTTTCACTCCTAACGTGTCTTTGCAATAAGAGCATTGTTTTAGCAAGTAAATAACGTGACATTTCTGCTTGAATGGGATTTTAGTGTTGTGGCTGAACCCTGTCCACAGATCCCCAGCCTGCTATGAGAGAAGGAATTATATCTATGTTTAACTCCTTGGGACCTCTGAACTGATTCACTGAAGCCCATTAAGTGCAAGGCAAAGGCTGCCCATTGGAAAAGCATCTGACCACATCTTCCTCCTTGTGCGCTTCTCAGCCACGGGCTCTGTTTGGGGTGGTGAAGCCTTGCTGTGTCCAGGTGTGATGTCCACTGCTGCCCTTGGGATAAGCCCCCTATTCCAGCAGGGCTGAAATGTTTCATGGTGTGTCCAAAGGAAGCAAGGGAAGGACTCACCCCACTCATGTCCGGCTGCCTACACTGGCAGGGGGAGAAGCAGGTCAGGTCAGGCCCCCACTGCCCACCAGTGCCTGGTGTTGCTGCACAACCCCCTCAAGCCACTGAGCACAGCACCCATGCCACTGCCTCTGGCACCCAGCTGACAGAGCAACTTGTGCTCTGTCTTTGAGTAAATAGGAAGGGATAGAGAACTGTTTTTAAAGTGTAGGTAGTTGATTCTTGAGACTATCAGTGACGCTTTGAGACTCTGATTGTTATGTGTCATCAGCCCTCCTGTCTCTCATACAGTCTTACGAGTACCATTAAGCCTATGCAATAGCTCTTATGAACAGGAGCAAAAATACAATTGTTTAGTCATTCCACAGTAAAGTAATAGGATAGGTAACAAATTTTGCATTAATCTTAGAGAATAAGTACCTATGCAACAAATTCCAAGTATTATTTCCATTTGGCTAAGATGTGGGTGAAGGCTGGGAGATACCATCAGCTGTACCTTCTGCTAAGATTCCTTGGCTTCAATGATTTCCTGTTTGTGGATTTTGGGGGTAGGGATTTGGAAACGCATGGAAAAGATATGATAAAATCCCATCAAAATTGCGAATTTTTCTTTTATTTATCTTTTATTTTTGGAGTTTTCATTAGGAACATTGAGAAACATGAAAAACAAGAGACGCTGAAACTGTCTAGTACAAAGCAAAGAAATAAAACAGTGGAAAAAAGCATCTGAACTTGGAAACAGCAGAAAGACCTAAAAATGTCTTTTTGTTGCCATAGTGTACAACTGAGTCAAAAATATTTTAGACAGAAATTGTCTTATCTATTAGCAGAAAGGACACTAAATTTAATGGTACTAAGTAATCATTTGCACGTCTCTATTTTAGCCTTTGCTCTCTTCAGTCTTTACCACTATTAAATAAGCAACTAAACACATAGTGGTCAGTACAGGCCAGTGATTTATAAACAGAAGAACAAGGCTTGGACAGCACTGGAGGCTGTGCAGCAAGAGCCACAAGGTGCTGTTGGAGGCTCATAGCTCAACAAAGTATTTTCTGGAATCTATTTTTGTCTATACCTTCACACACAATGTCTGCAGGTAAAACGAAGACGTTTACAAAATACATTCCTGCAGAACAAGTTTCTTGCTCTACACCAGCCTGCAAAGCTTCAAATCCATTCCCACCTGGCAGAAGAATGACAATATGTACCAGTTCTAGACAAGCCTGAAAAGATGGAATGAATGAGGGGGGAAAAGGATGCAGTTAGGAAATGTTTAAAAATCTGATCCTGGAACAGCTGCAAAGCACTAAATGTAAAACTCTTCCTGGCAAAAAATGTGGAGACTTTGTAAGTTATTCTGTTAAGGGGAAATTGTTGCTATGCTGTTTCTAACAAAATTTCTGAGCCCCTTTCCTTTGGGCATTGGAGGGATTAAGAAAACAAAGATAGTTTCTCTGCTTCTAGCAAGCCTCTTCCAGGCAGCCTATTTCCAAACCTGCCTTTCTGGTCTTTCTCTTGGGATCACACTTATTTAGGGTAGGTCTGGCTTTCTGCTCAGTTCTATGTTTTACTCTTCCCTTACATCTGCAGGCAAGGATCAGAAAAGTTTCTCTTCACAGGTGATTCGGTTTCTTCAGTGAATTTACATATGGCATACATTGTATCTGGTGCTGATACTCTGTGAAAGATGTTTGCGTCACCAATTTCTGTAACACAGATAGATTAGCATGAAACCTATCGGAGACACAGATGAATATTCACGCTCAGGACATCTGTTTCACCCTTCAAGATGCTTACTGATTTACTGACATCTTTAAAATTAATGTGTGGGCTCCATTATGTTTTGGATCATGTGGCTAAACTGATCCGCTTTCTCCTGAGCTGTAACAAGGATGTCAGTGTTTCCCAGCGTGTACCCAACAATATCTATTTTCCTCATATCATATTTCTATTTCCCATGCTAGGATCCTTTTTATTTTTCAATACTCATAAATCATACTCATGCAACAAAACAATTCCTTTTATTGTGGAGTGTCCTACAGGGTCAGCAAGATCTTATCTGGAGAAATGCACACATGTTAAAAGCTGCAGTTTAGGAGTGGTACTTTTCAGTTAAACTAAATAAGACAGGCTGGGAAAGTAAGGTAATACCTCTCCATACAGGGTGTAGGTGCAGAGCACTGAAACGTCAGTAACGTATCAGATGGACCTTGGAGGGTACAAGAGAGTTCCTTGCTACAGGTAGGAGGATGGATCAGTAACAGCAACTAATTCGGAGTAGGCTGGAGGGAAAAAAAAGAAAACCCAACCTAGAGATGCGAGATTGATGATAGAGGCATCTCCTCTTGTGCCTCCTTGTCGGAAGGCAAACAGGCTGCAAAGCTTGGGAATTTGGGCATCATCTACAGAACAGGCTTTTCAATAGTGAGGCGGCCCCCTGTCACACAGCTGGGTTGTTGTCCAGCTCTGGTGGGTCCTAAGGTCAAAAGGTGCCCGTGTCCAAAACTGCCCAAAACTTAGGGTTCCAGGTCAGGCATGCTTAAATTCATAGGTGATGCAGAAACTGAACATTTATTTGCCTCTTCCCCCATGAAAGCCTTAAGCCACTATGTTTTCTCTAAATCACCTTAACATAACAAGGGATCGAGACCTTCACAAAATGCATTTCTAGCCACTATTTTTAAAATATCATGATAAGCACCATGTTCCAGCTTCACACAATGCTTTTCTGATCATCATTCAACAAGGAAATGACCAATCTATTCTCAGTACTGCCCCGGAGGATTCTCTAAGCCTTGAGGGAAGAGTCTTACCCTGAGGCTTAGAGTCTCCTCCTCTCTGGAGGAGGAGAGATGTACTTCATCCTTCCAGGTGTGACAAACTGAAAAAAATTCCCTCAACTTTCATTAAGCTGAGCAGAAGGAAAAAATAACTTGACAACCTTTGGTGTCATAACTTGGGAGGTAAAGAGGAGTGTTCCAAGGATGCTCTCCAAATGTATGGCATAGGTTCCCCAGCTGAGGCCCAGCCAGGGACCTTCCATGATTGCCTGCACCTCCAAGGGAAGTGTTCCAGCCCTTTGGACATGTTAGAGGGCTCAGAGTATCCATACCTTTACGGTCAGAAGGACTTTTGGCAGCTTCCTGATATGTATTGTAGGGGCTCCACATGACATTCAAAGGGGTCTCAGAGCACAGCATTGCATGAAAGACTTGGGGGTGATGGTTGATGAAAATCTGAACATGAGCCAGCAATGTGCACTTGCAGGCCAGAAATCCAAGAGAATCCTGGGCTGTACCGAAAGGAGGGTGGCAGCAGGTTGAAGGAGGTTATTCTCCCCCTCCACCCTGCCCTTGTGAGACCCCACCTGAAGTACTGTGTACAGTTCTGGTGTTGCCAGCATAAGAAGGGCACGGAACTGCTGGAGCAAGTCCAGAGGAGGACCATGGAGCTGGTGAGAGGACTGGAGCACTCCCCTATGAAGACAGGCCGTGAAAGTTTGGTGTGTTCAGCTCGGAGAAGAGAAGGCTGTGTGGAGACCTCATAACAACCTCCCGATATCTGAATGGGCATGTGGGGAAGCCAGAGAGCGACTTTTCATCAGGAACTGCAGTGATAGGACAAGGAGTAATGGGCACAAATAGAAAGAGGGGAAATTTATGTTAGAGATTAGAAAGAAATTCTTTACTATGAGGGTGTTTAGACACTGGAACAGATTGCCCAAAGAGGTTGTGGATGTCCCAACACTGTCAGCGTGCAAGGCCAGGTTGGATAAGGCCTTGAGCAACTTGGTCTAGTGGGAGGTATCCCTGCCCCTCGCCCCCTTGGGACTAGATGGCCCATTCTAACCCCTTAACATTCTATGATTCTAAAATTCTGCTATCTGAGGTACTGACATCTTCTTTTTTTTTCCTGGCAATTAGGAATCAAGCCTCTGGGGAAGCAATCTCTTACCAAAAGTGTTCTGGTCTAGACATAGCCTGTAAGAGAAATCAAGGGGGAGTCAAGACACATGGACAGACCTCGCTATACTGCAGGGCTGCTGGAACTGGCAGCATTTCTCCTCTTACAGGGTATATCCTGCTCCAGACCCAGGCTGGCAGAAGTACCCCAGCTGGCATTTGCTTAGAGTTAAGTCTATTATTTTTACAGGCAGCACTGGAAAAAGAAGTCTTACCAAAGCTGTTACAAATGCAAACATGCACCCTGAGTATCACAGCTATGAGAGGAGGTGTGTTAGTGTCCGATGTGGAGGCTTGGCTCATGAGGTGCCACTGGTCCAGCTGTCACTGGCACTTCCCAGCTCCTGCACAGAGCTCAGGACAATATAAAGTGCAGTGCTGACAGCTGGACAGTGACGAGCCTGGCTCTCCCCATCAGTGCAAATCTAACGTCATGACTTCCATCAGGAGAATCATCACTACGATAACTGCAAGCTGGGGTTACAGGATATTGCCCTGAACCAGTCACTGAAAACAGAATACACCTATCGGTTTGAATTCTGAATTAATGAGCAAAAAGAATACCCTTGCTTAAGATGAAAGACTGATATCACCAGAGCTATTCTACACCATTTGACAGATTTTGCTTTGTATTTATACAACCTTTTCCTTTCTTTAAATTTTTGCTTCTGCATTCAAAAGCAGAATTTATAAAAGTTCTGTTAAAGATGACTTTGAGTGAAAATGATTCATTTGTTTTGGAGCACTGCTAAGAGCCATTCTCAGAAAGAGTGGAAAAATACAGTCATGATAAAAGAACTTTGAATGAAGACAAAGGTAAGCTCTTTGGGAGTGCGGCCAAAGCTCTGGGCGTGGGAATCACGTTCCCAGAAGTTTCTGCTTGACAGCTGGCTGCAAAAGACTGGAGCATTGGGAAAAACCAAAGACTAGTGTGCAAGAGCAACTAAAGGTCATAGCAGCAAAGAAGGAATATGAAAATACGAGATCAATCTGTTGGGAGTCGTGTATTTATCAACAAAAGGCTTTGAGAAAGATCTGTCAGGAAGATGAGGCATTCGGGACAATTTGCTTGAGAGAAACAGGAAGAATCTTGCATTTAATTCAGAAAGAGTAGCACCACCTATTGGTGACCATTTTAGGTGGCAAAATACTGGCATATTCCCAACCACACTTATGCAGACAAAAGAGAAACTGCTGCTACTATGATGTTTGTTTTTATAATGGATACTTGAAATATTTATGAAGATAGGAATCTTGGTTGCACTTCTTGTGGCATAGTTTATGTCAATTCTCAATAATGCCCTAAGTATTCAAAAAATACATAGGTTTGAGCTTAACAAGACGGGTTAGGCCAGCATTACATCTGACCTCATTTCAATTAAAATAAGAGAAAATCCACAGAAAAACCTTTCCCATGTGTCTCACACTTACCAGCATTTAAAAATACAAGCAAAACTCTCCATATGCACTAACAAGCAGCAGAGTGGAAAAGACTACAAAATAAATATCTGTAATAAAGAACTCGGTGCCTTCTCTCCAACGCATCTAATCAATCAAAATGTTTTTTGCTCTGCATATTTGCCTGTTATATTTGCTGACCTGTGTGAGTAAAGCTTACAAATATTGACAGTATTGTGCTTTTTGGGAAAGAAGGTTTCAAGTAAGAGGCCATCCATCATAGCATCAGCGGTCTTAGGAGCTGTTTAGAAATAAGCTAGGACTTCTTGGGGTTTTCTGGGGGCCCTCAGTTACCACTTATCATTGCTGTAGGAGTGGTTACTGGATGGCTAGCCACAGTAAAGGGGTTTCTATTCCGGCACACGTGGCTTGGACATGGTGCAATTAATTTGTCTATTCCCTGCGCCCATCTTCTTTTATTTGACATTTTTTGTGTTTGTTTGGGTTTGTTGTTTGGGTGTTTTTTTCTTTCATTGCTAGCCTGTTAGCTAGAAACCTCCACTCACAGAAACCAGACCTGTGCGCAGTTCAGGCAGGTTAAACGCTAGTGGGAAAAGCTTAAGTGGAGAGGTTTGACTGAGGTCTGTCAGGAGCTGCAGTTGATGCCCAGACTGATGCCAAGCACCACCAATAGCTCAGCTTTCCCCGAAGTTCATTTGCTGTTTGTCAGCAGCTTGTAGGATCGGGCCACGCTCCTGCAAGCTCTATTAACGTATAATTGGATGTGTTCGATGGTGTTCCCAAAGAGCATTGCTTTATCTCTTGCCTTAGTTATCTTTCACTCATTTAGCAGCTGGTTAAATGACAGACACAGGCAAGAGGGAGCAATTCTGCCGGGACCTGGCTGTGCTGGGCCCAGCTGCGCGGCAGCGATCGGCGCCGCGCCGGTGCTCCTGCCCCCGCACCGACACGAGCTGCCCTGAGACAGAGGCCACAGCTCGTGCCTCTGCCTGCTGCACCTGCATGTCACTTAGAAGGAAAAGCAGCTTAATTTATTTCTGTTAGATGTTTCCGAATGCAGTTGTTAGTTCTATCGACTATTACGTAATTACAATATGATTGTGTATAAAGCTATAACTATAATATAAACTAACATAACTAAATTATTATCTGGATTTTGCAAAGAAACTTGAAAAGGTATTTACATACTGAAAGTGTTCTTGGAAAATGTGAAATTTCAAAGGAAATTTTGTGTAGGTATGGATGAATGAGATGATCAGGATTTATGGCACCGATATTGTAATGATTCAAACTACTCTCCTAGCAGGACTTAAAAAAAAAAAGTCTTAGAAATGACCAGTTTGGATGATTTTTGCCTTTATTGATACTTTGCAGTAAAATTGAAAGCAGAGCCCAGCAACAACCTAAGTTTCCTTCAAAATTATAAACTCTTTGGAAAACAACCCAAATCTCTGTGTATAGATGCAGCATATGATGCTTCTGTTCTGCACTCTGTGTGTTAAAACATCTGTCCTGAGATAGAAACAGAAAGAGAATGAATGTTTCAAACTAACTGATAGCACTGAAATTTTTCCTGACAAAATCTTATTTTAGACACCTTGTTTTCTGGAAAACTACAAGTAACAGCTTAAAAAACAATAATGTTTTATAACATGGATAAGTTACTTGCTTAGTTTTCAGCAATTTGTATTAACTTTCCTAAAACCATAGACTTCAAAGGTAGGATTGGTAGCATGCAAGAGGCTATGTAACCATAATTGCTGAGATATTATTTTTAATTATTTGAAGTATCTGTTGGTAGTCCTGAAAACTGACATTTTCTGGCAGTGAATATCCAATAAACTGAGCGCAGCAGAAACAGTGATGGCTCAGTGTTGCTTCACTGCTCCTCCTCCCTCCCTCTGGAAGGAAATCAGAGATCTTTTCCAAGCTCCTTTTACCTTAGGCCATTTGAAATTATCAAAGGAGCTACCTAGTCAAACCCAGTAGCCTGCAAAGTGGGAGCTGCTGATTTTACTCCCATATATTGCCATAATGTGGTATTTAGTCTTGTGGATCCTATAGCAAACACTATTCAGGCAAAAATGGATTTATCCTTGTTTAAGTAGAAAACAGTTAAAAAGGGAAGATTTGAAGCTATCTGCACTTTGACCTGCTACTTTGGACTACTGAGACAGAGCCAAAGGGCATAACCAGCACAGCTACATGAAAGGCAATTGGCCTTCTGAGAGGATCCTGCTGTCTTGCCCTTGTTATCTATAAAATGAGAAAGGTGCTTACTCAGCTCCATCTCACAGACTGATGGAAAAATTCATGCTTCCACATTTCAAGCTTTGTAGACCTCAGGAAAAAATAAAAGATACATGCAAGTGGTGTACAACCAAAGTCATAAAATAAATAATGAAGTTGAATTTTTAAAAGAAAATCTTTATGGGGTTTTTTTGTACAGGCAAAGTCTTCTCTGAGACTGGCTCTTCCATTTTTATGCCACTGTGAGTTTCTGTTGGTCTTTTTGGGAGGCCTTGAAGCAAGTCCCTCATGACATATGTGGTCTCAGTCTGGACCAGCGACATGATCAGTCTCCCGAGTCAGAGTTATCCCTGTGCTTTCACGACACAGTGCTTGCACTGCTATGTCTCACTGAGGAAATTAGGTCACCCAAGACTCACAGATTCCTAAATACAAATGCCTGTTACTGTAGAGTAAGGCAGAGAAACAGGAGCAACCACAATCCCTGCACAGCCCTGCCACACAGGACACACTGCCAGGATATACTTGGGCACGGGGCCATGTAGCAAGACCAGAAACACAGGATTTCTGCCAAGGAAACCCGTTTCTCTTCAGCCAGCATAGGGGTGAGGAAGAGAGAAAGGAGCTACAGCACTGCCCCATACATGAAAATAATATCAGCACTGCAGCGCAGGAACAACAAAGCTGGGGCAAACAGTGGGGAGGGGAAATTTGAAGGCACCTCACAATGTAATAAACTCATGCCTGATCAATAAAGGAGCAAGAGCAAAAACCTTGTAGGCTTGCCTACACAAAGGCCTGGGGAAAAGCCTGAAGTAGAGCTAGTCCCTTCACAAGCCCCTACAGCTCCCCTACTCTTCACTGAGTTTAAGACCCATTTAAACCTTATCCAAACAATTCCAATCAGCGCTTTATGGACATCAGCTGCAGCCACTGCACTGACAGCCATGGTCACATTAGCCCTGGAGGCAGCACCACCTGTGTCTCCTCCTCTGACAGACCCCACCCTGACTGAAGGTGGAACACAGCAGAAGGTGGGATGCAGCCACAGAAATGCAAAGCAGCAGCAGCATGCAGAAAACCAAACCTGTAAGGCAAAAAGCAGAAGGAGAACATACAGCCACTGCAAGAAAAAAGGCAGTGGGTGACAGCAATCTGGTAAACTGAAAAAGGAGGAGGAATCACAGAATTCCAGAATGGGTAAGGTTGGAAGGGATCACAGCAGGTCACTTGGTCCAACCTCCCTGCTCAAGCAGGGCCATCCTAGGGCACATTGCACAGAATTGTGTCCAGATGGTTCTTGAATATTTCCATGGAAAGAGTATCCACAACCTCTTTGGGAAACCTGCTCCAGCACCTGGTCACTCACACAGTAAAGAAATTCTTCCCCATGTTCAGGTGGAACTTTCTGGGCATCAGTTTCTGCCCATTGCCTCTTGTCCTACTGCTTGGCACTACCGAGCAAAGCCTGACTCCATCCTCCTGCCACCCCCCCTTCAGGTACTGACAGACACTGATGAGGTCCCCTCTCAGTCGTCTCTTCTCGAGGCTGAACAGGCCCAGCTCCCTCAGCTTTTCCTCCTAACAGAGATGCTCCAGTCCCTTCATCATCTTTGTCTCCCTCCACTGGACCTGTTCCAGGAGCTCCATGTCCCTCTTGTACTGAGGAGCCCAGAACTGGACACAGCGCTCCAGATGCACCTCACCAAGGCTGAGCAGAGGGACAGGATCACCTCCCTCAACCTGCTGGCAATGCTCTCCCTAATGCACCCCAGGGTACCACTGGCCCTCTTGGCCACAAGGGCCCTGCTGGCTCATGGACACTTGGTGTCCACCAGGAGCCCCAGGTCTTTCTCTGCAGAGCTGCTTTCCAGCAGGTCAGCCCCCAGCCTGTGCTGGTGCATGGGGTTATTCTTCCCCAGGTGCAGGATCCTGCATTTGCCTTTGTTTAATTTCAAACTGCTCCTTCCTGCCCATCTCTCCAACCTGCTCAAGTCCTTCTGAAGGGCTGCACAGCACTCAGGGAGATCAGCCCAAAGCTTCTTCCCAGCTTTGTGTCATCCATGAACTTGCTGAGGAGGCATCTGGACCTTCATCCAAGTCACCGATGAATAAATTAAACAGTACCGGGCCCAGTATTGAACCTTGGTGGACGCCACTTGTGACAGGCCTCCAACTAGACCCTGTGTCACTGATTACAATGCTCTGGGATCTGCTGTTCAACCAGTTCTCAATCCATCAGGAAGGAGGAACTGTTAGAAGAGTGAGAAGATTTATTATTAAAAAAAAACCCCTCTGCTCTTCCCAATGTGTTTATTTTGAGAACACATTCATTGTACATGTGCAGCTTATCTCTATAGCTCAGAGAAGAGAATAGATCAGCTCTCCGCTGTCACCTCGACTGACAGACAGCTGTTGCTGTGGCAGAGTGACAGCTGAAAAGCCATGTGATTGATTCCAACGCCGTTTTGCTCAATTGCAGCTAACGAGAGGCTTGTGTTCGCTCTGCCTTTATTGAAGTGATTTCTTCTAATTGTCTATTTAACACATTAAAAAATACTGGGAGATACAGGTCAGTGCTCCAGTAAGCTGATGTTTGGGCACTGTTTTCCAGGTACAAATGAAGATTTGCTTATGCTCAACACAAAGGCTGAAGAGAAAAAAATTAATGATGTTATCTGGTAAAGCAGGTGTTGTGGTCACACCACCAAGGTCACCAGCATTAACAAAACACTTTGAAAACAGAGCTGTGGCATGTTCCCAGCAAGGTGCTGGAGTGTTGTAGAGATAATGTACTCAGCCTCGAGGGGAAAAAATATGATGCGCTAACACTCGCTAACAGCTGTTAACAGCAGAGAATTGTGGACAGGAGAAGGATGTTTGACCCACCAGTCCTTTGGAGTAAGATGTAAACAACTGGCTTGATTCCCCACTGCCCTGCCCCTTCTATGCTTATGCCAAGTAAATGCAGCATATATGCTAAATGCTCTCATAGCGAAAAAGCTGAGTTTTGCCACCACTTGTATGGACCTAAAAATCTACAAAAACTGCAAGGTAGGGGAAAATTAGGGCCTGCAAATGCAGGAACAGGGGTTTATGCAAGAACAAAGCAAAAAGGGAGACTCAGAAATGCAGTTACAGAGCGTCTAAATGAAAGCAGCATCTTTTAGCTCTGCTAAGTGGTGGCCCCAGGAGCCCTGAGTCACTGCTGCTGCCTTCCGTGACAAAAATACATTGTTACTGCCTCTGCTTTCTGAGCCCGCGGCAGAGCCATCACATCCGGGAAAGAGAAAGCACCACTGCCTTCTGGATCAGCAGACTGGACAACCCAAGGCCAGCTGCACACTTCACTTGTGCCTAGCTGACACCTGCAGGGGGGCCACCACAGGCCCTGCCTCACTTGGCAGAGCAGTGGCATTTCAGGATGTGGAGCACATGGTATGCCATCGCCTGAGCTCAAACACCCTCAGGCCTGCTCCACCCCATCAGCAAATCCACACCTGCCTTACAGCCTTGCTGAAGGCAGCAGCTGTGTTTCACTTGCCACAACTTTTAATACTGATAAGGGTGTAGAAACAATAAGGAAGCATTTATACTCCCATCTCAGTGCAAAAAGAGATGGAAAGCTATTTACTTGTAAATGAGCACATGGATCCAGAAGTCACCAGGTGAAATCAGCTCAAGACACTGTGAAGAGCCCACCAAGACCTCCACTTTCCCAGTGACAGAGAGTCACTGAGAAATATCTCCCTTCATTGGATCAGTGAAGCTGAAATTCCTAAGCATGACTCCAGAGACAGAAAATGAACTCTGTGGGGCCCACTGAAATCATGCACTGCTACGTCAACATGGTGTGCATCTTTTCTGAAACTTGAAGTGCTATCCTTTAGCAGATTTAGGCACAGATTTAACATTCAGCTGGAATTTTTAGAAACAAAACCAAAGAGAAAACCCGAGCATGACAGTTTGTGCCATCTGCATGGGATATGAGCATGAGTTTTAATGGCACCAGTTAAAACATTATTAAAAAACATTATATTCAAATCCATTTCCTGATTATAAACCCTTTAACAAAAAAAAGCTAGCAGCATGTGCACTTGCACCTGCTGCCATTGTGTGCTCCAGCTGACTTTTCACATAGGAGGTTCCGCATCAGCGGGGATGGCAATTCACTGGTAAGCATCCTTCCTCCCTTCCCATCCTTATTCTGGTGCACTAGTACAGCAGAGTCTAAAAAAAACCACACCCAAAATTACTCAGTGGGGTGAGAACAGAGTACTGGAAATGCATAGTATTAGAGAGCAGGCTACTACTGTGATGAAATCAGAGCTACATCAGGCTACTATAGTGATGAAATCAGAGCTACGTCTTGACAGTATTCTCTGGTGCTTGCACTGTCCAGGAGGTCAAGACTTCACTCTGCATACTCTGATCCTCCTGGAGACTCATCGCCTCCTCAGCTGCACAGCAAGCATTTCAGGCTACTTCTATTTTTATGAACTTCCTAGACACTTTCCTCATCTTGCATTTAAAAATGTGTTTCTACTGTATCCCAAGCCTCTCCACCCACTAAGCCATTTGCAATTCCTCTACCACTGCTGAAATAGATGCTGTATAGAATCAGAAGCCAGAAGAAGACAATGAGAGTAGTAAACAAACTTGTGTTTAATCAAGAGTTTATACAGAATGTTGCAAAATTTTTTAAAGACACTTCTAGACATAATAGACATATTCTTTTCCCTCAACAGCTACATTTCTCAACCTAACATATTGCAGACCAAATTAAGCTCTTTTCCCTTCTGCAGTTCCTCAGACTCTAGAATTTGCAGGTTTAACTCCTCAACATTTGCTGTGTCTGCAAACTAGTCCTACTTCACATGTGCTTGTCAGTCCAATATCAGAGGGAAGCAGGAGTGCTTTCCCCTGCTGGGCACCAAATTGTCCTGCAGCCAGAGCTCAGGGCTGCACCCGTGACCTGCCAGCTGCAGTAGTGCACCCTGCCCTGGTGCCTACAGAGGTGGCTCAGAAACAGTCTAGGTAAGGGACAAGAATGGCTGCAAACATTTTTTACATGAGTTCCCATAGCAATACGAGCCTTATACATCACAAGAGACAAATACACATAACCAGCGTAGAAAGCTTCAAAAATGTTGGAGACCTTGCTCCTTTTCCCTGTATTTTGGCCATGCGCTCCTCTGGTACACTTCAATCACGAGAAGTTTGCCTCAGAAACGCTTTTTGGAGAAAACAGATCAGTAGTAATGCTACGTGTCATCTCAAATTCCCAAGTGGTGTGGTGCTACCTGGGATGCCTAGAAAAAGATCAATAACACACATCTCTGCTGCTGTCATAGCATGTGCACATGACCAACGCCACCCTCCAAACACCAGCAGGTGTAAGACGGCAGCCTAACATTTGCAGCCCTTTGAGAACAAGTGCTAGGAAAGGTAGCATCCAGCTGAAACCGCTGTATTCTTTCTGTTCACATTACATTAAAAAACAAACAGTTATGATTTTGCCGTAACTGACTCAGCCTGGATTGGAATACAGGATCTAAAGGCAAATTAAATTTCACCTTCCACATTAAGAAATCAATTCAGCTTCTGAACTGGATCAGCTTTGAATTTAGTTGAAATGTGGTTTGATGAAAGACTCCTGTTCAGCAGCAGATATAATTATCACACCCATCTTAATTAGATCATGAACTTGACTTTAGGATCCCCAAAGGAGTATTGAAAGCTAGGTCCAGTTACACTGAACTTGGTCCAGAACACTGAAGCTTATCCATCAAGATAAATATATTACCAGTTCTTTGAAACAACAGATGCTTGATGAGTAATGGAGCAAATGCCTTTTTAACTATGGTTTTTTAAAAGGATTATTAAACTGCACTAAAGTGTATGCTGTTATCTTTGAGAGGAAAAAAAACATAATATACGAAAAACAATTATTACAGAGCACATGGAACACAATTTTTCAAGCACTAGTTTCAGAATTAAAAACATTTGAACAAAGGTTCTCTGTGGAGAGTCACTTTGTAACCAATTCAAGCCTTTAAATAGCTATTGTTTAAAAAAATTGTCAGCTGTAGAAATTGTTTTCCCTTCAGATTCCAAATCCTGTCAGACCAGGTTGATTAAAATGTTGCATTAAAAAAAGGGGGGGAGGAAAAGGCAATCTAATCTCCCCTTATAAAAGTAAAAGCAGTAACTCAGTTTTTAAAATATCATGAACAAAAGGCTGTAGCCCATCTATCATTCACATATGGATCCATGTAATGATTCTTCAATTAGAATTATTATCTGTACAGCAGCTGAAGACTGAGAACTGCTGATACACTGCAGATGAGAACATTTGCTAGTCTCTGGGCTCCAGCCTTTCTTAAAAAATGATGATCACACAATATAGATTGCTCGGTTTATATGTGTATTAAGCTGCAATGCCAGCATTTACATTTGCAACATTACAATTTTGCTTTCTTAGGCTCAAGAGAATTTGCTGCATCTGGTAGATTTTATTTGCTTTGTATCTTAGGCAATTGTTACGAGCAAAGCACAAACAGGCAATATTATTGCTCCAAGTCCTTTGTTTTGTTGATTATCTCAGATACCACAAAAAAAAAAGTAAACTAAGAGTGGGCCTGTGAGATGGATCATTCAGTGTCAGTTCACTTGCACTACATTATCCCAGTGCTATTTTTATAAGGCACAGCCATCTGCTCCCTCATTTCTTCCACCTGTATAGATCCAGATAGTCTAAGATGCAACATCAGAGGAAAGAAAAGCACCTCGCACAACAGTTGCAGGCCCTGTAAGGGGGGAAAGTCACTTCAGTGATACAGACTGCAGCAACCTGAGCAGTCCCTGCCTACCCCTGCACCCTGTCCTGCTGCCAAAGGTTACTGTCTTTGGTAAGCAAGTATCTGTAGTGCATCCATACTGCAGCAGCACAGTAGGCATTCTCCTGGCTCTATTGACACTACTTCTCAGCCTGGCAATGCTCAAACATATCCCAGTTTCAGTGTTTGGGAACACACTGCATGAACAGCTGCTGAGCAGACAGATCACTTGCCTACAGGGCAGTAACTCGGAGCAGCAGACAGCGAGCAAGAATGGTAACCTCCTAACCCTGTCTTTCTGAATACTCAGCTCTTCTGGCATATTCCAGGTGCTTGCCCATTCCTATTTCATGGCTGGTAACTACACACTGTGACCTAGAAGATGATGGAGAAAGGTCGCTACATAAATAGCTGTGAGACAGCCTTACTAAATGGGCATCTCTTCTTGGTGTTTCTACTACTAAGGATTCCTGCTCTGTGAACCCTGAGTATGTTCTGAAGCCCAGGCAGCCTTCCCAGAAGTCTCCCTCATAATGTAGAAGCTGGAAACAGCAAGTTGGCTCTTACAGCTTTTTGAGCCATGTGAAAGCATTTAGTGACGTGGATGTAGAGATTAGAAAAAGGTCTAGCTTAATTAAGGAGCTTTTCTACTTCACTGTACAGTCTTGGAAAGATCTTCATGGAAGGCAAATACTGCTAATATATTTGTTATTTATTTCATGCTGCATAGTTTGATATATGCCAATGCTGTTGCCATCTTTCAAAGTACTGCTTTTAGTGGGTGAGAGCTGCCATAGCCATGAAATCTCCCTGTAACTGTTATACAAAGGAAATGAAACCTCTGCTCATGGGTATACGTTCCAGGGCTTGGATGTCTTCTCCACCAACTTGGAAGTATATTGCCATTTGAATTACTTAAAATTTCCTTACATTTAGATGACATTATAGAATGGTTCTGTCTCTAAAAAATGAATATTAATTAAAACTGAAGACAGTTATGGGGATAAAACAAGCAAACAAAACTGAAAACTGGTACAAAAGCTTGCCAAAGCAACATAACGTGAATATTTTGTTCAAGAGCTTATACATTATGGTGGGACACATTTCTCAAAGTATTTCAGATTTTCTCACTTCAGGTGGCTTCACTAAGATCTGTGAAAAACTTGATGACATAGATTATTTTTTTTTGTTTGTTTTCAATTAAAGCCATCACCTCATTTTTTTAATAAAAAAGCTTTAAGAAGTAAAAATCAAAACAGACTACTTAGGTCAATGAACTCTTGTTTAGAGCTTTGTTGAAATTTTCAGCTTTGATTGCAAATGGGAAACATTTCAAAGACAGAAAAAAACACTAATTGAGGAAACAGTTCAATCTGTGTTAGAAGTGACTGAATTACTTGCAGCAGACAATTTATTATGAGACCAAAAAAGGCAGAAATTTCTTCCTCTCAGAGAAGGCAACTGCTGTTTTCTTTATTCAGAATCAGAATACTACTCATCAAAATGCTTATTTTAGCTGCTATTGCACATCTCCCTAAACTCTTGTAGTAATAGTGCTAACATTCACATTCTGTGACTGGTCATCTAAATCAATAATTTATACTCATTCAGGCATAGAACAGCAATATCAAAAACCAGGAAGAAAGTTATCACTGAGGCCTGGTGGTTTTCACTGGCTGCTCCAATATACAGAATCCTGAGGCAGTAAGCTGCAGAGATGTGGCTCCAAAGTTTGTGGAAGTTTTACTGACCGGAAAAACTGAGGTACAGCACGCTCTTGTTAAAAAAAAAAAGTGGGGAGGGAGGGGAGAGGATAGAGAGAGAGAGAGAGGGGGAAAGACAAGACAAGCCTTACATCTCCTTACAGCCACAAGGGCTCAGTGGCCAAGTTACCTGAGGGGTCTCCAAGGATGTGTTTGTACAGCAAACAACAACTGTGACTGCAGTTCAGGGAGCTGTACCTGCACAAGCTTTAATCAATCTAACGTGCAACTCCAGCAGTAACAATGTGGAAGCAGCACTTAAGTGAAAGCACCTTCATGATGATTAGCACAGTATTAACTCACACATACTAGCATCACTTCTTGTATGAATTCATTTGAATGTGCTGGACAGACAATCTCTCAAAAGCACCACTATTTTGATGAAGTGATTTACAGAAGGCTCTGAAGGATACATGTCTCAGATCCCACCCAGCAAAGTAACTAAAATGTTTCCTGACATTTAGAACTCATTAATTGTGGTACCCTGAGCAATACTACATTACAGACAGACAAAGAAAATGTCTTTAAACATTATGCTTACTTTGAACAGTAAATGACATAGAAGCTATGTACAATATAGTAACCACATTTAAGAATAACTACACATTTTGCAACCTGCAGCACTGTCACTCCAGTGATATGGAACCTTTGTTTCAGGAACAGACTCTGAATCTATTGTTTGCTTAATGAATTCAAATCAGCAACTGCACAGAGCCACAGAAACAACAGTGCCAACGGCAAGAGACACTACAAAAATGGAAGTATATACATTTCAACAACAGTGGACTAAAAATGCCAAAATACTCTCAGGTCTCACTGGCTCTTAAAACTGCTACATTAACCCTACACGGCATTCCTCCTTTTCAGTGAGTTTTTGATCTGATCACCCTATCAAATCAGAAAAATCAAAATTAAAAAAACAAAGCCAAACCCCCCCAATGACTGTACCTCTTCATTCCACAACCCCTGACTTTCAGTATTAAAGCTCCTTTGGCTGAACTATGCCAATGTTTCCAAGAGCTGAGTACTGACAGGATATGAGGTTCTCTAGGCTCCTCTTTGCCACTGGAGCCTGACTAGTTCTCGGTAGTTCATGACAGGTGAGAGCACCTGGAAAAACATTGCTATTCCAACTCTGTCGTTTACCCATGCAGTTTGAACACTGTATTTAGTAAGTGCTATCCCAACTATTGCACAAATCTCTGAAAAGAAATTAAAAGTGGCACATTCACTGATGAAAAACAAAGTATTTTGAGAGCAGAGAAATGTGCTGCTTGGATGGTCTATGCCTAGGAGGGAATTCAGTCACTGTCACAGACAATCTTGTTAAACAAAAACATGTGAATAAACATCCTGTGATTTGGTAAACACTGGTCCAAATAGCCACACACAGATCAAAAGGCAAACTCTGAGTCTTTATTAACACAAAACTTTACTTTGGCAGATATTAAGTGCATTTTATACATTGCACAAAACTTGTGTCTGGTCCTCTGTTCTTGGAGGGAGTATCAACTACTTTCTTAAAGCTGAATTCCACCCAAATTTTTATTATTGTTTTCAATAAGAAGAACATAAGATCAAAAATAAATTTCTGCACTGCAGATGCACAGTCCTAACCCAATATAAACCTGACATAATTCAGACCAAACCTTATCTTGCTGTGTTACTAAATCTGTATCTTCTAGTCTTCAAGTTGTTCTGTGGCTGCATTAGAATCACTTATTTCATTTATACTTTTTTCTTGCTTTGCTTCTTTTCTAAAGGTCTTCAAACACTTGTCAAGTCTTTTTAGGAATACATCTACATCTTGCTTTTTAATTCCAATTGCTGAGGCAGCATTGAGGTAAGCACAAGGATAGTCATTTGCATGTGACATAAAGCCTTTAAAAGTGTAGTTATTCACAGTTTGTACAGACCCACAGGGAACAACTCTGAAACAAACAAAATCGTGATTCAGTTAAAGATGCCTTGACATTTTATGTGGTACCCTAGATTGAAAACAACTACACAAATTCCTACTGAAGTAGGGAATGGCTATTCCTACCACTGATACTCGACACCAGCATAACTTTTAAAATCTGTTTAAATGCCAGGACAAACAGTGTACACTACAAAAGAATTACTTATGTAACAAAAGGGAAAACCTGAAACCTTCACATCAGGCAAAGAATTGGAGAGTTTTAACTTCAAAAATTGAAACTCCTGAATAATTTCAGCCAAAGATAGTTAAAATTACAGGACCAGCCAAGGTTAGGACAGGCAAATTAAAAAGAGCATCTAACCACAGTACATACAGATTTACTGTCATTCATCTGTGCAGGAAGTGGAATAATCCAAGCTAATGAAGCATACCTTCTGATGTGGAAACATTCAACTCTGCTACAAAAAAATAACATTAAGTCTATGGCAGAAGTCAGTGTGGCAGCAGTAATATTCAGATTAAGGAATGCTGCCAAAACAAATTTTAAATCATTCTCTTCTTCTAAAAGGTTTAAACCAAAATAATTTAAAATTATTTGGCTTGCATTTCATTGTAACTGTGTCTCTAAGAATAAATTCAGCTCAGACTGGCTGAGGTTATAGATTTTTAATTTTTACATTTTTTTAACACAATTAGTTCCAGAAAGCAAAATATTTTTCCATTTGACAAAAAGCTATGTAGGATATTAAAAGCTTATTCCCTTGACATCCAGCACAACCATATTTATGCTGCAATAAACAAAACAAAGATCTTACACCTAAACTATAAGATCAGACAACATCTGGAAACTAAATGAAACCAAGGGATACTAGGGAATAATGACACTAAATTAAAGGGGCATAGGTTATCTATTTAGGCTATCAAACTTGACATAGGAAGCCTCACTGCTAACTCAGGCAGGGAGACATTACTAGTCTATAACAGTGATGAAGAAGGGTGATTGCTCTCTAACTTCTTATTGTCAGACTGCCTTCTGTAATCATGACACAATTGGTATAAAACATTTTACAGGATTTCATACAGTATATGCTAATACACCCCCTACAACCCCCCAGTTTTTAAAATTCATAGTATCCTTACCTTGCTCCAGAAACTTGTCTTGTGAAAAGCATAGATCCAAGCTGGGTAATAGCAGCATCATTAGTTTCATCTAGATTCTTCAGTGACATGGCTAAAGTAACATAAGGTCAGGTTAAAACTGCTACAAAGCTGATTTTTCTCCAAAGAACCACCACAAATGACAAGTTGCTTTCCAACAGCAAGAATCTAGCCAAATATTTGTGTTCACATACAAAGAAAAAAAAGAAACACTACATATAATAATTTTTAATTTTTCCACAAGCTGTCATAGATTATTCATTGCAGATTCTGCACAGGTGGGCATTTTTATTTTGGTATTCAGCAGAAATTCTGGTTAGAACAAACACCATGAGTAGGAATTCCATAATCTCTTTTAAAACACTAAGATGATGAGTAAAATAATTATACCCTAATTTATTTTTAAATCTACTTTTTATAAAGTATTACTACATGTTAACATTTTCTGCCTGTCTTGAATTAATTTCTGTCATATGAATATGTTGGACAGGAGCAAAATAATGGGTCCAAGTTACTATTTTACTTTTATAGTAGGTTACCTTATTGGGTTCAATTTAGTAGAGTGTAGTGATGTTTAATATATAAGAATGGTATGTGAAAGTGCATTATGAATCCACAGTATATTAGATTTTTTTAAAGTTAAAACCCCAACAATTACCTAAGGAGATGGGATTATGTGGTGTGTCTAACAGTCTCTCATTGTGGTTATCTGCCAACTTCTTCAGCTCACTTGAAAGATACGAAAACATCTCCTGAAAAAAAGATGCCATATTTTTTATTATTAGCTATCAAACAGAGAAAATAACACCTATTTCACAAAACTGTTAAGTCTCCATTACATCCTACAGGTGCTCATCTGATTCTCTTTTCATGTGTACCAAGTAAGTGGATCAGACAATTCTCTGAAATAATTCTATAAAGGAACAGCTCCATTTCCTGAACACTGTTCTTATCTCTAAAGCTGATACGAAAGTCTCCATCTGGTCTAATATATGTGCTTGGGATGTCATTTATTCTCTCTGTGGCCCTGAAACCTAGGGAGGTAAATCTTGAAGAGATTCCCACTGCACAACAGGTCTCACTCCACCCCACTTTTCAAGAGCCTTCCCCTGCCCTGGCCCCCCTAAGCCACTGAGAACGAACTGTTCACAGATGGCCACGTTACGGCAAATTGCTCCTTACTTCGTCTTCTCTCCATTAATACATTCCAGACTAAAAGCAGTATATTTTGTTACAATGTACCACACAATCACATTTCCCACTAGTGCAGAGACTTCTTTTTCTGTATGACAATAAAAATCCAGTCTCTTCGAGAGCCTATGAGTACACATTTGACTGTATTTTGTTTCACACAATATACACTCTCCTGAATACTCAGCTCTGTTGATCAGCCTGTCCTTTTCCTAGGACCCCCCTCCTGTTCAAGCTGACTATAAAAATGGAAATGTCTGAATTTCTGCTATCACTTAATTGGATTGCACCTTTACTGTGAAAGTGTCATAAGACTGAGATTCATAAATACTTTGGCTCAGATACAAGTCACACTGCAAATAAAGGCTGTTTCTCTTACTTCATCTATATTTTATATCCTCCCTCTTCCCCAGTAGTAATCTATAATTGCTCATGCTCTTCCTCAGTTTAATACATTCCTCTTCAGATATCAGCTCAAAACACTTACGGACAGAGTGAGAATAAACACCATTCTTCTTATTGTATGCTTTAGCTTTCTTTCCATCCTTTTTAATGCTTAGTCTCTCATAAAAACTAGCGAAACCATACAGACATTGGGTAGCCTTTTTAAAAGATATTAAACACCAGGTTTCTCCTCTTTCAGGCCATAAAAATTGTCCTGCTTATCTGCTTCAGTGTGGCTGCCTGTTTAAGCATTCTCATCAATTTCTGGACCTGACAAGTGATTTTTCATTCTTTAAATAGAATTACCTCTTCTGTTTGTAGACCAGTATCCTGCTTTGACCTGCAGACTCTGACAGATACAAATTACAGCTTGTGATCAAAATTAGGCTTTTGAACAGAACCTCCCCAAGGTCTTATGAAACCACATGAGCTTTGTGGTATCTAAGTTAGAATAATGTTACAGCTGCTTTTCTTGAACCACTGCAGGAAACCTCATCTCCCTTCATGAGTGACTAAATGAACGCAGCTCCCCACCAGTACTTCCTAAGACCACAGAACGAATTCAAACAGAGAGAAAAAAGTACCCTCTTACTGTCTAAATGAATTAGGCTATTGATACAATTATTCACAAAAACATAAAGCTTCTGTAATACTTGAAAAAACAAAAAAAATGGGAAGGTATCTATGTTTAATTATCAGAACTGGAAATATGTGAAAAATTCTTATTTCTTGTAAATCAAGTGATTTTATGGTTTCAGTTCAGAGTTTATTTACAGTTCACTCACAGAAGCTGAAAAATATTTATGTTTCAGTTGTTCAGACACTTTTGCCTTTCCTCTGGTCCCTCACTGTATATAAGCATATTATTCATTTGTTACTTTCCATAATAAGCATCACTAATGTGCTAGCCATTTCATTAGTATTTTTTTGGAATTCAAACCATAAATTAATTTGTGCTCCCTCTGCTGGCTACTTACTCCTAGAACTGAAGCAAAGATTTATACAAATATACATAAATTGTGCCTACTATGGAGATATTATTGGTGAAATTAGTACTGAGAAAAATATACTGGAACAAGACCAATTTCCAAATAATTTTTGTGTGTTGTATCTAGGGAATTCTCTGATAAATCTCTTACAGTGTTATGGAAAGGACTGCTGAAAGGAATATTGGAAGTATTACTGAGAGCTGGTATAAAAAGCCACCCACTGCATAAATATATCAAATTTAATTAAATCTATTCAATGAAATTAGGTTACCAGATGAGCCTTTACATACACAGGAATTTGTTAAAACAAAGGAGAATAGAAAGATGGCAAAAAAAAATCTGAGTGTGTATTTTCATCAGTTTGACTGAAGTTACATGAACACAAAGTTTCCTGTTTTTATGAACAACACTATTTTGCATCTTTCCATTGGAAGCCCTCTAGATATTTTATAGTTTCAGAAGTTTGTTGCAAAATAGATTAACTGCCTTTCCAAAAAATGGATTAAAGCAATATTTTTGTGAGGTCAAATCTATAACCAACCTCCATTATAAAATATTTCTCTTATATGGAAAATTTATAAGCACCCTAAGCAATTATACATAATTGAGCTCTTACATAATAGATTTTCTGCAGCAGACACTCAAGTTTTCTCCAATGAAGCCAACTATTATGCTAAAGTTAAACTGAACAACCCAAGCTCTAAATGTCAGTTAAGTTTCGTTATTTAATTCATTCTTTTACCTTAGAAACTTATCACAAATCCTCATTAGGCTAGAGAAATGAATGCTAAACTATGTGGAAATGTCTTTCACTCCTGATTCTTCCAGCACCTAAGCCAACAAAACACCTTGAAAAGCAAAGAACAAGTCAACAACACGGGATGCATCAAATATGCCAAAAACCTCAACTGTTTGGTCAAAACTGTCTACTTTCACATACATATACAAATATATTTTCAAGAGGTGTTGTAACAATCATTAAAAATATTTGAATCAAACTATATTTACATTATAAAACTATTTTTAATAGAATCTACAGTAGTATGGGTGAGTCTTCATTTGTTGCTCCATTGTGGTAGGCACTGTTCTTGCAAATGAAAGTAACTAGAGAGAAACAAGTAAGGAAAAAGCCAATAATTCCAGAGAAAAAGATGATGGAGGTAATAAATAAGCCATCAGTCCCATACCAGCTGACAAAGAGGCAGCTGGTGAAGGCCAGAAAAGTTTTTCTGCAGGGTTGAAACTATCCTAGCTGGCTCTAACCACCCAGCTTGCTTACACTCTGAGTCTGTAACACTCTGCCTTCCTCTCTGCATCACTCCCATCTGAAAAGACGAGCTGTCCTCAGGGAACAGCCATAGACCCACTTACGGCGTGGAAGAGGACTGCACAAGAGTCATTTTACAGCCTCTTCACACTAGACACAGACTGCCAGCTCTCCTGTGCTTGCCTGAGACTGATCTGGTCCCATCTTTTTGCAGCAGCAGCTGTTTTATAACGCAACCATCGCAGCCTCTCTTCTGCTTTGTGCCTCAGAACGCCCAGCTGCACCCAGGCTGCGATCTGACCAGACCCCCTGGCGCACCACGCCACCCAGCAGAGAAGCTGCTGTGCTGAGCATGGAGACCTGCCAGCAGATGAGAGACCAGAAGAAGCTGCACTTTCCTGAAATGTAGCCAAACACATGACAAACTATATGTGTTTGTGTGTGACACCTGCATATACCACACATCCTCCTCAGATTCTCTTGCATTGCATGAATTTTGTTCAGGATTTATACTAGAAAGTTTAAAAAATATGAAATTAATTACAGAACCCTTAAATCTTTTTATCATCTGTATCTAACATATGTGTAATCTAACAGAAAGTCACCAGTAAGTCTTGCCAATCTGATTTGGTAACACTAACATTCACATTTTTTTAAAGGTCTTTCTTAACAACAGCAATCAACATATTTTCTCTTCAGCACTTGTGAGACCTTGAGTCAGGCTCCCTGTGACCCATTCTTCTCCAAATAGGTTCTAAGTATGAAGGCCTCTCTGAAATTTCCATTCATGCTTGGCACTTGTTTAACTACACAACACCATTTAAAACAGTTCATTTAAACAAATTTGCCTCCAGCTACTCTAAAGTTTGAATATGGTTACATATACTTTGCATAAGGAAAATCCTGCAATATGCTCATGTTTGACATGCTACAGTGTAGCAAACTGACTAGAAAAAAAAATAGGAGTAACAAACCTCTATCTTGCTTTTAGAATAGCTGATTTTTTTACATTTTTAATATCCCTCATTAAATGGCTTTCCTCTTCTTCCATCGTAAGTAGAGCAGCAATAGAAACTCACACTGAACTGTACAAATAATTTATTCCAATCAGAACAACTACATCAATGATAACTCATGAAACATAAACCCAGTATTTTACTGAATTGTAAAACCCAAACAATTTCCTCCCACTCTGTATGATTTTAAATATTTTAGATACATACTCCATAAGGACATAAAAATAACCCCAGTTCTACTCTCAGAAAGTATGTAGACAGATGGATACCATTATAAAAAGCTCTATCACATCTCAAGTAACACAGAAATGCATTTAAGAAAACGAAAATTATCTTGATTGTTAGATTAAAGAAAGTCTAATGAGGAAATCTGTAACTGCTGAAGAGAAAATAAAACCATCACCTCTTCAATAATACTGGTATAATAATTAGTTAAGTGGATTAAAAGGACCATATGAGATAATAGCAGGTATTAAACCTGGCCTGTAGGGTTCTGAATGTAAACCCTAAATGTAGGGTTCTTGCTCTCCATAAAATTTGAGATGACAACTAAGCCTGTTGTTCATGCCATTACAAAGTGCAACAACTATATTTATTTCTCATGGCCTAGTTTAGACACACACATATATATATGAAAATAGCAACTTTTATGACCTAGAAATGCAAAATATGGGACATAACATAACCTGTACTGAGGCATCAGAAGTTGCTATAAAAACACAACCTTTACATAATGTTATGAGTTCTTTAAAAGCAAAGATATTAACAAATTTGACTATGGACCAGCTGTTACCTGCACTGCAAAAGGACCTAGAGCTGGCTACTGAGATCAGAAAACCACTGTTCTAACCACCACATATGTATAAAAAGGAATGCTGAAAATTCAGTACTCATTCATATCACTACATATAATCTCATACTCTTGGACAACCGCACACAACTTCCAGCTTGTCAGAAAAATCACACTCCATGTGCATGCTCCTCTTCCAAATATAATCTCTTCCCTTCCTGTATTAAACAGCTAATCTGTGTAAAAGAAAAACTGGGCAGATTATTTCTTTCCTTGCTTGTGCGAGACTAATCTCTTCTCAGTAATATTCTGGTCTGTCTGGCCTAAGCTCAAATAACCTGAATAACACCCACGCGAATGAGGATCAAGTAAAAAGAGAAAGAAAAAAAAAATACCTGAAGTTTTTTATAGCTGATTTTTTTGTGTGAGTAGGTGCAGCTGCACCAATATAGAAAGGAGTACTCAATGTCAAGCTATAAATAGTTCCTGCTGGAAGCTTAATAGCTCTGCCTCTGCTTCCTCAGAGCACGGGCTATAAACTATCACTATTGCATTTTTACAATTCAGGAACAAACAGATTTAAGCAAAAATGTTTCTATTTCTATAGCAAATCCAATAAAAGAAACATATTTATGCCATATATAAGGCTCTGTTTATAAAGTATACTCACATTTGAAATAAAAAGACCTGAAGTTGTAAAAATATAATACTTTATTCACTTTAGAATTCTACTTCCAAGAAAATGAGATGACTCAAAGTGTACAGCTATTCATTAAGACATTTATGAAAGAATTATTATTTATGACTCAGACAATATTTCTAATGCCCTTTATACATCTGCTACTGGTAGAAATCTAACATCAAAATCAGCTTTGTAGAAAACAATAAATTCACTTCAGATTCCTTTGGAAATAAGAGTAAAGGGGAAAAAAAAATACAATTTACTTTTAATGAAGACACAAAACATACATGGCAATACATACAACAGTCCAGAATAAAATGTTGCAGTAAAGGCAAGAGTGGTAACTGCTTTCAGTGTTTCACAAGCTGTTTCCACTTTAGTTGCACATCTCACTTCTTAGTCATTGTAAGGCCACTAAGATGGTTTGGTTTTCTATAGTCTGGCTATTCCTATGGGATCTCAGTTCTAGTACAGAATTTATGGATACTTCTACAAGCAGCTAGAAGTAAGTCACAGCATCCAGAACTACTGCTCTGCCACATAATCAGAGACAGCAGCAAGCTGTCAGCAGGAAACAACTGGAACACAGTTTTCAAAAACATAATGAAACTGATAATGCATAGTTTAAAATTATTAATTTAATAGTACTTGATTCACAGCATTTCCTTATATAAAGCTTCTATAAAAATAATCTTCTGTATTGCTATATAAAGACAGAAAAATCGGGCATGTATTAATTCCGGAATTAAGGACAACTCAAGATATACAAATTCCAACCTGACATCCACTGGATTTTTATGCAGTGCAATTATATGCAACTTAAAACCCATAGTCTGTGAAAAGCAGAGAAGAAACTTAGCTGTGTGTCTAGATGAATACCTAAAACGACAATATTTTTATCTTTTTGTGGCAATGCACAGTATTTATAACCCAACCAGAAGCTGTGACTCTCCAGAGAACGCAGCACACAATTGTTTAATTAAGAGCTATCATAGCACAAAGGCACAATAGGGACAAAAGAGGACGAGCACAGACCCTGGGTTACTCTGAGTGTCCAATCTCCTGTCCTAGAAGCAGTGTGACCATGATAACACAGTACAGTACTTCTCTGTTTAAGTTTTTGTGGACAAAACTCTACTATATTAGTCACACTTAGGAACAACAGATATGAATACTGTACAAGATAGTACAGGACCTCAGTTTAGCTTCCCAGTTTGAACAAACAACAACATGGAAATCATGCTTACTCATGAGCACCATTTAGACAACAAGTAATTATATCACACTGACTTTCCAGATTCAGAGCTCTGAGCCCAGAATAATTTCAATGGCTTTCTAGACAGAAACTGGATTTACTACAAAAAGCAGTTCTGCAACAAGACTTTGTTAACAGCTGACTTCAAGAAAATACTGCTTGCCAAAAAGCTTACCTTTCTCTCTTTCAGTAACTTTTTGTAGCCACTGGTTCCCAGAGACAGAAGTGTAATAAGGACATCTAAAGAAGGAGATGCAGATGCTCTTCCTGCAAAAAAAACCCCAATACACAGATTAAAGTGGCAAAAATAAATTTTATGTGAAAGAAAGCTGATAATCAAGTTTTCTACAGTTATTTTGTATGGCTGAAATCAGTCCATGAACTAGTTACCTGGATACATTTTGCTGATCTCCTGAATGAAAGACTCGTTGAAGCCAGCAATGATAGCACCACCTACTGGAACCATAAAATTTTTGTCCAAGCTCTGAACAAAAGCATCTATTCTGCCAACACGAGCACCCTTTATCAAAAAGGACAAAAAATAAAATCCACAGCATACGTTAGGAAATAAAGGAAACGTGATAGCATCACAATTATATAAAAGTGTAGCTAAAATAAATATAATTCCTGAAACTCTCAGATACTGCATTTCTGATTAAAACATAAAAGTCATGGTATTACCATTTTTAGCACTGCTTACTATTAGTAGCGTTGTCTGCTTACAACAGTACCTTACAAATTCCTATTTTGCTGTGATTTTAAAATATCGATCTTAGTTCCTGCAAGTCTAAGTGTAGCTCCTTTTCAACAACAACCAAAAAGAAACCCCTCAAAATTTAATGGGAATTGTATAGTTAAAACTGTTCAACCCCAAATACTTTTTACAACCCTCACAATAAAAGGCTACAAGTTAATGCTTCATTAGCAAAGCTTTCTTCAATACATATATAAATTTACAATAAACAAACAATCTTGTTACAGCACTCCTTCTTCTAAGGCTGCTTTCAAAAATCAAGATTCAAGTAACTTCTTATAGCAGATATCCCCCACACCCTTATACCTAACAGCTCATATTTTCAAAGGAAAAAATGTAGATTCTGCAGTACATCTTCAATTTGAGTAGCATGCAGCTGTGAACTGTACAATTAAAAAGTATGCAGCATAAGAGAACCTGAAAAGTAGGTTAAAACCCACACATATTAAAATACATGCAAATACATATATTTTTAAGACTACACACTAAATGCAAGAAGTAGAAACAGAGTTAATACCTATGGCAAACAGACTGAAAAAAGCAGAGCCAACTAAACCTCATTTATTAGCTCTATGTTTTGGTAGCTTAATGCACAGCAGATAGGAAGAAGCACTCCAAGTTTGTCAGCTTTTTGAGGGGAACATGAATGCCAGCAGCTACCATTCGATTTAACTGACAGGAGACCACCAGAGGAAAAGCACAACATGAAATGGTCTCAAAAGCTTTTTCTTGTGGTACTCTTGCAAGTTCTATTCACACTATGCTCAGCATGTACGTATGTATACCCAAGTATTCATTAATAACTACTTTCTCACAAACAGAAAATTTTCTAGCACATAAAATAAATTCCGTAAAAAAGTGTAAAACAAATCAGAGCTCAAACGTATACATTTGCATAAGCAAGGAACAAACAACGTATCAAGTCCAGAAAAGATACAGAAACAAACACAGTAAAAATTCTATTTGTAGCATTATAGTCTGTAATGTTTATCATTAGAACATTTCATGCAGCAAAACCCAGCACTTCCACAGCCTCGTTCATGTTAGTTTCTCACTAAAGTTGTGCAAGTTAAATGCAATAAACATGTACTAAGTACATTACAAATAAAGCATATACCATTTTCTATTTCATAAATTTCATAAATTCCCTCAGTCTTTCAAGATTTAGAAATGCCAGCATGATATTTCTGTCACAATTGTACATTAAGCTCATCTGTGTCCTGTTAGTAATGTCTTAGCAATCAGAAAAAAAGATGACCAGCATAGTTAAAATTACTAGTAATTCAGGATCCTCTGGATCCTATTAAAATTTAACCTCATATTCTTTTGAATAAGTAACAGAAAAGAGAATATTGAAGAACAATGCACATACAACACAATGAGGAAAAATGCAAGAACTCTGTTTCATGACTGATCTCAGATATCAAGCAACATCCTCTTCAAACTAAACAGTAACAGAAATTAAACTTTTTTGAACATAACATTGACCGTAAACCAGTTTCCTCAGCCATCCTCTGTGCCAACAATATTTTAACAGTGACAACATCTATCAAGTGCTGCTGTAGAATCCTGTACCTTCAATTGAAAATCTGTAACTCATCCTGTTGAAGGCTTAATTTCTATTCAAGTATGATCCATTATGCCACTTTTAGTCAACAACCTTAGGAAATCTTCTAAGAAAACTTATTAAGGACATTTTTCCATTAAGAAAGATACATGAACATACACAAAACCTAAATAAATTTAGGGTTACATTAAAAGCACACAATAGAAACAATTATTATGTTTAAATTCTATTTGTCTGTTTTGCTTTCTCAGAAAATTGTTCAAATATCAGACATGCGTCGGACTACTCTCAAAGCTACAAAGTATCTGATAAAATTTGCTAGGTTGTCTACAATCACGGATTTACTTATACTTGCTAAAAACTATTATTGGAAATACACAGCTCCTACCTGCTGGATAAGATGCATACATTTTGAAGACTGAACTCCATATGCATTGTTGACAATATGTGGAATGTCATAATTAGCACAAATCACAGCCAGTTCCTCCAGCCTGCGAGCATAAAATTGTAATTTAGAGAAGCACTGATTACTGTAGCTCATCTTACAAGTCAGACCATTAAAAGACTGAAAGGTCTACAAGGAAGTCAGAATGAGAAAAGCAACTTTTTTGATTAGTACCTCAAGGCAGTATTTGTCATCTTAAGCTATAAAACTTAAGATGAAAATTCTACAGTTTTTACATATATTGCAAATTGTTGATCTAGTCTGAGATTTTTCTTGCTTCACTTTAAATTTTGTCTGGACACTGACAAATACAACCCCAACCATTCTGCTTTAGATATAAGGGGGTTTTTTTGTTACTTTAATGTTGACTAACATAGCTTTAGCTAGTCACTTCTTTTCTTTTTCTCTAATATTCAAGGTAAAAAAACCAGTCTATAGTAGTTTCAAGAGCATCTTGGGAATCAAAAGCATCCTATAACAGTAAGTTTTTACATGTTTCTGTTTATTTCAAAGAACTAGTATTTCGACCCTTTGGCTGGAAGCTCACTAGCATGTTTCAGACAAACCGATTAAGAGAACAACAATTCTTTAAAGGAATAGAGAGCCCTCAAATGTCTGAATATGGACATGAACAAACTGAAAATTTGTTCAGCTGTTTACTCTTCACTTGCCTTTAGAACATTCTGAAATCACAGGGAACTCAACCCAGATTGATTAATCAGTCAAATTAAGATTTAGGTGAGCACACTGATCGTTTAAAGTAAGATCCCTCAGCATTTTAAACATACATATATGCAGTAGCCTTTTCTGAAGCACTCCAATCATGCTATGTATTTTTAAAAATTACTCATGATTTCCCCCAAACTTTTGAATCTATTTTAGAAATAGAATCTATTTGAAAAAATTAGGCAATATAAAATAATTTAAAGTGATGATAAAGGTAATATTACCTTTAAAAAAAAAAATCAGGAAACTCTACTTCCAATGCATTTTTACTCTATCTCCTTCTGTACAGCCTCTCACTGTAATTTACTGACATATATATAAAATGTGACAGAGTATGGAAACATTTTCCAAGAGGTGACATTCCTTTGCATTCTATTTCTATTACATTGTCTAGTGTTGTTCTGCAATGCAAAATTCTGCTGCAAGTGTCATATTAAATTTTCCGAACATAAATCCTTAGGAAATCATCATTACCATATTATCCTTAAAAAATCAAAAGTACTTTATGATTAGGAAACACCAGTAATATAAGGTACATATTGATCTTCTACAGTCAAGGCATTTGTCAGGAGCTGCATGTTCAATAATTTTTCACATTTATCAACACAGAATCACAAAATATTCTGAGTTGGAAGGGACCCACAAGGATCATCAAATCCAGCTCCTGGCCCTTCACAGCACCATCCCCAAGAGTCACACCATGTGCCTGAGAGCATTGTCCAAATGCTTCTGGAACGCCGCCAGGCTTGGTGCTGTGACCACTTCCCTGGGGAGCCTGTTCCGGTGCCCAGCCTCCCTCTGGGTGAAGAACCTTTTCCTGATACCCAACCTAATTCTCCCCTGACACAACTTCAGGACATCCCCTTGGATCCTGGCACTGGGAGCACAGAGAAGAGATCAGTGTCTGCTGCTCCCCTTCACCTCACGAGGAAGTTGTAACTGCAGTGAGGTCTCCCCTCAGTCTCCTCCAGGCTGAACAGACCAAGTGACCTCAGCCACTCCTCATATGGCTTCCCCTCATTAACAGAGTACTTGAGGAAACATAAAAATATGCAGGGCAAAGCTTTTGCCTTCTGATCTCCTGGTTCTTAATCAGACTCATTCCTCACCTTCTAGAGAGACTCAAAGGAAAATAGTTTCCCTCTTACAGGCTTCTTTTCAAGTGCAGGTAGAGAATTTCACCAAACTAGAAACACAGAGGGTATACAGCTATGTATGTTCATCTTTCTCACCTCCTGAAAATTAAAGGAGAAATAACCTATCTTCTATAAGTACTGAAAACAGAAAAGTCTTTTTTCCTAAAAATATTCTATTGAACAATTATATCCATTTTGCAATATAGAGTGAGAATGCTATGGTTTGAAGAGAATGTGTTAGTATGCAAGAGAAGCAAACAATGCACAGCACCTGTCTGTACTTGCACCTGCTTCCAAGGCCTAGAATGCAGCATTGAAAGTACTACTAATCATATCATAAAAATAATGCATTAATGTAAGTTGGCTACTGAAGTTCTGAATAGTCACAAATAGAGAAATATTTCCCAGCTTATTCTTCCTTTCTTTCTCTCCTGTTTGTTAAAGTTAATAAAAAGAAAGCTTCGTTCTTTTTTTCTACTACTGAAAGTAAAAAGTTACAGAATTCTGCTAAGTACATAAATCAACTGAAAAGGACACTTTTTCCCTTTGGTTCTCTTAAATACAGTAGTTTTAGAAACACCTCACAGCATCAGCAGGTAAAATACTGTCTGAAAACTGACGCCTCTCTGAGAAAGAGGGTTTAGACACTAGAAAATTACTCCCACAGAGTTAAACAATACTTCAAAGGAAAGCCATAGGTACAGTAGCCATAAAACTACTTAAAATTTTAAAACATGACCACCACAACTAAATAAAGCCTTACAAATGCAGATATTTAAAAACAGACATTTAAAATTGCACCCTCCAGAAATGCTGTCAGGGTTTTCCTTCCTACAGGAAGATGAAGGTTATGGCCTTCAACAGTTGAGAGTTTCCTTTAAACAGAAAGTACATTCAAATCTTCCTAGATCTGTAGTATGTCATAACATAGTGCCACTACCTAATAATTCATCTCTTAGTTGTAGAGGACAAAACAATGGCAGCATGTCAAAAAGAGGAAGCAGATAAGGAGAAGATTCATTTACCCAAGCTATAAAACAGACCATTCAATTTTGATAGCTATGATTTAAGTTAGCCAATAAATCTGCAAGTCAACTTCAAGCAATGTTCATAGTATTCTGACAGAATTATATGGTTTTAACTCCCATCTTTCCCTCCAGCAACTAGGTTAACCTATGATAAATACCAGGGTTTTTTTTAAGGTACGAAAAGAGAGTGAAATATATCTTTACTCGCCACATTTCAGAGTCAATAACATTTCTTTCCTGAGCTTGTGAATAGTCAACTAATTTTTCCAAATAACAAAGTAATTAACAAAGAAGCACACACTGCAGAGGAACTCTAAACAAGTGTTTTCAATTTCATGATAAATTAAAAACAGTTGAAGAGAAATTACTGAGACACTACATTTAAAACCATGTTTAAAAAGTCATCTTATTAATATTTCCTACTTCAGCATACTACACACAAGCCCACAAAAATACACCTGCTCAGTTGTAAAACCTAAGGAATTTGCATTTTGGTACTTATTTTCCTAAGCAAATGGAGAAAGCAGGTTTTGCAAATGATCATTTTGGACAAATGACTCAATATACCAAGTACCTCAGGCACCTGTACTCCAGCAGGTCACCTTCAGATTGAGAAGTATTTCATAACCAATGCACAGGTTGAAATAATGTGTCAAATGTTCTATTTCCTCTCTATAACTTTGTTCATCTCAGCTTCAGCTAGAGCTTGAATGACATCTTTGTAGCAACTTCAGAAATTATGTGTATGAACACATAATATTAGAAAGAATGCAATCTATTTTAGATTTGTTTTAATGGTGATTTAGCTGCTGGAAATTCTAAGTAGCATCATCATGCAGTCAGGCAGCAAACAGTGAAACCAAGGAGCAGCAGGGCAAATTGTATGTTATAGTCATACAACACATCTCCCCCAGATGCTTCCAAGAGTTCCCCTTTATCACTGTATCTTAATTACCCTTATAAACATCAGTATAATACAGGAAAGAGCAACTCTAGCAGACTTTAAATTTAGCTGCACGTTTGGTTTTTTTTGAAACTATTAACAGCCTAGGAAAATTCATCACAGGCTGGAGGAGAAGAGTAGAAAAGGCAACGGTAACATTAAAACATGGCATTAGCTATGGAGCTATATTTCCTGGATTATGTCTCTCTGAGAATCTACTTTTACTACTTCCATGAAATTTTAAGAAAACCACTAGCAAAATGACATTAATTTCACCACAAGAGATCATCATTAACCTCACCTATATGACAGAAGAAAAACCTTCTGTGTAATTCTCACTTTTTAAATATATTTTTCTGGAAGGGGATTAAAGTACCTTTACTAATTGTTGGCAGAAGCAATTTTAGGAAGATAGTCAAAACATAGAAGTGTTGGTTGGTTGGGTTTTGTTGCTGCTGGGGGGGATGTTTATTTGTTTTTACAGTAACAAATAACACACTTCCTACAAAGACTGCTTACCTATCAGGTACCCTTGGAGCAAAGCAAGATGTTGTAGAATGCACACAGAGAATATTTTCAGCACCAAGAGCCTTGATTTTGGCCTCCACGGCTTTGAGGTCTGTCCGTAGCTCATCACCTTCTAATACATTTTCTATCACCACAGGCTCAAAACCTGACAAAAAGAACCCAAGACCTGCATGTAACTCAACAAATCTCTGACTAATTGTGGGGGTTTAGTTCCAGTATACATTTAAAAAAAACTTCATGCTTCTTTTGTTTTAATAGATTCTAACAGAAAAGACTGTGCAAATCAGACAGATTGTCACCCTCTGATCACAATTCCTAGGACACAAGTTCTTGCATTAATTTAAGAGAGAGAGATTTGAACCATGAGCTTTGGTTTTACATAATTCTAAGAACAGCAAATTCGGCATCTTACTGTGAGGGCAAACTCTAACTCCCTTAGTACTGTGTTCACACTTGACTACTTTATGTACCACTGCACAGACCTGCATTTTGCAAGGCATTAGGAAGACAGCATGAATGTCTTAATTACATGTTAGAAATCAGGAGTGCAGAAATAAAGCAGAACTACCATGCAAGGGTATGAACTGATCACTCTGATAGTTGGAAGTTTCATAGCTGTTAGAAGAACACACACTGTGTAATCAATCAGTTACCTTCTTACCTGCAGTTATCATTGATTTAAAGCAAGATTTCTGGTCTATACGTGGCCAGATAATGTATTTTGCCTTTGGTCTCTTGTGCCTCAATGTTAAAAAACACAGAGTTAGACTCATGCCCGTTGCCATAGGAACCACAAAGCAACTGGTCACTGTCCGGACACCTGCACACAAAAAGCAAGTCAGAAATTAACATGAGGAACCCATGATGTACCTCCACAAACAAGTGAGTTTTTCAAATTTACACCTACCGGCCAGTTTTATAACATCCAGAACTACTGAATTAGTAAGTTTGTTCAAAAGGCTTGAACCTGCAGCTTTAGGCTGTACTGCAGAAATATCACCTGATCTTCCAATTCCATGGATCAACCTAAACAAAAGAAGTTGAAAACACACATCAAGTTTTTTCGCATTGCTAAGCCATGACTCTTGCTGACTGAAGAGAATGTAATTTCCTAAACAATTGTGGAAAACTTTGCACCCAATGCAACATCAATATCTGCCACAATGAATTCCATTTTAACAAACTACATATATTCGTATGAAATTTTGGGATTTTTTTTAAATAGTAGATTAACAATGTTCCTGCATGCAAGTAAAAACTTTGAGAAGATCCATAGCATCAACACCTTTAGCATCTGGCAGGTTTCCTTTTAAGTACACCTCAGCACTTCTTCATGTTTGCTGAAATAGCATTATAAATGCTGACATGTTCAGACACATGACCACGGAAAACAAAAATGAGTTGTCTGTAGTGTAGTGTAGCATAGGCACAGTGGTATTATAGACACTCTCTTGACAAATGCTTCATCTCCATAAGGCAAGGAAATAATATATACTGTGACAAACACATACACAAAGCAATTCATATCCATATATACACATATATATGTATCACTTTGCCCATCTTATACATCTTCACTTCATCTATCATTTTACTATTCAGTGTTACCTATCATGGAATACCATGTCTCTCTGCATCCTGTTTATAAATTATGGTTATAAACTGCATTTATAAATATCGAACATTATTTAGGAGTGAAAGATCCTGAAGTAATTTATAAAATACAAGCTTACAGAACTAACTTTACCCATGACTGAAATGCAGCAGCTGCTCAAGTAAGCTAGTAACAGTACACACCTCCTTATGGCTTTAATTCTGTTTGTCTTGGCTAAGAGTAAAATGCAATCCAATGAGCGTATGACATTCAGAAGCATGGTTTTACAGCTTAAATTTATTTTCCTGTTTCAAGTTCTAAGTTGAAATCAACAAACACTTGATAATTAATTGAAACTTACACATAATCCTCACTCCACCTAAAATATCTTCTTCCTTCATTTCTGCTATGTTCCTAATAGCTGTCTCATATCAGTACTTTTTATTTTGTGCACATGTGTACTCCTTCCTAAGGAGTAATCTTCCCTAAGACTGACCCTTCAGCAAGCTAAAAGGAGAGACAGCTTGAAAACCATCTCCTGCTACCTCCATCATTCCCAAGGTCACCAGTAAAACCTACTGCAGAAATAACTGGAGGGGAGGACACCTTGCTATTGCTGACACTCACAGGTGAAGCGAGGTGCCAGGTGACAGAGCTGCATTCGAACAACAGAAGCTGAATGCCAGTTCAGGCTCCCTCTGGCCAGAAGCCAGGCATGCTTTCTCCAACACTGTTCAAAGGCAGAACTTCCTCAGATATCCTCCCCTCCCCTACCACGCATATCCTTAGAGAGCTGTACACAAAACTAAAAAAGCCAAACGGATGTATTACTGGATTTCTCCATTAATTTTTCATGGTACTGTAGGGCTTTTGAAAGCCATCAAACCTACGTAACTTAATCTCCATAAGGTAAAACTTACTAAATTTCTGGCCTCTAATACGTTTTTGTGTTTCTCTTTCAAGGAGAAACATCCTGGAACTTTCACTTTGTTTCACTCCTGTTGGATGAAACATCACAGCAAGGTACTCAGCACAGAACTCAAAACATACAAAAAAGTGCATTCATAAGGAAATTAACGCAGCGCCTCTAAAATTATAGCATCCAACACACCCATTAAGCGTCAGAAGGGCTACAAGCTAATAAAAGCTCTTCTTGTCTTTAGAGATCTCCTTACTTCATATAAAATCTATTACAGATTGACTGGGGTTTCATCCGCCTATCAGCTAATCACATTATAAAGCTATTAACAAATATAACAAAATACAAATAGCTGTTCACTGTCAGTGTTCAATGTCATGCAACTACAATGTACAGCAGTTTTTAACAATATACAAATGAAAGCGGCACCTTGTTATAAAAGGCATGTGATGCATAGATTATTTTAAAACAGTAAGATCTCTACTTCCCTTGCAGAGGACAGCTTAACAACTTCAGCTTCTACAAATTCAGCATACGGGACATAATCCTGGCAAAACATTTTTACTTCATTCAAGACTTTCTAATGAGTTATTAATGAAAATTTAATATAGAAAGCTGTATCAATTAAATGATCGCATTATATTATTTTCCTCAAATGCTATCAAGGTCTTAGATAAACAAAACCACAATAAAATATGCCATTGGAAAGCATTAATAATAAACCTGAATAATTCAAATTGTCAATAATTTGTACCTGTAATGCCTTCGCGCAACAAGTCCTGATACCACTCTTCCTTCCCTCTCACCAACACCACAGTTGCCCAGGAAGTTATTGCTATCCATTATAGCAAGTTCATGAAGAAACAATTCAATGGTGCTTTCATCCCATCCATCTTCAGGACATTTCCCCTTAATAATAGTAATATAAAGGTAAATACAAAACTTGGAAATGAAAAATGAACAAAATTTTATGCAACTTGTTTGATAATTGTTACCCTTCTTTCTCATGCTAAACAGCAGTTTGTATTTTCATTATGCTCTTTTATACTATCTAATGTTGTATTCAACAACAGTATTCAGAGAAAAGTTAAAACCTGATTTTTCCATGTAATAAGTACAATTACATTAGCACATCCCGACAGTAAAACAATCAGGATATTTTTCACCTTCAAGTGTTCTTTATGGTACACACAAAACCACTGCAGGGCATACATGTTAATTACTCCCTAAAAGACTATAGATTATTTCATGTATTCTCTAGACATGATGTACAGAAGAACTCAACAGAGAAAACTGCACAAAAGGGAAGATATTCAGATATTAGAGAACAAAGCAGAAGGGAAATACAGTTTTAATGTAATACATGTCCCTATCTACACATTTTCCTTTGTAGTTATTATCTAATAGGGAAGGAATCCATTTCCAAAATATGTCAAAACCTGCAACCAGAAACATTCTCTTTCTTGTGCTCTGTACTGCATCAACAACTGCACCTATCTTTGCCAATTCCAGACAAGAGTCTCAAAGGACAGGGACCCATAAAACCATGAAGATTTGTCATAGGTCCAGAGGCTTTTTCACATGCCCCAGTAACAAAACCGACAATTCAGTAAATCTAATTAGTTTCTGAAGTGTGGTATCAAAGTTAAGTTGGAAACAGTAGATGACATGACTGAGGATGCTCAAGCACTAAAGTATTTCCTAATTCATTAACAATGATTTTTATACTCTGGAGACAATAAAATACATTGCTTTGGCACCTTAAAGGTATCACTTTTTACCTCATGTAACAATGTGCTAATATCTTACTGCTTTTAAACATTCATTTAACTGCTCGCTGGGCCTTTCTCGGCAAACGCACAACCCAGGACAGTAATTATTTTTTACTCCCAGACGCGGCCTTTCACTCTGCGGCTCCGGAAGGTTTCTGCCATCACAGCCACCGGCCGGACACCGCGGCGGCGCCGTGCCAGAGGGCAGCGAGTCCGTGACCCCCGGCCGGCCTGCGGCGCTCACGGGGCTGCGCGGGGCCGCCGCGGCCCTTCCCGGGCCGAGGGAAGCCTCCCCGCCGAACTCGGTTGCTCGGAGGGACGGTGGGCGGCTCGGGGCCGCTCTGCCCGGACGCCGGCCGCTCACCCGGACCCCGGTGAGCGGAGGGCGGAGGGACAGCTCTGCCCCACTGCGGAAGCTGGTGCGCGGCGACCGGGCTGCTCAGGGAGGCTGTGCCCCGCTCGGCCCCCGGTGAGCAGGGACGGGAGGCGGCGGGGGCGGCGGCCCCATTACCTGCTCCAGCAGCGCCCGCAGGCGCAGCTCGTGCGCGCGGCGGCCCTGCGCCCCCTGGCGCACATAGGCCGCCGTCACCAGCCGCTCGCTGCAGCCCTGGTTCTCCGCGTTCATGGCCGCGGCGCTCCCGGCGCCGGCGCCGGCACCACCACCGCCGCCGCCACCGCTCCCCCTCCGCGCCGAGCAGGCCTGTGCGAGCCGAGCACTTCCCGCCGGGAAGGGGCGGGCAGGGGCGGTACAGCGCACGCAGCACCGCGGAGCTCCGGGGCCCCGCCCCGCCGCCAGCTCCGCGCAGCGGGCAGCGCTCCGAGGGGCCGCCCCCGCCCGGCCCTTCCCGGCCGCTGGTGCACGTGCGGGGCCGCAAGGGAGCGGATCCGAGCTCGGGGTCTGTCACCGGCGGTGTCCCCCGGTGAGGGGCAGCCCGCCAGAACCCAGACTGCTGGGCTGGGAAGAGCCTGTTCGGGGACTGTTTTTCGCTGCTCCCCAGAGTTTAGTATTAGGCTGTTGAGAACAGCCGCGTACCTCTCCGGTGTTCCCGCCAGGGCGAGGGCGTTCTTTGCTCCTCGAGACGTGTTTGTAGGCACAGGTGGTTGTGGGACGGTCCTCAGGGAATAGCAGCAGCCTGCTAGGGCTGGGGGCGTAGCCCAAAACTGCATCACAGGGACAAAGACATGTTACCCAGAGAGACCTCATTTCTTTTTCTTTTTCTTAAGCACAACTTAGGAAAAACCAGTGACACCAGCAGGAGATCTGGGCCAGGCTTTGCACCTTCACTAGGAACTTCCAGTAAAGCATCAGCAAGTGGAAGCTTCCCTGGAGCAGGGGGACCCGGCCGCCGTCGCTGTCCTTTGCCCCCAGGCGGCCACGGGCACTGGCAGGTTCCCATTTGCCTTCTTGAAATAACTAGCAGCGAGTGTACAAAAACTGAAGAGGCGCGTGAAGTACGCGATGTGTTTATTCCAGTGTTTAATTATAACCAGCCTGTACCTGGACAACTGAATCTGTTTATGAAATTTATCTGATTCTTCTGTTTTACAGTTTTAAGCTCAGAAGGCTAATTGGCATGTGAAGAGTACGTAGCGACCGTCCCGCTTCTGTAAGTTTAGTTGTCCTGATTAGGATCTTTTGGACGTTTTGACAGAGTAATCTTACACACTTGTGTTTGAATTGTTGGCTCATACTGTAAGTAACACAGTTTCTTAGCCCTCTGAGCAGAAAAGAGCTCTACAAGTTAACCTCTCTCCCCTCTCGGTCCCCGCAGTCACCTGCGCCTGGTTTGTTGGGTGTGTCGTGTTGCTTCTGCTTTACAAACGCAGAGCAGCTGCTCCTCCCGGTCTGTATCACAAGAGGGCGCCCACCTAAAGCGAAAAACGCACAATTGTGCGTGTGTTCCTCTTTTTTCCCTCTGTTTCTTCAACTCCAGTGTTTCGATACAGTGCTCAAATACATATAAGCAGATAACAAAGTCTGCTCTGTTGGTTTAGAAGGATAGGGACAAAAGCTTTAGCACGGGGAAAATGACCCAGCTAACTTACGTGATATAATTATTAGTAATTTTAATCCAGGTGGCTAATTGAAGAGTATTGGCTACTTGGAATTACAATTAATGGTTTGTTAATAACTGTGACGGTGATGTGTATTTTGTTTAATTATGAGCTCTCGTGGTGTTTGAACTCTGCACTACTGAAGAGTGAGGCAATATAAAGGCTTTGTTAGATCAAGACCCGTGAGCATGTTACAGAATTGTCATTGAAGCAGAAGATGAAACTACCAGTGAGCTGCATTTAGAAATACAGTAACATGTGTAGATGAACGCATAAACCAGAAGAAATAGGGGGATTTACTATTTTTTGTTGTGAAGCAGGTGAGACACTGGAACAGAGTGCCCACGGAAGTTGTGAATGCCCCGTCCCTGTGAGTGTTTAAGGCCAGGTTGAATGGAGGTCTGAGCAACCTGGTTTAGTGGAAGGTGTCCCTGTCCACAGCAGGGGCATTGGAAATAGATGAACTTTAAGGTCTCTTCCAACCCAGGCCTTTCTATGGCATAACTAATGAGTTATTTCTTGTTTATTTTTTTCAAAAGAACAAACTCTCAATCTTTTTAGGAGCTTGTGAATTGGCTGTTCAATGGAACATTATTGAAACAGTCAAAACTCACATGTAGCTTAAGAGAGGTGCAGTATTACTTACCAGTCTGCTGGGAAAAATGTCAGACTTCTCCCATTTTAGTCTGATCTTTTTGTTTGCTTCACATAAAAATTAACATCCGTATAATTTTCTGTACAGAAAATTACATCCAGTTGCTGTAACCTTCATATATGTGTTTACTAGGCATCAAATGGGTATTCATCTGGAGTCACAGCTGACTAAGTCCACTTTTAATAGAAAGGAGTGGAAACAGAAATGAGAGTGTGAACAGATTTTATCAAATGTTACAGATATTAGAAGTTATATAAGTAAATGACGCTCGGCTTAATTCCAAAGTCCACTGTCTGACAGGTAACCCTAGACAAAACAAACACAAGTCCAGCATTTCAGTAAGGTTTTATTTTGTCAGTAACCAAAATAGTGATTTGTTTTTTCTGTAATCCAGATTATGCACATGTTAAATTCTTATACCATGCGTAACTATGAGAGTAACGAATCATAAATATATACAATTACTATTTTTAGCCGAGAACTGACTTGCTCCTAATACAACCCATAATCCCAGTTATATGGGAGTATTTAATGCCCGTATCCTTCTCCCATATTTCACCAAAACTTGAGGAAAACCCTTCTTCTATAGAGAGGAGTGGGAGAACGCGCCCAGGTTGAAATCTGATGCAGTATGTTGGGGTTATAGTTGTATTCTCTTTCTTCCAGTAAGTAACGCGTGGATGGTGGGCTAACATGGAAGTAATGGCGATGTATTCATATTGGTTTTACTTATATTGTTTTATGGCTTCGTTTCGGAAGTTACCGTATAGAACAATGTTGTGCAGTTTGGGGAGGGCGAGCAGCTGGCTATGGCAAGTGGCAGCCAGGAGATAAGCCTGTTCCAGGTGTAGAACCAAGGCGAGTTTCAGGGAAGTGTTTGTCTAACGTCCAGCGCCGAAAGCTGGTGTCCGAGCTCCTGACCGGTCGCTGGCCCGGAGAAACCCCTGGAGCTGGAGCTGCCGCCGGCCCCCCCAGACCCCGGCGCGCCGGGGGAGGCGCGGCCCCTTTAAGGCAGGTGGCGGGGCGGGCGCGGGGCCGCGCGCACGCGCGGGGCGGCGGAGCCGGAGCCGGAGCGGCGGGAGCGCCCCGAGCCCGCCCGGCCG
>VXBT01012612.1:1721041-1753454 GCA_013400235.1 Oriolus oriolus
GGCCGGGGGCGGCAGCGCTGGTCGGGCTGCGCTGGTGTGCTGGGGGAGGGGGCCCGTGCCTCGTTCTGTCCTTCCAGCGAGGCTACAGAAATACCTGTCGGGACTGAAGTGCGCTCTATGTGCCGTGTCCCATGGCACAGCATCGGTGAAGGGCAGCGGTGTGATAACCTCTCTCGACGTATGGGCTCACGGACTGATAATGAAGGGAAGATGCTGCGAATGGATCGAAATTCGACTACTTTGCCTTATGTAGGGCTGCACGAACTCGTTTATATCTTCATGAGCATCTCCACTGTCACTTCTCTCCGCTCTCTGTTTGCTGCTTTGTTGGGCCTTGCTTTGTTTGTTTCTGTCATGTTTTTTGAAACTTGTGGCGTTGCGTGTTTTAAAGATTGTTCTGTGGTGGGACTGGCTGCCTGAACACTTGGAGAAGTGTCAGGTTTTCAGTTTGACTCGCCTATCCCACTAAATACTTTTTTTGTGACCCCCATCGTTTAATCTTGAAAAAAAAAAACCAACAGTCTGTGTCTGTTTTTTGTTTTAATCATATGTTCACTTTGTACCATCACATGCTTTAAGAGTTTTAGATGTGGGCTCTACTGTCATATTTTTGGTTTTCATAAAAATTTATCTTCTTTTCATATTTTCAAAGCTGGTCTTGAAGAGAGAAATACAATGTGAAAGTCTAGAAATGTAAGAACTTAATTAATAATTTGAAAAGGGACATAAGCATGCCTATTATCTAACTCTGAATATACTGGCAAAGTGATAAATTACATGATATTTATTGCTTGCTTTCTCTTCCTTAGACTTCCAAGCTTTCTGATTCTGTGCAAATTTCTGTATAAATATAAATCTAGGATGGATTTGCTGACAGAAATATGTGGAGTTCTATCACTTCTTTGTTTTTTGTGTTGTGGTTATACTGAAGGGTTTCTTGCCAGAGACTGGCAAGACTGTTTCTTTTGCAACAATAGAGTACTTTAAAAAAAATCCAAACAAACCCCCCATCAAGTTTAACAAAATAAGTTGTGCTGATAATTCTATTTTAGTAACTACAGAGAACTTTTGCTTGTTTGGCCACAAAGAGAAAAATTTCATCTTTTAAGCACTGGTGTCAAGCGTAGTCCATGCCTGTAATGTAAACGTGCCATTAAAATGTTAGAGTTTTCCTGTCTTTTTTCCTACGAGACTTAAGATCTGTTAAGGAGATAGTGCTTCTAGCAAAATGTTTCTAGAAACTTTTAAAAGGTTGATGGTTCAGAGTGGAGGCTAGAGCCACAGGTCTTGCACCACTGAAGCAATTAGGATGGTGAATGCAGAGTACTGCTTGGAATCTGCTCCAAAAGTGTGTAAGAAAATCTCAGAATTGTGATTGACTACAGCATCTCATCTTTGGTTTACTTGTCTTTACCTTTTCTGTATGTGTAACCCTTGAAGGTGCAGGATTGTTTCACGTGTCAGGTGGAACCAACGTGCACCAGATGTTATTTGTGTATGGTATTGCAACACAGAGTGTTTCCATAATGGAGTTATGGTCAGAATAAGAGACTGTGTAGGAGAAGATGGAATTGGTTAAAGAAACTACTTTTAATCATGTTAATGTTTAAAAAGTATAAATCTAGCTTAGCGCTGAAGGAGTTCATACTTACTCTTGCGAAGAGTATTAGTTTAGCTTAGCTTATGTCATGCTAACTTGATGGAAGAACAGGCTGAGGTGCTAACATGGACGATAGTATTTCTGTCTTCTTTGGCAAGTCTTCATCATTCCAGTATAGCAGCTTTACAGACTTGGGCCTTGTCCAAATAAATGTGAAAAAAGTTCCCAAGCTTGGTATTTTGACTGTGTGTGCATGAGCCCTGTCTCCTTAGTGGGAGTTTAATGAGAAGAGTAATTTTCAAGAGTAATTGCAAGAGAAACCTTGATTAGTTATAATTGTGAGTTTAGAGACTGTACTGGGAATAAGTTGTGACATAACATGCTTTCTCAGTGGAAAACTTGATTAAAATAATTTTCGAAAAAGAAACAAACTGAAAAAAACTCCAAACCCTGCCACATTCAGCAAATACTATCTTCAATTAATAGGGCTTATTTTTCATATGGAGAGGGTTTATAAACTCCTTAAAACTTCTAGTTTCCTTGTCAGCCTAAATGTTTTCGTACAGCCATATCACTGTTGTAACATGCTTCCTAGCAACACAGTAGCAATACAGAGCAAATAATGAGTTTCAAAAATTATTTCTCTTCTTCCTTCAGCAGGCAGTGTAGTGTGGTTTTTCTTTTATTTTAATTTATTTTTTCTGAAGTTATCTTTTGTGCTAGAAAAGACATGGTTGAAGAATTTCCTCAGACAGTGAGACTACTTAATGGTTCGAGATTCTAGAATAAATGCGCAGAAATTAAAAGCTGACCTCTAAGTCTTCCACACAGACAGCTGCAATCCATGTGATACAAAGTTCATCTGTAGGTTTTCTTCATCTGGAAGATAATTGTGCAGAATGACTTAGCATGCATGTTGCACTTCATTTGGAAACACTATAATGCACAATGCTGATTTTGCTTTCACTGACAAAAATATGTAGTAGTTGGAGCTCAGCTGTGTGATGGAATGTAGATATGTGGAGATAGTTGAGGCTTGACTGAAATAAGAACCACTGATTCAAAGTGATTTTTTTTTCCATAAAAATAAGTGTATTGTGAGTCTTTTGGTTTATTTCCCTAACTCACTTAAGTACTTTATGACAGGAAAGCATTTGAACCTTTTCCCTCTCTCTTGTTGTCCTACTCTAAAGTCTTAAAGTGTAGTTTATCACAGCAGTATTAGCCAAATAGTTGTAACAGAGTCTGATCCAGTGTTGATTCTTAAGAATGATCTGCTATTAGTTTTAAGGTTTCTCTTTCTTGTTGCCAACTTATACTAAGATTTTCCTATTGTTTTATGGTTTTTGATTGTTTTTGTTTGGAGTCCCTGTTACTATTTTTAAGTGGTACACACAAGCGCTAATATTCTAAAAAGCTTCAAAAACTGTCCTGAACTACAAAAAAAGATCATTGGGTTTTTTTTTTATTTGACTCTCCACAAACTGTTAAGGAGTATCTTTTCTGGCTGGATTCTGTGTTGGTTGTCATTCCAGAAGGATGTATGTTAAATTTCTTCAATTGCTGAAATGGGAACAAAGCAACTTTATCTGTAAATGTTTAATTTAGAATAATGCAGCTGTTTGTTGAGGCATAAATGAGCCCTAATGCCCAGGCCCATTAGAATGTACTCAGTGAACATGTGGAACAATCCCAGCCTTCCTAAAGGAAGGTGTAATAATCTACAGCATCAAAACTTGTGAAAAAATAGTTTGAAAAAATGAAAAGATCAGTAGTATTCTGGCACCTTCCTTTCTGGTTGTCTTTCTAAATGTTTGCATGGAATCATAGAGTTTGCACAAATGTCTGCACAGACCTGATCTTCTGGTCGGTGTGTAAAGAACTGCTACAGGTTGCTTACAGTGTTTTAAGGCTGGAATGGTGCCGGCGTGCAGCACTTCACTGCCACGTTGGTGCCACTTCTGAGTGCTACATGCAGAAGATTATTCAGAGGATTTACTTCCTTGCATCTTAGCAGATAATAAACATGTTAGCCAAGCTCTTAAATGAATGGTACAATACCATTCTAATAGTGGGTAATGGGCAGGACACAAAAATAATATGTAAAATCTTTCATGCTTTTTTTACAGTTGTGACTTTGAACTTTTTTTTTTTCCTTAGATTTGTTTCATAAAGAAAAAAAGAAATGCTTGAAAATTGTAAAAACCCTTAGCAGTGGTAGTCTCAAATTTGTTGTTGCAGATTTGGCTGATTTACTTTAAACAAAAAGTTGGTTAGACATGGATAAATCAGTGGAAAAACTTGCACTGATTAAATGGACCAGATTTTTCAGCCTGCTGTTGGATGGGTGTCAGCAGGGAAGGCTGTTGGCTTATCAGTGTGTTTGCTTATGTTTAATTTATTGCACTTAAGACTGGTTGTTTTCTTGTTTTTCAGGGCATACAGGACATACTGCAGATATGAATATATTTTTAGATGATCCAGAATTTGCAGAAATTATTCTGAGAACAGAACAAGCTATAGAGTGTGGAGTTTTTCCAGAAAGAATCTCTCAAGGATCCAGTGGGAGTTACTTTGCTAAGGATCCAAAAGGGGTGAGCATGTTACTGCAAAGTCAGACACACCATCAGCAGCAAGCTGAAAATGGAAATTCAAAAATTCTATCTATATGAAAATTAATTTAAATAAGTTATTTAATAATTTATTGTATGCCAAAATTTATTTTGGAAAAATCATTGCAAGTAATACTTAGATTTCTAATTATGTCTTGGTACATATCCTAAGGCATAATAACTGTTCTTTCTGCTGCAGTTTTATCATGTTTTTAATGATCTGCACCAAAGAAATACAGAGAATAAAAGGGCCTCTAACATCTGAAAACAATTCAGGAATTCCCTTGTGCGGAATCTTGTTCTCTGTATGTTTTAATTGATATTTGCACAACTGAGCTCCTGATTTCAGTATCAGTAAACTTTCAGTAAAGTTTCTTTAGCTAAGCCTCCTATATTTTTCTCTCTTTTCTTCTTAGATAGTCTTTTATTTAGGTCATGTCTCCTTTCTCATATATAATTAGTAGATAGGTGGGAAGAGTGGTATAATCAAATCTACCTTTTAACTTGTACTTGTCTGCTGAATCTTAGCTGGAAGATTTGGTTTTCCCTTCTGTAGTGGTAAATGGTGGTGGTGAATGGTACCTGTGATCATCAGAGAGGTGTCCTAAGATTGAGACAGAGAAATAATAGTTACCTGAATATCTCTCTTGAAAAGTTGCATGTGGTTAGCATTGTTTAGTAAGAGGAAGTGATGTCTCAGACATACTTTCACATTGTTTTCTTTGAATTAGAAATATTTTGCTGCTGACCCATTTCACAAAAGAAGACCTCCAACTGCTCAACTTCTGTTAATTTGTCACTTCTGATTTTATTTTAAGCTAAATCAGCAGTTTTTAGGTCTTAGATAGATGTAGGTGTTCATTAATCCTGAAGATCCCAGTTGTGCTGGAAATGGAAGTTGGAACACTTTGAATGCCTAGGTTTTCAGAGCATGTTCAAGATTCTTGTGATTCCATGCATTTCCATAACAGTAACTTCCTTTTCATATAGGAAGTATTACGGGTTTTGTTTAGCTTTTAGTCATATTATTGACTTTATATAGTCCTTAGAAAATATATTCCTGTTTTGCCAGTTAATTTTCATAGTCTCTTTTTGAAACCTGAAGGGAAAAAAAATATCTCTGTAATGGCTTTGTGGGATTCTTGCTATCACATGCAATGCTATAAATATAAAAACCTCTTCAGAGTTCCAGCTTCAGATCACTCCCTATTTTAGTAGCTTAGATCTTTGTAGGTTTTCCAGTTGTGTGCTTATATACACGCAGTCAAACTTTATGCTGTTTCTAAAGTAGTATTTTAAAGTAGGTTTATATCTTACTTAATATGTAACAGGAAAGAAATGTAAGTAGTCAAATACTGGTTTATATCAATAGCTTTTCAAAAACTTTGTGCATGATGTATCTAAAGAATATTCTAGCATGTCACGCTAAAAATGCTTTACAACTGATTAACTTTTTTGAGTTTTTCTTAATGCTGTGCAATCAAGATTTTTTTATTCTTAGAAAGTTAGTAGAGAAACCACTAGGAAAAAAAATCATACCATATGTGCAAATCTGTTTTGTCTGAAGCTTATCTGGATCGATTTTTCTGGGTTTTGGTCACTAGACGCACCTGAGATACTCTCTGAGCCCTAGGGATGGTGAGAGAGTACTTATGCATCATTTTAGTATAAACATCACCATAGTATTTTGGATAGGGCATATTATTCCATGTTTCTTATATGGTGATTTTCTTGTTGGTTTTACTTCTTTTGCTGTGTTGTTTTTATTTCTAGTTAAGTTTCTAGTAGTGACTTGCCCTCCTTCCTTATGCAGGTCATTGATTTGAATGTAAGTGTTTAGGAGAAACAAAGATTGAGAAAAGAAGACTGTTTATTTTACATGGTTCAGAAAGAATTCATTGCAAAATATGAAAGTAGTTGGGATATGGGACTGGGAGAATAACAACACTGAGTTCTTAGCAGACTTTAAATTTTGCTTTTATTCTTTGCTTTTATTCTAGAGCATATCTGTGTTTGCTATCCATATTAAAGGTCTGATAAAACTTCATTTTGTCAATAGTGCAGCTTTCATGTGTAAAATGGATTTCAGATCCTGTTTGAGTATTGCATCATTCCACTTCAGACCAGTTCTGTGACTTGCTTTCTCCTATTCCTCTTGAGTAATCTTCTCTTTTCTGTGCTGGGAAGGAGCTTATTGAAGGATGTGCTAAGCCTTTTTACTGGTCGCCTTCTGAAGTGTTTGCCCAAAATGAATACCAAATTACAGGTAAAATAAGCTGTTTCCATTAGGTCACCTTATCTGCTGATTTGGTTCTATCAGAAAGATAAAATTAAAATTGCCTAATTAAAATTAGCTTTTTGCATTTATTGGCAAAAATTGTATAGTTGCACACTGAAATGGAGTTCAGTACTTAAGCAGCACTATTGCCGACGGGTTGAATATTTCTGCATTTGTTGTTCATTGTGTAAGCAATAAAGAAAAGACATTGTGTCTGTTACAAATTGTTCTGCAATATGTTCCTGACAGTTTCAACTAATTGCTAGTGTTAATGGAGTCAGTCTATAAATTCATTTTGACTGGAAAAATTAAGACTGGCCTTGGTAGCTTGTTCTATAGATTAAACTTTTTGGTTTTACTCTGGTCCTCAACAGTGGTGGCTCTTCAAAATTTAGCAAGGTTCTAACTTCAGCAAAACATTTAAAACCATATTTGACAGTATAGCACAGTGCAGTCCAAGCAAGTAATAGAATGAGCTAAGCTCCTTTTTTAAATGGGCACTTATTAGGAAGTATTAGCCAGAGAGTGATTCAGAAGAGATAATTAGAGGTTTGGCAGGTACTTCTAAATACACCACAAGAATTCCAAGAAATGCAAAGCTGCTAGCTTTGTTTTAAGCAGGTAGATACATATGATTCAATAGGAAAAAAATTAACTTTTTAACAATTTTAAACCTAACATTAGGATTTTGACTAAAGTAGTATACCAAGTGTTGTGATTTAAAAATTTAAAAAAAAAAATCATAAAACATGCCAGCCTTTCACATTGCATAGAGTATTTATTGCATTTTTGTAGGTCCAAGTTGAATTTTGTCTGTGCAGTTGTGTTCATGGTTTTGAATGCAACCTTAAAATCACAGATAACAGCATACCAAACCCAAGGGAATTCTTGTCAATTTGTTTCCTGACTCTGTTCATACGACACTAATTTTATAGTATGAATGCAAATAATGATATTTTGTAACTTTGTTTTCCTTGGTTAGTGGGAACGAATCAAAATAGATGGATGAGACAGATGATGCTACTAATGCCTGGTGTCTTGTGTATCTGTTTACAAACTGAATGAATTAAGTTTTCTATAGTTACTTTGCCTTGGACAATCTTGGACAAAGTAAGATTGTCTTGGAAAAACTGGTTGAAAATTCTCTAGAAGCTAAACCAGCTGGTCAGATCCTCTCCCTAATCCAGCTGAATCAGCAGCTACTGAAGAATACTGCTAGTTTCTGACTGCCAGCAAACATGTTCATGACCTGAGTGCGAATCAGCTTTGAGTGTTGGTGCAACAACAGGCAGTGTTTAGCTTATTGAGATACTCACTTTCTTTCATAAGGGTTCAGTGAAGTACTAATATGTGAAAATGCTTCTTGAACAGTTGTCCTTAAGTATTTATTAGAAAGAATTTGATTTACTTGCCATTTTCCAGTGAGAAGGGATGAAGATGAAGCATTTCTACAGTATTCCACTTGAGCTACAGAAGAGTCATTATGTGAACCTTACGCATTAGGCCAAAGTTTATCATAGAAAATGGAAAGGTTATATATTTTAATGTGGTAATAACCCTGTAGTTTGAGGTTAACAAATATAGACCCCTGTGTTGAAGGCACCTTGAGAAATTGCCTATTTAATGCTTGTGCTGTGGAGCAGGATCATTTTAACACGATTCTTGAGGAATGTCTAACTAACCTGTTGTTAGTTGCACCCTGTTTTGGAGACTGCAGAACCTGGCAGTCTGTTCCAGTCTTGAGCGGCACTTAAGTTTTTAAAGGATTTCTTTTTTGCAACTTATCTGCTGGGATTTAAGCCTGTCGTTTTTTGGCTCATTAACAGTAAATGTGTTGTTCCTTTTTTTTCTATAGCAACCTATTCCATAGTTCATCGTGCTTCCGTTTTCTATTAGCTTAAGCATTCCCTGTACCGACCATCTTTCATTATTCACATATTTTGTGCTTATTCTCATTTTTTTTCAGCTTTCTCCAGTTTGTTAACGGATTTCTTGAAGCATAGTGTCCAAAATTGGACACAGAGTTCTGACTAATTTTAAGATTTACTATATGTCTCTAGTGTAAATGATGGTCATTGTCACCTTTTGATCCATTCAAACTCAGGGTAATAAGAAAAATAGATTTAAAAGAAAATAAATCAGTTGATTTTTAGTGTTCTGTATGTTTGTCACTTTCCTGTAGCCATTATGTCTCTGACTGAAATAGCTGGTCAGTGAGTTGTTGGTGAGCTCAAAGTTGTTTTTAAAGCTACTTTTAAAACCTCCTTTTTTAAGAACTAAAGATAAAAAAAATATATTTTAAAATGCAGTCCTTCTGAATTTTGACAAAATGTTTTGAAAAAGTAAGTGTTGGTTTGTATTTTCTCTTATGAAGAGCTTATTTTGATTTTGTACTAATCCTGAAGAAGCACTTCATGATAAGTTTATTTGGAATTCAATTTTGTTAGTTTTATTATTTCATCATCTAAGAAGAGCAACTGTAAAACACACTGGATAGGATTTAACCAGTGTTTTCAAATAACTAATTTTCAAACTAATTTTAATATTGTGCAACTCAGTGGTCATATTTTAATTTTTTATTATTTATCTTAGAAAATTATTGGAGTGTTCAAACCAAAATCTGAAGAGCCTTATGGACATCTAAATCCAAAGTGGACCAAATATTTTCACAAAGTTTGTTGTCCTTGCTGCTTTGGCAGAGGCTGCCTCGTTCCAAATCAGGGATATCTCTCTGAAGCTGGTGCCTATCTTGTGGATGAGAAGCTGGGGCTTGGAGTTGTACCTAAAACTAAGGTAAAAGTTAAAACACATAAATTACTGAATAAAAAAAAAAGCCAACGTATTTGTCAGTCTCTGAAGTGTGGTTGTGTAGATATCCTTGTATATCATGTGTTATTTATAAGTAATTTATAAACTATTGCAAGTACAAAGGCACAGTGGTTTGGTGTAGAAGAAGTGACTGTGATTTCTGATTTAATGGATAAGTTTGAGATCTGAATTGAATCTCTTCTTTGGAGCCACTTTCTAGCATTTTCTGATACTTTATGTGCCTCATGTTTTGATGAGATGCAAATTGCAAAAATCAGCATATAAAATTCCCATTTTTGTTTGGGATATGTAAAATGGGGAATATTCACCTTTTAGTGTAAAATTTATCTGTTGAAAATGCCTGATGCTTGCTTTTTGATTAATTTTTAATTTTTTTTTTATAACTGAGCATAAAATTTACTGTAAATTTACAATTGAAATACTGAGGAATTCTGAGCTGTGTTTAACTTTCACATTTTAAGGTTGTCTGGCTTGTCAGTGAGACCTTTAATTACAGTGCAATAGATCGTGCAAAGTCAAGAGGAAAAAAATATGCTTTAGAGAAAGTGCCAAAAGTTGCTAAAAAATTTAATCGAATTGGACTACCTCCTAAGGTAAGATGAAAAATAAGTTATTTGTGCACTTCCTGATTCTTACATAAAATTTTTTTTTAAAAAAAGGGTATTTATAAGTAACTTCAGCAGTAGAAGAAAAAACTTGTTGAAAACTATCTGAAATTTGATACATATAACTGTTTCCATGCAACATGTATCCACTCTTATGTCATTCCTTCATTTGAACTTTAAAATATTATTTATTTTAATAATTTCAATTCTAATAATTTTAATAATCTTGTCACTTTTTGTTTCAGTTTACAGCCCAGTTTTCTGCTGGAGTAGTAACGTATTAATTGTTGTGCATCGCAGTTTTGCTCTACATATTGGTTGCTTACTACCTTTCCTTTCAGTGTCATGTTTTGATATTGTCAATCTGTTTTTTTCTCTGCAATTTATCTAATTTTTTAATTTTTTGTGATTTTTTTTTTTTGTTTGCCTTCTATTGTTTTTATTCTTTTGGGTACCCTGCTGTCGTGTTCTTCCTACATCCCTTTTGTCTTGTGTGCAGACTACACTGACTAAAAACCTCACATCTTTATTCCCTAATGAGCCTTATTGTATTCCCAAAATATCACTACACTGTTCTAATCCTAAGCTTTTAAAACACAGGTTGCGTACAGCTTGGGTAATCCACTTGTGTCAGTTCCCAGCAGTTTAGATCCATGTGACATGGGTTGTGCCAGCTTGTATGAGCATGGTTATTCCACATGCTGTGTGTTTATCTATCTGCATTTTACTTCTCAAACAGAAGTTCTTGAATTTCAATCTTGAGCACCTTTCACATACATATGGAGCCTATGCCAACTCTCATGTTCTTCCTTGGGCTCTTTTGGGAAGTGTATTTCAGTAATTTTTATGCAAAAAGCATCTGTCATGAAGAAAATGGTTAATGCTGCTGTTCTTATCAGTGAAGGTTTAAGACTTAAGAGAGGAAGATTTTTCTCTTGTAATTTTTAGTGAGTGTTGTCTGAACTATTGAAATGAGTGTTTCCAATGAAAAAGAGAACAGCTGTTACTGCTTTCTCTTTGTTTCATATATTTCTTGTAATACTAACTGTTCATTTACACTGAGCTGTCTGGCTATGTTTTATTCCTGGTAAAGTCAGTGAGTGTTTAAACAAATATTTAAAAAAACCACCACCAGAACCCCCAGAAACCCACCCTCACATGGTTTGATTCTTACCTTTTTTAAGAATATAGGAATGAAAGAGAAACCACTTAATTTATTTTTTATGTCATACTTCCTGTGCTCTGAACTTTGAAAGTATATAATGAATTTTTCTGTTAATGTTGAGATTACTTATGTGACCTACCCATGTGCATTTTCCAAATGCAGTTTCTTAATATTTCAGGTTGGCTCCTTCCAGCTGTTTGTTGAAGGATATAAGGAAGCTGACTTCTGGCTCAGGAAGTTTGAAACTGATCCTTTACCTGAGAACACAAGGAAAGAATTTCAGTCGCAGTTTGAAAGACTGGTTATCTTGGATTATGTAATCCGAAATACAGGTATTTACTTGTATCTCTTGGTATCTATCTATTTTAGTGAAGCAGAAAACAATGCTGGCTGAAAGCTGGTGCTTAAGGATTTTAATGCGTATCGGATGCTTTTCTCACAATTGAAGGCCATAAAGATGCATTTGAAATTTTTAAAAATTTACTTTGGATTAATACAATAAATACTGCAGTACAAAAACAATCCAAACAACTCTTTTTGATTATTACTCACTATTTTTAAGCAATGTCAGAAGTCAAGAACAAATGCTTTCATTGTGCTTTAATTCTGTGTGTAGGCTATTAACTGTTTCCCCTGATCAGGATAAAGGGTGATAGGGTTTCAGGAACCATGAAAAAAGCAATGACTACAATTCCTTTTATGCTAAACTGGACCTGATAATAGCACAGTTTCACACCAGCTCACAATAGTTCATATATTCATTGTGTAGGCACTGAGGTACCACTGCAGTGTGTACCTGTCCATTCTCCTGCACTCTTGTTTCTATCACTCTGAAGCTCAGATTCTTCTGTTACCTATGTAGGTTAATTACATCTTGAGGAATCCAAAGGCAGTTTTGTGTTTAAAATACTTACTTTGCTGCTTTGGCAGAGGTGGGCATCTTTGCTTTTCTTCAGACACACCAGGTCTAGCTCATTTTCCTTTTCTGAAATTCTCATTTTAGAAGCAAACTAGAAGAAGGTTTCATAAGAACATAATACTTGCTAGCTATTGCTATGGTCTGTCAGCTTTATCGAATAAACCTCAGTGTTTCCAAACAGTTAGTGTTTTTTGACATTCTTAAAATTGAGGCAAATACTCAAAATGCAAAACCTCATTACATGGATGATTTTACCTTCATCTAATATATCTAATCATAATAGAACATGAAAATCTGATGATGATTAAACTTAAGGGAGCACCTTAAAATGACAGAAGGTCCTACAAATCCATGCTGTCATCCTCTGTTCAAAAGACCTTTTCACAGTGTTCAATCTCTCAGTTTTGTCTGAACAGTACAGACATTTTCAGTTTCTTGCCCTTCTGTTCAGTTTTGCCCCCTCTCCATCTTTGTAGAGTCTGTTTTCTCCAGGTAGTCAAATCTATAGTTTATCTATTGTTTTAGAGGCGTTCTCCATTTCCCCATCAGCATTAAAACAAGCTTAAAAATTAAGTCATTGGGGTCTGATACTGTTTTCCTCAGGAAAAATGCACACCACAACCAATCTTTCTGCATAAAATGTATGAAAATAGTTTCTTTTGGCTTTGTTCATATTTTGCTGCATATTCAGCCAGTTGGGTAACCTAAAGAAGTAATACATACCTAAGAACCTGGTAAATACCTGGTGAATTTGTGGTCTTTCCACTGAATCAGTCGTCTATACATTTCAGTAAAACTAAACCACATGTGGTGGGAAAAACCCTTTTTGAACAGTTTTGCCTAATTCCATGGGTAAAGTGTCAGTTTACAATGTTGTTGTATGTCACTCTCGATGACGATTTCTTTATAAATGACATGTTGTGACATGCATTTTCCTGTTTACAGACAGGGGTAACGACAACTGGTTAGTCAGGTACGAAAAACAAGAGGATGGACTTGATCTGTCAGATAAGGTAAGAGAATTGTACTCTGAAACTTATATTCTTTAAATTGTTTTGTTTGTAGCTTGGTCTTGGTGGAGATTAAGGGCATGTCCTTAATCTTGGTGCATGGTCTCAAGAAGTATGATAACTACAAATTATTGTAGGCAAAATGAGTGGAAAAGCTATTTTGATTAGAGTAGGTAGAACAGTGCTAGAAATTATTTTTGTTGTTCTGTATTTTTGCTCTACTAGCTTGAGCTATAATAACAGTAACAATGTCCACTGTTGCTCAGGTACATTTCTTCATCCCTTTGTGCTCTGCTTATCTTGTACTTGGGGAAGGGCTTCTCTCTAATAGTGGTAGAGTAAGATTACATGTGGGGGAGTTTATTTGGATACTGCTTTATATTATTTAAGTTGAATTTAACCATTGAAGCTACAAAGTATATTATTTAGTATTTTTAATGTTTCACTGTTTGTGTAAGCACATAAGTATCACTTACTTTTAAAATATTCCTTCTGTAGGATAGCCAATGGACTATAACTAAAGAATCTATTAAAATTGCTGCAATTGACAATGGTTTAGCATTTCCTTTTAAGCATCCTGATGAGTGGAGGGCATGTAAGTACTGCATTCTTCAATCATCTTCCTTTTGGGACAGTAACTTCCAAAGAAGTAATTTTTGTTTGTGTTGTTGCAGTAAGAAACTAAGAAATCATCACTGTAGCTATATACTGAATTTTTAAATCATGTACTCTTCTTCAGAAAGCAACAAATTTTTGCCATAGTATATGTGATTTGGTTCTTGTTCACATTTTTACTTTTAAACAGTGTTAATACATGGACAGTCATAAACATAGTACTGTATGTAAAGTGACTAATGGTGGAATTGCAAGAACTTAGGCACATGTTTCTCACACATGTTTTCTTGAAAAATGTGGTGGAAAATTACTCGATTGTGAGGATATGCAAGTTGTCCCTCTCCTTGCCATATTTCTATTTCAAAAGGAAGGATATTGTTGTAGGTGGACAAGTAGTCAGGTTATTTTTTCTTGGTCTCAGCTTTAGCTTACTTTGTAGAAGTTAATATTTAGTCAATTTTCCATCTGTTTGAAAATACTCTTACTGTTGAAGTGAGATTATTTTTGACCACATCTCTGACTACTTATCAGTAGGTGGGAAGTGCCCAACAGGGTTTGCAATGACTTCCGTGAGCCATTATCCAATCAGGTAATTATGGCAGTTAAGTGTGGGCTAGTTATGCTGTCAAAAGGCTAGTTAAGTACTCCACCCAGAGCTCTGTGTAGTCTCTGTCTTGATATTAAATAGACATTGTCCTACATATCTCTTGGCTACAGTCACTTCTGTAGCTGTTCTAAAGACACAGCAATTATCGCTTATTTTATACCATCTTTCATGTCAGCATCAAAAAGAATAAACTTGCGTGATCCTTTAGAATTCTTTTGTAGGTGGACAGGTGTGTGGTAGTTTTGTAAAAGTAAACTTGTAGCAAAATGTTTACACATTGCAGTCTCTTACCACCTAGAGCACAGTTTTGATGAGTAGAGCTGGTTGGTCATTGAGGATAACCTCAAAGCCAGAGAGCAGCATTTGCAAAAGGCAGGAAGTTGGTCCAGTACGCATGAAAAGGAAACTCCTGACTGAAGTGGGATGCAAAATTTAAGTACACTGGAAAAAAAAAAAAAAGAAGACAGATGTAGAGACTTCCCTGAAAAAATAGAGAATTTTTCCGAATGAGCAAGAGTAGAGTTTGGAATGTCAAAGCTCAGCTGGAGTAAAGCTAGCAGAGGACAAAAAGAGCAACAAGAAAGGGTTGAGAAAATTAGAAGTGAGAGTGGGACTGAAGAAAAGTGCAGCAAAGACATAAAGGCAAAAGGCATAACAAAGAGTAAGTTACTCAATGCTGACTTTGCCTCAGTTTTCACTTATAAGGTTTGCTCTCAGGCTCTTGGATCTCTGAGCTTGTAAATAGAGCCCCTGGGAATGAATCCCCAAAGCAGAAGAGAGGGAGCACTGAAGGAAAATGGTTGTACAGAAGTTCATAGAAGTAGATGGGATGCATTGGAAACAGTGGGAGCTGGCTGATGCAGTTTTCTCCTCACTCTTGAAAGACTGTAGTAATGGTGAGAGGTTGCTTCAGTCTCCATGAGGACTGTGGAATGAATCCTCCTGGCAGCTGTATTCAGGCACATGAAGAGCAAGAAGGTGATAGGGAAGCCAGCATGGATTTACCAAGGACAAACTGTGCTTGATTAACTAGGCAGCTTTTAATGATGACTAGTTCAGTGGCTGAGGGGAGGGCAATGAATATTGATTTTTTTTTTTTTTTTTTTTTTTTTTTTTCTTTTTTTTTTTTCTTTTCCTTGACCTTGGTGAGAACTTCTACGTGCTCTGTCATGGTATTCTTTTAGGGAAACGTGAGATATCAACTGAACAGACTGTGAGATATGTGGAAAACTGCCTGGACTGTCAGACTCGAAGGGCGTTGGGCAGTGTGAGGAAGTTTAGGGGGTGGTCTGCTGCTAGTGACTTTTCTCAGCTCCTGCAATTAATAGTTTGGTGTCTTGTTTAACATCTGGTAATATTAATTGCTTTTGCAATATAATTTGAAAAAAACTGTCTAATAGCAATTACATAAAAAGTTATGAATGCTTTTCTCTCAGCATGCTTAGAAGAAGGCATTTTTAAAAAAATAAAAATTATATTAAAAATAGTAGCTTTTTTGTTAATTCTTCCATATGAGTCAAATACCTGAAAGGTTTCTATTTGGCTGCAGCTATAATTTTACTGCAAAGGCAACTGCCATACTAAACTAGGGGAAGGCCTCTACTGTTGCTTATAGTGTTTGATTTATATACCTTTTTTACTTACTGCTTCAACTAAATATTTGTTGCTTAATACATTCTCACTGTTTGAAAAAATGGCTTAGCAATTGTAAAGCTGCTCTGGTAACTGTAGCCAAAAGGGATGTGTGGGGTAACAATGTTGGGAAAAAGGTGTTACTGAGAGCTTGCAGTAGGTATTAGAGTACTCAGAATTTCAGTTTTGCTTGTTGATCATTAAGTGCACTGTTTTTCTGCATTAGATCCCTTTCACTGGGCTTGGCTTCCTCAAGCAAAAGTTCCTTTCTCTCAGGAGACCAGAGACCTAGTTCTTCCTCGCCTTTCTGATATGAACTTCGTGCAGGACCTTTGCGAAGACCTTTATGAGCTATTTAAGGTGAATCAAGTGCTTCTTTGGATTGACTGTTACTGAAGTAGCCTGATACTTGTAATGGGACAGTTACATTCATAAAAAGAATAACCATCTAACTTCTGAATGCCAAGACACTATGCTATTTTACCTTTAACACTGGCATGGTAGAAAGGGTTTATGTATGTGTAAGGAAACTGTCGCCAGTGTGGTTAATAGATAGTAATTAGCTCAACTGAAAACATAAATTGCCTATTATATATCTAAGTTTCACATAATCAGTTAAAGCTAGTTTACTCTTACAGCACAAATCTGTGTAAAAACTGCATTTAACCATTACCTATGTGGTGTGTATAGACTTAAACCGTAGCAGCCTGAGGAAATCACGTATTTAACGTAACTTAAAGTACCTCCATACCTTTAATATACTTAATTTTATATGCATATATTGTGCTAAGCTGATGCTGAAACCTTGATCGTATTCAAAGTCAAACTCACTTTAAAGATACTGAAACTGTGCTACAGTATTGGCATGTAAAGAGTATACGTCTCTAAAACATTTTGTAAATGTGTGTCAGATGTTCAAGAGAAATAATCCAATTAAGGATTGAAAGAATTAGAAATTTTAAACTTCTAATGAAAATGCAGCTGTAATGTCAAAACTAGGTCCTGAAACACGTTTGCTATATTTGCATCTTCGAGTTATTTGTATTCAAAATACCTCTGGGTTTGTTAGTTAAGTATTATTCAGTCTGAAGGAGGAAGAATTTTTCTACTGGAGCCATCATAAGAGAAAGAGCAGTGTGATGATATTAAGCCTGGTATCTACCAGCTATTGGTATTTACCAGTGCCCAAAAGTGGTATCCACTGATGTATTTTTATTTTGTGATGTGGAACAGTCTTCCTTTTCACATACGTAAACTTGATGCAATAAATAGACCTTTTTGTGATTCATAGTAGGATTCTATTTGAATCTTTCAAAAATTATAATAGTGTGGGTAAATATGAATATGCATTTTATGATATTGATGAATTTACATGCAAAATATACAGCTAAAAATAAATGGGTTGTTTACTATAAACTGTTTGTTTTTCTTAATAAAGACTGACAAAGGATTTGACAAGGCTACTTTTGAAAACCAGATGTCTGTTATGAGGGGGCAGGTAAGACTGCTTTTTTACATTTTTATTTATGTATTTAATTTGTCATCGCTCCTCAGGTGCTTTCTTTAGAGCTACAAAAACTGAATCCTATTACACTGTGTGACATTTGAAGATATTTTCATCTTAGAAGACTAAATTTCTTTCTAGAGTTTGTTCTTACTTGTGGATAGATGAAACAGCAAAAAGTGTATGCCGATTTATTTTTTCATTTTTACAGAAAATGCTTTTAATCTAATTTGGTTTTATTGTTTTTGTGGGGGATGGGGAGGATTTAACTGTATATTCTTAGAAGGTATTTTAAAGATGAAAAAGAGAAGAGTAGGAAATTTGGATGGAAAATTTGATGTCTGATTTCATTATGCTATTAAAATAAATGTGACTTTATTTTAGAAGGTTGACTTGATTATTGAAAGCAATATTAGCTCACAAAATTTCTTCATCCTATCAAATGTTGAAACCATACTTCAAAAGTCTAGCCATTTTCAGGTTAGAAGTGTGATCATAGTTAAGTGCTGGGTTTGTTTTGTTTTGTTTTGTTTTTCCTGGGTTTTTTTGTGGTTTTTCTAAACACTAAAGCAAGAGAGGAGAGGGTTTCTCCATCTTCCTCCTGTTTTACAATTTAAGCCTGGTGTGAAATAGTAGAGAAAAACTTTAGCTAAGGACAAATTTAGTTCATTGTAGGCATAAAATAGGGATTTCTGCAAGTGTAAGGCAATTGGACTAGACAAATTAATAGTCCCATTTGCTCTGAATTTATTGAAACTTAGTCCTTGTGTTCATAAATTCAACATGGATAGTTTTAAGCCAGACAGTTCCTAGAGTGTCTTAATTCAATGTTTTCTCTGTAGAATTTCCTGTCTCAGGATGTACCTTGCACAAGACTGCAGCTCTGCTTATTCAAACATAATCCCAGTGAACATCTTTTGTGTGGTAGCTAAAAAGACAGCAAACCTTACTTACTAAATTGAATTATAGGAGTTGTTTCTGAAATTACTCTTCTGAGAAGTTTGTGTAGTCACTGTAAAGTCAATTCTTGAAGTACTCAGGCATCCTAAACTGTATTAAGTAGCTTTTGTCTGATGAGACAATTGGCTATAAGGAATCTGTTATTTAACAAAATGCTTGAGGAAAAACATAATTGAAAGTGATGTAGCTGAGGTTGTCAAAATTAATTTTCCACTATAAAGGCTGCATCTGGACCCTTTCTGCACACTCTGTTCCTCAGGTGGATTTTAGCAGAGATTTGTTTTAGTTTGGGTTTTTTTTTTTTACTTCTCTCTAGCTGTATAAGAGTGTGTCTCACCGTGGGAAATGTCAGGTTTTCACGCATAAAGAAATGCAGTTAATAAGTAATCCTTGGGTGAGATTGGAAATACATTGGCAAACGATGCCTTTTAGCACTGATTTTAAACTTGGTTTTGGTGTAAAACCAAAGTATGTTACAAGGGCATTATAGAAGACTTGGCTATCTAGATCACGTGATAAGGGATTCATTCAGATGGGATGAATTTGCAGTATAGCCAAAACATCTAAATACATCCTTAAAAATGAGAATTTAAGAATTAGAAAATGAAGAATCTAGTTGATAAAAAACTTCAGAGAAACATACATTGCATAGAAGCATCAAGGTCTTTAAGTCTAAGATACCGAACATTGTTAGAAGCCTATTTTTGTGCAGTGTAGGAAAAAAACTTTGGGAATGGTTTCAAACCCAAAGGAAAGAGTTCTCTCAAGAATATAGAGTCCAAGAAATGGGTGACATCTGCTGAGGATTGCCTTAGAACTTTGAGAATGCAAATGTCAAGTGGAGTTGCTGGCAGAACCAAATTACAGTAAATAATGTGAAAGACTTTGTCAGGCTTCTTTGGCCATGAAAGAGCAGAATAAGCAGAGGATCAGTCTCACAAGGAAGAAAGGGGCATTGTACTGGGGAAAAAAGGCTTGATATTAAGTGCAGATGTGTCACTAGAGCTAAATTGAAAACTTGCCTCAGTTTTCAGCAGGGTAACATTGAACATGGAGTAAGTTATGAGGGCAGTCCACGAGCACTTAAGTTTTGGAAGGAGGGTAACCGACTGCTGGGAGCTGAGGGCTGAATTTGGGTCTTAGCACTGGGTTTGGTATGAGCTAATTATATGGCTTCATATCTTCTGATATGAAAATAATTTGCAGCTAAACTGCTGGTACATCCTATGTTAAATCACGTTGATGGCTTTCTTGTAGGTATTTTTTTCACTAAAGGTGCAATGCTGTCAAGAGATGTGCTAATTTAAAATGTTCTTAGATTTTTATCTCTTACAATTTTCTGAAAATTTGGAGAAGACTGCATGAAATAGTCAGGAAAAGACTGGAAGGGTAGATAACAGTAGGATGTATTCATGTTACTGAATAAATAAATTATTTCTACTTGCAATAGCATATCTTTTGAAATTAATTTATTCAGCAGCACACTCCTCTACAGAATTGATTTAAGAGTGGCATCTAAAGTCTGTTAGCCACAGTTTTATTTGTGCACCCTAACCTCACCTGCTTTTACTCTTTTTAGATACTAAACCTTACTCAGGCATTAAAGGATGAAAAGAGTCCCATTCAGCTTGTTCAGATGCCACGTGTGATTGTAGAGCGAAGTAGCACTGGAAGCCAGGGCCGAATTGTCCATCTGAGTAATGCATTCACACAGACCTTTCATAGCAGGAAGCCTTTCTTTTCCTCCTGGTAGCAACAAAAAAACGTGGGAAGAGTAAGTTTCTCTTGACTTTAGAAAGCTCCTTTTGTGTAAAGGCTCTGCAATAATGTACTTCTGCTGTATACCAAGAGCTCTGACTGCCGACACCTCAGAAGTTAAATTCTAAAGACTTAAGAAATGTATTTTGAATGTAATAAAAGTTTACAATTTTTGTGTCAAAATTGTGAATTCTTATGTCAGGGAATGAAAAGAATTTGTCCATACTGTATTTTTATAGGCTAAATTAATGTATTCTGAATAATATTTGGAATGAGGGAAGATAGACTGTTTGCATATGCTGAGAAACTAATTTTGAATACAATAGAAATTTTTTTTAATATAAATGTGAGAATCCATACACTATCAATTTCTTTTTATATGGCCTTTAAAAAAAGTTCAGAATGCTGTCTTTGATTGTGAAAATGCTTTTCCTTGGAATTTCTTCCTGATATTCTAAACTGGTTATAGATTTTTGTAGACTAGTTACTTGAAAAGTCATGCACTTAAAATAAATCAATCTGTCCTTGACAAACAAGTCAAAGAAAGGGAGAAGGGGGGAAAAATGCTCCAAGTAGGCCTTTTTGCACGTGGGGACCAAAAATAGTTAAATAGTTGAATTACAGCAAAATTCAACCCAAGTAAATACACACAGTTTCTACTTTGATAAAATACACTGAGTGTATGTTTCAGAGGTTGAAATTTCACTGTAGTGTTTAGCACTTGTATATTTAAGCACATGTATGGAAATCTGTGATATTTCTTTAGATATGCATCACGATGAAGGAATTGCACCATGTTGTTACAGGTTTGTTTTGCCATACGTGTAAAAATGTGTTCATCAGTTGTCACCAGAGTGGTTCTGCTAATGACAGAAGCTCTAACGTGTTCATAACAAAGCCAGTCTGCCTTCTAAATTTCTAGCTAAGCACAGTTTGTTTGGGTTTTTTTGACTGGAAAAGAAAAAAAGCCTGGAATACCTACAGCACAGAGAATTACTTTTGTGCCCTGGATAATGTTGTGCTCACCTGCCAGTTGCCATTTGCATTTATGTTTAAGTTACCTGGTTTAAGACTTGATGGTCATGTTTCTAAGTCTGCGGCTTATATAATGTGATAAATACTTTTATTTTAGTAATTTTCTGGACATTTAAGACTGGGAAGGGGAGAAAGATTGCTGCTTTTATGAAACTTTCAGTATTTCAGACATTGCTGTATTTTGTAATTCTAAGCAATATTGTTGAACTGAGAAATAATAAAATGCTTGTATTTTATATAATTTTGAGTGGATGTAAATATTAATGTAGCGTGTCAGCAACTTCAACAACCTGAAATGTTTAAGCCTTAAATGTAAAACACGGTAGAGTGCAGTTCAAAAGCAGATGGAAATGCATTTCTCACCTTGCCATGACTGTTTGTATGGAACAGTTTATTAAAAAAATGACCGGTGTTGTTGCGCCAGTCCCTGTCCCGGTGGGCTCTGCCCTGGGGCTCCGGGCCCTGCCCCGGGGCTCTCCCCGGCGACGCCATCTCCGCCGGGGCCGCCGTGCCGCTGGGGGGCGCCGTCCGCCCGTGCGGCGCGGTGTCCGTCGGGAAGGAGGCGGTGCCATGGCGGCGGCGGGCCCGGGGCGGCCGCGGTCCGGACCTCTCGCCCTGCTCGGGCCGGCGCCCGGCGCGCCCAGCTGCCCTCACGGTGAGCCGGGCCCGGGGGGGCACCTCCCGGCGCGGGCTGCTTTACAGCAGCCCTTGGGAAAGCCTTGTTCTGGAAGCTCGGTTCTTGCAGCGGAGCCGTGAAACAGATCTGCAGATGTTCCCTGTGTTATCCTATCATCGCGTTTGTCCCTAGGTCCCACACTTCTGTTTGTGAAGACCAGCCAAGGAAAAGAGGAAGGAAGAAGATTCTATGCTTGTTCGGCTTGCAGGGATAGAAAGGATTGTAACTTTTTTCAGTGGGAAGATGAGAAGGTAAGAGAGTACTGCTTAAGGCAATCCTAAAGACGGAGGGCTGCGAAGGTGATCGGAGGTCTGGAGCACCTCTCCTATGAGGAAAGGCTGAGAAAGTTTGGGTTTTTCAGCGTGAAGAAGAGAAGGCTCCGAGGAGACCTTATAGCAGCCTCCCAATACCTGAAGGGGACCTCCAAGAAAGCTGGAGAGGGACTTATTGCAAGGGCGTGTAGTGGTAGGACAAGGGGCAAGGGTTTTAAGCATAAAGAGGATAGGTTTACATGAGATGTTAGGAAGAAATTCTTTACTGCGAGGGTGGTGAGGCACTGGAAAGGTTGCCCAGAGAAGTTGTGGATGCCCCATCCCTGGAAGTGTTCAAAGCCAAGCTGGATAGAGCTCTGAGCAACTTGGAAGGTGCCTCTGCCCATGGCAGGAGAGTTGGAACTAGATGATCTTTAAGTCCCTTCCAACACAAATCATTCTATGGTTCTATGAATTACTGGGGATTTTTTCCTCTATTTAGCAGCTTTAAAAGTATATTTTGTTGTGGAAATCTGTGACAAGCGCTTTTTTCTAAACTTTGTCTAATAGTTGGTATTTAGCTGGGCACTTATTTGTCAGGACGACATGTTTCAAGTATAGCTTTCAAGGAAGGCTGTGTACATTTTGAGCAAAACGAGCATTTGTTATTCTATTGCCAAAACATATAGGAAGTTTGCCAGTGCTATGCACTGTTGAAGAAAATTGGGTACTTCTGATCCCAAGATGCCCTCGTTTCCCCTGATTAAGATAGAGAAAATTTGTTGGATACAAACAGCAGTGGGGTATACAAAATGCTGAGATGGTGGGGCTTGGCATGATGCTCAGTAGTCTCAGAATATTTGCAGCAATTTCTCTTTGTCATTTATTTTGAATATCACTGGTATTACGATGTCTTTTTTACTGTCTCCTCCTTTAAGCAAAACAGTTCTGTGAGTTTTGACCAAATGTCTTGAAACTCAGTTGTGAGAAACCATGAGTATGTTTTGTGGGAATAAAGTAGAAGACACAGAGAAGAGTGTGAGAGACTGAAATGTTAAAGACTCAGGTGCAGATCATAACAAGGAGCTGTTATGCTTTTAAAATGATTACACACAAAAGGCTTCGGCAACATTTCTACTATCAGCTTTTCAGGATCAGATCGTTGTTCTTCAGAGGGAACACAACTGCTGGCATACATTAATAGAAAGGGTGGCTCTTTCTATCTTTATCATAATCATGTTTTGAGTTTTTCTCTGAGTATTACATGTGATAGAAGAATGAAATGCACAGTTTAAATTCACAGTGAGAGGCTTGTGTTGTTTTGCAGCATGCCCCTGTGCTGCAGACATACTTGTTCTTCTGAAACAACAAACGTGATCATTTTTCCTTGCAAAGTAGCTAAAGTGTGAGACCTTTGATGCACCCCTTTTTTAATGTTGAGATTTGATGTACAACACACAGCAGTAGCTGTTCGTTTTGTAACTTTTCATATATGCAAATTTTGCAGGTGTCAGAAATTAGGCTTGCAGCACGTGAAGAATATAATAGAAATCATCAGCCTCCTTTTACACACAGACAGAACGTGGACAGGTATTGTTAATGTATATTCTCTTCAATAAAAATGAAGTAATACAGGTATCTGAATATAGAGATAACATTTCTGGATTCTTTAAAATATGAAGAGAGGAATTTGGACAAATAAGAACTGTTGTAGGGCAATGGGAAGGAAATAGCATGAAACATTTAACTAGAGCACGGTATTTTCAATCCAGGAACTGGGGGGGTTGGTTTTCTTTTTTTGGTACATAGAGTCATTCTTTTCATAGTGCTCATAATGCGCTTGCAAGGTGTCAGTAGCAATTTCTGTTAAAAAAATTACTCCTGACTTTAGTATGCAAAAGTAGCAGGCTTAACATTGTGAAGAGAAGCAAAGGTAACATAGTAACACATGTCTGAATTTTGTATATAAACGTACAGGACTTTGCTGGTAGTTGATGGAGTCTTCACTCTGTAATCCAGTTATTTTATGGAGATTCACAGTATTTTTGGTCACAATATTTTATATGTTTTGGAGTGTCCTGTGAATATTTTTTCATAAATAATGTGTCATTTGCATGGAGTTTTGCCAGAGCAATGTAAACTGCATTGCCTGTTTAAATGTCTGAACTGCTAAAATATGTGAAACCCCCTCCCACAGCTCCCCTTCCTATCTTTGATAGAAGCTTTTTTCAAACTTTGTTCCCTATCATGTTTTATATTTAAAGGTACAAGAATTTTGTTCTGTTGCCATTATCAAAGAGGAGGTTTTGCCAGGAATGCCAGCAATTGCTATTGCCAGCAGAATGGGAAAAACACTCGGCTCACCAGTGCCTGTGTGATGTCACCACTGCCCAGCTGAAAAGTCCCAGTCAACTTCTATATCCATTGGAGAATAAAAAGACAAATGCACAGTATTTATTTGCAGACAGAAGTTGCCAGTTCCTACTGAATCTCCTTGTAGATTTAGGATTCAGACGAGTGCTCTCTGTTGGGACACCCAGGTACATCAATGAGTATTGTTACACTTTCAAATAATGTTTCTCTCTCAAAACTGTACAGCTTACTAATGATTACATAATCAATGATTCTCCCATGATAAGAAGTTCACTATGCTTTAATTGGTTGGGATTATCCAAACATCTAGTGGGGCCTAGCTTTGAACTTACGAGATAACAGAGAAGACTGTGGCAGCACTGCAGATAACGCACATACACACTTCAGATCTCTCTTCCTTTTGGAAGTGATAGTGAGTTTCTTAGCTTATGCTTTTTTTGTGTGAGATGATCCAGTAGGCTCCACTGACTTCTCATCTTTTAAGAGTAACCTATATTTCTAACTTGGAGTACAAACCAAATGGAGTCACCCAAGTTTAGACTACTCCATTTTCTGTAGCTGTTTGGTTTTACATCTAGTAAAGTACCAGGCATTCTTGTCTTGCAAGGTCACTTCTGAAGCCAGTGATTATGTGTTAAATTTTTTTGTTCCAATTATACTTCAGGCTTCATGAAATGATCCAGTCAAGAGCATCACAAGAAGAATTCAGTGTTAGAAGCCTTCTGCTGGATATTGATTTCAGGTAGGTTTTAACAAATGTTTATCTGTCTGAAGAACCTATACAAAGATGTGTATTCTTACTACTTTAAGAGATAAATTGGTGGTTGTTTTCCCACTCTTGTCTCTGCATCTCTGTTCCTGTACACATACACAAATGACATCCAGTTGATGAGAAAAGTAAGTATACTTAATGATTTCTCAGTGTTGGTATGTGTTGTCAGTAATCAGAAACCAAAGATGATGGTTTTCCTGAGGCCTATTTTAACTATGTTTAACTATCCCCTTAGGAAAGACGAAAAGTTGTTTATATTTTTCTACTACTATCAAAACTTACTTTACAGGTATTCGCAATTTTACACAGAGGATGAATTCTGCCACTACAACATGTTCAATCATCATTTTTTTGGTGGAGAGGTAAGGCCAAGTATTTATTAAGTGCTTTGGTAAAAAAATGCATGTTGTTGATGCAGAATTTTGTAAGAAAGTCACGGCTAGTCTGGTAGAAAACATCATGGGAAAACATGAATTAATTAAGAACATTTTAATAAAAGCAGCAATTAAGGTGTGTAAGCAACATAGCATAAATTTAATAGGCAGCTTAGACTTTGAATTGAGTGGAAGAGAACTACTGAAGAGGAGGCACTCTCATTTGATTTTCAGTAATGTTTTTATATAGTAACTGAACAGGGCACTTCTTTTCAGTCCTTCAAATCTAGGTGGGTTTTTTGTGGTTTTTTTGTTTTAATGCTACCCGAGGAAATTCACTTCCACAAGAGGGAAAAAAGTTCCATCTTCAAAATTGAAACTTCTACAGTGGTCGGTTTATTGCCAAAGACAAATATGTTTATGGTTCTTTATTTCTGGAAATTAACCTCTGTTTCTTACAGGCTGCACGTGAAACTTGCAGGAAATTCTTGTATGAAGAGAATGGTGAAAGAGCCATTATGGTAACTGATCCCCCATTTGGAGGTTTAGTGGAAGCACTGGCTTCTAGTTTTAAAAAGCTGATGGCAATGTGGAAGGAGACAGAAAAAGAAGGTATGTACTGCAGCCAGATAGGTGGTTGTGCTATAACATCACTTTAAGGAAAAAGGACCTATTTATAAGTCTGTGATTCTTGTTATTCAGGTGAATCTGAAAAACTTTTCCCATTTTTTTACAAATCTACTTTGCAATTAAAATGGAGTTTAAAGGTAGAGAAAAATAAGCTGCCAAACCAGTACCATTTCTTAGCAGCCTAAGCTGGTATCAAGAGTTTAGTTTCATGGCACTTACATCTCCACATGTAAAATATGCCAAAACGTTCTGTTGCCTTAGAGAGCTGGTTCTTCCACCCGGTGTGATGTAGATATCCATGTTTATGTATTTGGAATGTTCACTGTAAATTTCTCATGCTGCATGTACTATGCTTTTCTCCTGTGTACACCAAAGTCTTTTCATTACTAGGTCATGACAACAAAGAGATGCCCGTGTTCTGGATATTTCCATACTTCTTTGAGTCTCGTATTCTTGACTTTTTCCCAAGCTTCAGTATGATGGATTACCAGGTACGGCTGAATCCGGTGAATCTGCTAAATACCAGTTGTGTGCAATGTGAACAGGAATATGAGTGAAAGCAGCGCTTCTCTGTAGCTGGGCCTTGCTCATGTGGAGCCTGGATTCTGTATTTCTGTTAGTCATATCTGTGATAACTTTATCAGGTTCCTGTTATGTATCTTTAACTCATCTGTCATTTATCCATGAACTCGTTTGTTCTGCCAGGCTTTCAGTATAGCAGAATTTGTTCTAATTCTGACAGGTGCTTGTTGCAGAGGTGAGAGGTAACTTGATGAAGAGTATTTCATTTTTCACAGATGTTGAAATGTTGGTGGGTACTGCCCAGCCCTGGTTTAAAAAAAAAAAAAATATATATTTTAAAAACAATGAAGATCTTTCATCTCCAAAACTGCTGGGATCACAGTACAATTACAGTGATGGAAATGTCTGGAATTACTTAATAAGTGAACTTGTCAGTGATGAAGCAATAATCTGGCATCAGCTTCTTCAATATTGTATCCATTCTGTACATAGTTTAAGCACACGTACTTCAGTGTGTTTTGAGAGCTCAGTCGTGGGTATTCATGATGCTAAAGGTTTATTTTTTCGTTCAACAACTCTGCATGAATTTTGACATTAATGTTCTGAACAATGTATTTTTGTCTTGTACAATAGAAATTTGTTGAAGAAAATTCAAAACTCATGCTAGGCTAGACTCTGCATTCCTGCCAGTGTTCAGAGCTGAGAGTTTTTGTGACAAGTCTCTGAAGGCAGTGCTGGAAAAAGCAGTGCTAATTGGATTTAAAACTTTGTAATTATTCTGAGATAGTTTAAGATGTCACCGCTTCCACTGACAAACCAAACAGTATAGATCCTTTTTTTTTTAACAGGTTGCTCTGGTAAACAACTGCAGTGTTATCTTAGGTATCCCATGGAAATGAGCAAAAAGGAATAAGTCAAATATGATTATTGAAGTATTGTGAGTCTATCCTAATACTATGTTTGCACAAATTTACAAGTAAATGAGACAAAAAACTTGATGTAGAATTTGTAATCTGATTTGGGTTTAGAGTCTTTTGTATAAACATGAACATTTTATAAGGCACATATAAAGATAATAAATATGTAAATAGCTCTGCCTGTGCTTAGCATTCAGTTTAAGAGTCTTTTTTATGGTTTTATTTTTCTAGGTAGACTATGATAATCATGCACTGTATAAACATGGCAAGACAGGCCGTAGACAGTCTCCTGTCCGTATTTTCACGAACCTTACCCCAAGTATGATTGTGCTTCCTGAAGAAGAGGGATATAGGTAAGATGCATTAATGCTCAGGTGACTTTTAAAAGAGTGTCTTTGTTCTTCATTAAGGCATGAAATCTCCAAAGGAATTTGGGATGGTGCTGTTCAGTATTGTCTTGCCTAACTTGGATGCCAGGCTTAAGTGCACATTTTTCTGTCTCATTCTAAAGTTGCATATTATATAAACAATGTATAGGAGAGCTGAAATGTCTAAAAAGACAATTATATTTTCCAGTGTGGAATGATGAGATTCCTCATTTTGTCTGTGGGAAATATTGTCTACATCTACGAGAGAGATTTACAGCTATGTCCGATAATCTGCTGTTAAGGCAGTAGTTAAGAAATGAACACTAAGAGAAGCATCAAGTACAGAGGAATTTAATTTCATTTACTACTGATACTGTTGATAATTTGACTTCAAGCACCTGAATTTTACTATATGGATGTACTGTATGTAAGTGGCCTAAGTGGTCATTTATGCATCAAAGACATAACCTTTAATTCAACAAAGCGATTTTGCAGTCCTTATATTTGTTGTTAAGCTTGTATAAAATTAATTGTTTTGTGAACAAGTAGTGGACCGGTACATCTTTTTCCCCAGGTTTTGCACTGTATGCCAGCGATATGTTAGTTCTGGTAACCAGCACTGTGAGATATGCAATTCATGTACATCAAAAGTAAGTATTTTCACTTCTTTCTGAATGGAAGTTTTAGAAGTAGTCAAGTAACAACCTCTGTAGTACTTGCTTTGATAAAAACCTATTCTGATGCTGAGTTCCATGGAAAATCCCCAGCAGTTCAGTTTCATAGACTTACTCTTACCTTCTCAGTACATGTAACCCACTGGGAATTAATTTCTCTTTCCCTAATTCCTTTGTGTTGGAAGGAAGACAGGACAGGTTTGCTACTTGCCACTTAGACCAGAACTTACTCAGCTGTGGTCTGTTGACACAAGCATTTTTTCTTACGCTTTGGAGTTGCAGAATTTGCTAATTTCAAAATTTCGTCTGTGGCTTTCACAGATTCTCAGGACTGTTGTTTCTGAGTTACAGTCCTTCCTACAGAGGAGTTGTTCCTGTAAACAGTGGGGACCATACACGAGTAGTTCTGTTTTAAGATGGAATCAGTGGGGGGGTTTAATAAATAAAACCATTTATTTGCCTTTTGTAGGATGGCAGACGGTGGAAACATTGTGTTCTTTGCAAAAAATGTGTAAAACCCTGTAAGTACAGAAAAATATTTTCTAAATAAAAGTGCACTTAGTCCAAAGAAATTGAGATTCTAAACCAGAAGAGAAAATATTTGTGAAATAAGTAAAGTGTTGTAATTCAGAAGACATAGAATAAAGGAAGAGTTTTGATTTCACACAAGTTGCTATTCTTTAGTTTAGGTGTACTTGCACTGTGTGGAAATGTAATAAATTCTTGTCAAGGCACACTTAATCCCATTTATATTTATTATGGGAAGACTGAAATGTTTCCATTTGTCATATAAGTGTTTCCTGATTTTTGGAAACTTTGAATTTCATAAACAAGTAGGCAATTACTAAAATGTTTGAGAGATCATGATAAAATTATGTTTCATGAGCAAATTTAGTTGTATTTATAGCTCTGTATAAATAACTGAAGCAATCATTTTTGTTCCTGTTACAAAAATCACAATTTGTAAGTACATTATAACATTTGGACTATTTTTCTTTTTAAGATCACACACGGGATAATAGTTCTAATGCCAAAATAATTCACACATAATTGCACAGTATGTCTAGCAATGTGATAAGGGACCAGAAAGTGACTACATCCATCTCTGTAACGCTCATCCAGAATTAAAAACCTGGTATTGTGGCCTGTGTTTAAAGCTTAGTTTCAGAATGGTCATTCTAAACTTTTCCAAGATCATAAACTGTGTTACGTATTTTGCAGCTTGGTTTCACTGTAACAATTGCAACTGCTGCACTCTTCAAAAGCACAGTTGTGAGAAGACTGAGGTTGGCTGTTTCGTTTGTGGCAAGGCAGGTCACAAGCGCAGTGCCTGTCCCAGTCTCTCCCGCACCAGAACAGCTTGTCAGTAAGTGTGATATTGCATTAATACAGTAAAATACAGCATTCAGATGAGATTAGATCTTATGTCATGGAATCAGTTCAGAAAGAGGTGATTTTTGGCTTTAGATGCTGATGTCAGTTTCACTATTGCCCACTTGCTGTATTGCTGGGGAGTATATACTGAAGGGAGGGTATGATAAATGGCAGGTCACTTACTGGGGCTCCCAGTTCCCCATCTGTGGGTTTTCTTTTGAAACTGACTTATATGGATGGCAAACTTGGTGACTGGTGCATGGAGCTCTGTCAAGACGACTGAAAACTGAAGTAATAGAACACTTTTATCCCCTTCGAATTCCTCATGAAATGGCAGAGAAAAGAGTCACTATAATGGTTTTATTGCTTCCTGACTATTTTGCTTTCTTGTAGCATGTTTTGCTTTTTTCCTTCTGATATTTCACATGCTTTTTGTAGTATGATCTGAATCTCCACCATTAATGAGGGTCACATTGAATACTTTTATTCTTCCATGACTGTCCTTCTGTAACGTACGGAACAACACTGTACACATACCTGTATGTATCAGAGAGCCAAGTAAATGGTGTGTGGTTGTCTTCAGATGGAACTAACTGGAAAGAGGAAAGGGGATTTGCTAAGAGATGATCCAGCAGATGGCTCAGTCTTTCCAGTGCGGGATGATTGATTGCACTTTCATAAATTCCTCTCCAGAGTAATGGGGTTTTTTGTGATTCTGGACTTGAATGGCTGTAGCAGTGGAAGGGCAAATCTTCCCTCCCAAAAGCTGTACCTATGTTACACAGTGAGACTCAGACAATTACCCTCTTGGCTCAGTATCCAGAGACTCACCAGATGCCTGCTGGATGGTGGATGGGTACAGCTGTATTGCTTCGTGTCCTACTGATATTAAACTGGGTTTTGCTTAGGGAGTATTAGACACAAAAGGTAGCAATGTTTCATTTTATATATCTCTCACAAAAATTTCATCTCTTAATGTTTCTTTTTCCTTTGCTAAAAGAATTTAAAAGGATGCTAAAAGAAAGAAATTAATGAAACCTCATGTGTTTCTTCTGTCAAGGAAGGTACTATTCTGTCAGCTGTACAGAATGGTTTAGTACTTTCAGGCTATCAGTTAGTTCTTTTGCTGATTCATTGCAGAAGATAACTTAGATCTCTTTTTATAATAAAGATTTTGTATGTTTTGTTATAATTATTCAACATTTTGCATTATGACATCTTTTGTCAGAGACAGAAAACAATCCACTTGCTAGTTGTACTTAGGTCCTGTACTAATTGCAGGATGCTTCCTAATGGTGTTAAACTTTACGTACTTTCTTCCAAGTCTTTCTATTATATATTCATGCATTATATATTCAGCATGAAACTATGTGTGGGCTTTTCTGTACTTGGTGAGTTTCTTGTTTTCAATATCTGTTAAAATTTAAATGCTGAATAAATACATAAAATGAAGGTATAATGGCAGTAAAGTGGACAGTTTTGGGCAGCTGAAATACCATAACGTTGTAAGATGGAATATTCCTTGTACTTTTTGTGACAGTACATCACATACTGCCACTAAATTTATATACTTATTTAAAATACCAGCAAATATATTTGTACAGAGGAGTGTGTTCTTCATTTTATTCTCTATGTTCCTTTTTTGCTTTACAGACCTGACAAAAAGAAGGGGCAGAAAACTCGAAAGAGAGTAAAGATGAGGATCTGTAAAAGATTAGCTATGAAACATGCCATATTCTCTAAGAGGAAAGTAAAGAATAAGAAAGAAAAGACGTGACTTTTCTTGCTGCTGCATAGTTGCTAATTTATTTTTTTATTGCCAGCCTTCTGTTCCATTTTCTAAAAATGTAAATGCTAACATCCCAAATAAAACCTGACTGAATGAAAAATGACAGTTCATTTTTTCTACGTCATTACTGGTACCAACCCCCTTCCCTGAAAACAGCTAAGTGAACTACCACAGCCCTTACCATGTGTTTGTATAATGTGATAATTTTGTAATTAGGATTAGCTATTTGCCTAATTTGGTGGGTATTGGGCGTTAAGGGGAGTACTGCTGAGAGGTCAGGTAGTGGCGGATGCTCTGATTTTGTGTTGGTATTGGAGGACGTGGGGCAAGGGAGGAAGTGAGGGTAGGTGATGGGAAGGCACGAGTTCTAGAAATTCAAGCTCTGTTAGTTACAGTCTTCTCACAGGATGGCTAGTGATTTTTTAAAAATTTCTTTCCAAATGGAAAAGGGCATTAAAAAAAAATAGTACTTTATTTAGTACTAAATAGTACTTAGTAAGTGGGCGGAGCGGGAAGAGCCTGACCTGCCTCCGCGCGCCCGCCCAGGCTCGGCGCCGCGGCGGC
>VXBT01012612.1:1753804-1923425 GCA_013400235.1 Oriolus oriolus
AGCAGAGGCCCGGCGGGTCCCGGCAGAGTCCCGCAGCCATGCCAGCCTTCAGGCAGGTGGGCGAGAAGCAGCTGCCGCAGGAGGTCGTGTTCATGTCCTGGTCCCCCAAAAGGGACCTCATCGCCCTGGCCAACCGAGCGGGGGAGGTGAGTGCAGGGGCCGGGGAAGGAGCACGGGAGGGACGGGCGCTGCCTCTCCCTGCAGGCCGAGATGCCTTTGCTGTTAATTGGGGCATGTTTCTTGTAAGCCTGGCCAAGCATTTAGGAATAGCAGTATTTTGAAATCAAGCTTCTTAATACTTACTGCCCCTTCACTTTTTGCATTCTGATTTCCGAACAAATTCGCGTGTGATGCTCTCGTTGCTTGTGTTTGTGGAATTTTAAAGTGCATGGAAGTTCCTATTTAAATTAAATCTACTTTTGAGTACTTTTTCCCCTGGAACTGCAGAGAGGTGATGGGTAACCCCTGTTGGTTAGGCGCTTGTATTCTTATGTAGGGCTCAGCTTATTTCTCTGTGTTGCTGTAAACTGTATGCTGCCTTCTAAAAGAACATAGGAGTGAATCATCTGCTAGAGGAGCAGGTGGTGTTTAAGACACAGGCGTTAAAAACTGGTAAAAAACTCGGTGCACCTTGGTCTGATTTACAGAGTTATTAATGGGAGAATGTGGTTTGTCTTTAATGCATTTGCTTTGTAGGTTTTACTTCATCGGCTTGCAAACTTTCAACGAGTGTGGAGTTTGCCTCCAAATGAAAATACAGGAAAAGAAGTGACTGCTCTTGCTTGGAGACCAGATGGCAAAAGTAATGTCAAGTATATGAGGTGATATGGTGCAATAAAGTCCCATGGGAAATCATGAATGATGATACCTCTCATCTGTGAAGGAAATTTTCAAGTAAACTGTGTTTGAAGAGAAGGGTAACTTAATTTTATGTAGGTTCATTCACAGTAATAGTGAGATTAGCACCACTGAATGCAATTGCAAGAAAGATTTGTAAGCCAGATTTATGTGCCAAATGCTGCTTTCCAGGGTATAGCAAAATTTCAGCTATATTTATTCAGATATAAAATATCCTAACTAAGTAGGATGTTTTGTATGAACTACAAAGTTTATTGGGAGAGAAAGAAGCTGTCTGATCAGGATTGATTGAAGAGCTTAGCTTGCTTATCCTAGGCAAAATATCATAGGCTAAAATTGCTCTAATTATAGACCAGAGAAGAAAAAAAAGTCTTTTCCTTATTAACAGAAATGATGTTGAATTTAGTAGCTTAATAAACTTATGCCAGAAATCAGTTAATTTTTAATTCACTGGAGGTGGGAGAATGGGAACAGTCTTCTTCCACAGCATGTGGATAAAAATTACCTGTATTGTTTTATGATATCATATGAAGAGTTTAAGAAACTTCTTTTTAAGCTGATTACCTGTAATTACAAGGAAGTAAGTACAGAAGCCTCTGCCTGCTGTTTGCTATTATGGATGAAGAAAGTTTGGAAGAAAGTGATGCAGAAGTTGCTCAGCAACTCCTAAATTGTGTTTTGTTGCAATAAAACCCAAACCTTTCTGGTGGGCAGTCTTTATATATAATATTGGACTCAAGTTTGCAAAATTGGAAGCCTCTACTTTATCAGAACTATTGTTAGTAACAAGTGTTAAAAGCGTGTTCAGTTCAACATATAGGTAAATAATTGTGAAATCAGGCCTTTGCCTTAAATTTATCACCTAAAACATGACAGGAGTTCAAACTTTCACTACAATAAGTAGATTTCAAATGAGAGTTTGGAAGGACTGTAAACAAGTAAGACAAAAAAAAGTGTCCAGTAGTTGGCTTTGAAGGCACATTGTTTTCTAGGTCAGTGTAAAATACAGTTTTGCACATTGGTTGTTTGTACATTTTACTTGTCTTTCTCTAGTTTTGGCTTTTGGCCTTGCTGATACCAAGAGGATTATTCTGTGTGATGTAGAAAAACCTGAAAGCTTGCACTCCTTCTCTGTGGACTTATCTATTACATACATGCATTGGATGGAAGTGACTGAGGAAAGCAGGTGAGTCTGACAAAGAAGTAAATCACGGGCTGTGTAATGCCACCTTACTGATAGTTTATGCTTGGAATGTTTCAAGCAGTCACATAATACAATACAATATGCCATAGCTGTGGGGTTTTTCTGCCACTTGGCTAAAATGTTCCTTTTTTTAGACTACACACTTTTCATGTGCTTATTTTCAGTGCTGATGCCTTAGTCTTGTGGTTCTTTAGGTTATACATCAAAGTGCAGCATGATCTTGTGCTTCTCCCTCTTAAGAGCTGCTTAGTCTAGTGTAAGCGTGTACAGCCTGTCTTCTGATCCAGTGTGCTTCAACACCAATCAATTTATTAAACTAATTATAATAATGTTATGTTCATCTATTTTCTTAGTCAGAATAAGTATTATATTTAAATCTTCTGTGTTTTCAAGATCTTTATTTTGGTGTTTACATCTTTCACGTTGTGTCTTTGGCGTTACAATTGCAGTGCAATTCCATTGGCAATTCTGTTGTTCAGGAAGTCAGATTATTTCTAGTGACCATGAACTCTGTGTGATTGAACAATTCTCAGCAGCACTTGTGAGCTGGAGGACATCATGGTCCCTGTTTCTGTCGTCTTAAAGAAACCTCTGATATGCACCTTACAGCAGTGCAAGAACATAATTAAATAAAATATTTATTTAAAGGAGGCAGGTAGTGTAAGCTCCTGAGCTGAGGATTTCTCCCCTCACCTCCAGTAAGCATCAGTCTTAAAATAGCAAGAAAATAACTGTCTTAAATCACGGTAACATTCTTCTCCTGGTGGAGATAGGCTTAGCTGCTTCTGGGGAATCTCATCCTTCTCACATACCTAAGATGGGATGTTAAGTATTGTGCTTTGATCTTCCTCTCACTGCAATGTGTCTTTAGATGTTTTGAGGTGTGGGTGGGTTGTACTGCAGGTTTGGAGAGAGTTTAAACAGAAAGCCTCTGACAATAACTGCATTACAGGTAATGAAGGATTTGGTGACAGACCTCTGAGCCAGCAGATACAATTTATTCACTGGAAATAAAAAAAAAATCAGTTCTTTTATTAATTTGATCACTTGATAAATTATTAAAGGTGCCATAAAGGACTATCTTCTGGTATTTCTGATTTCAATATGCATAATGTATTGAATATATGCTCTAACTTTGGAGTTTAAAAGAAAGTCTCTTCTCATTTTTACAGCTTGGGTAATAAAGACAGTATTACTTCTTTTTCAGTGTTCTCACTTCCTTTTACAATGCTGAGGATGAATCAAACCTCCTTTTGCCTAAATTACCAGCACTACCAAAAAAGTGAGTGTTATACTTGTAAGCTTGAGAAGATAGCATTTTTCATTTGTTGTCGTTATTTCGGTTATTCATCTTTAATGCCCTACCGATGTCTGATCATTGTTACTGAGAGTAATTATTTTGTTTTCAGTTACAGTACCACTGCAAAAATTTTCAGGTAAGAAATTGTCGTGTTATAACTCTCTATTTTTTTATTTTATTTTGTTTTCTGGTATTGAGACAGGCTACATAAGCCCTGATCACATGTTTTGTATTTTCAGTGAAGAAAAGTCAGATGAGATTATGAAGCTTCTGGGTGATGTCAGGTAAATTCTCTCTGTGGGTTGTTGTTGGTTGAGGTTTTTTGTTTGGGTGCTTTTTTAAAAGTATAAAGTAATGGATAAGTGACTTTCCTTTTAAGTTATTCATAATTGTTTTTAAAGTCTCAGAGAAATTATATGGAATGTCTTTTCTTTATGTACAAAGATAAAGTTCAAATAATATATTAAAGTTTCCATCAGTTTACACCTTTTTCCCTCAGTTTAGAGGGTTTATAAGGCACTTTAGGCACTTTATCAGCGACTGCTGTTGGTGTCATATCTTCTTTTTCTTAGAAGATCTCTAGTGGTGCATTTGAAGGCTGATTTATGTGTTAGTTAAGATGGTCTTGGAGACATTTGTGGATGCCTGTTCTATACAGAGAATTCCTGGGGGTTTGTTATGAGCGTGACAAATCTAAACTTAAAAGTAGCTCTGAAACTGGCTGTATTCATGTTACTTTAAAATAAACATCTATTATTAGGAAACACATGAAGAGCAGCTGGTGGAAATGTAATTTAGCAGACTGAGACTGGCTTTGTGGAGTTCCTTGTGCTGCTTTTTTGAGGAGGGCACTTAATGTCTGTGCCTTGTTTTTTCCATTTCACTGTTCCTTAGTCTCACCACTGAGAACCATCCTCCTTAATTCAAATTTGCATCTCTCACCAGTTACTCCTTTTTAAAACTCGATAGCTCTTCTTACAGTAGGATTTCCTTGCTTGAGAGAGAGCGAGCTGTCTGTGGTGTAGGAGCTTTGTGAATTCTCTGCTCCCTTCATCCGTTCAGTTAATCAAACCAAAAGTTTTAAAGATACTGTTTTGCTATGTTCTGTGTTGGCTTTAACAGAAGCGTTCTGCTTCAATGTATATTTATTTAGGTATGTAACAGGCAGAAGCTGCAGTTAATTTTCTTGTATTTGTAGGCTTTTTCCCAAACCAGTGTAGCACATTAACGTTAATAAGTGATTAAAACACAGACCTGTCTGTCCCAAACTCTATTCTTTGAACTGGGTTTCTGTTTCTGATGCTGTTGTTACTTCTGTGGCTGTTATTGCTTCTGCCTCCATTTCAAATGTTTATTGCCTTTGAGGTTTTTCTGAGGAGTGTCACTTAGTGACTGTGACAAACTTACTCTGCATATAGTCAGGATAAACTCAAAGTAGCTTGTAAGAATGCGTGCAGCCTGCGTTGGTAAGGGGACTGTTGCTAGAAACTTGTTACTTTTAGTGAAAAAGAACTCTGTGACTAAACTGTGCTATTTTTTCCCTATTCTCTCAGTTAATGTAGTAATTGATACTCTTAATGTAAATGTTATAGGCAAGTTTTATCAATAAAATCCAAGCTAATTTGTTTGTTTGCTTTTCAATTTCTTGGATCATGGAAGATAGCACAGTGTTTCTTTTTGTGCAGTGATTCTTTAGAGGAACATTACTAAAGGGATGGAATTTAAGTATTAAGAAGGATATCTGTGCATTCAAATTTCTTTCAGTATGTTTATCAACACATTCTTCTATTTTTATAGACTTAATGCTCTTGTCCTTGGTGGAAGCTCAGGATTTATTGAGATTTATGCTTATGGAATGTTCAAGATTGCTACAGTAACTGGGGTACGTTTGGTTCCTTTCCATATTTTTTTCTTCATAATACACCAAACTGCAGCTGAATTGAGTCAAAATATACATGTGCTTACACATAAGTGAAAGTGGACTGCTGAATTTTAAAGGAACTAATTGATGGGGTTGTTGGTTATCGATGGAAAGACATTGTAACTTTCACATCTTGTTTCAAAGTTCAGTGTTAATACACAATAAAAAGAGCAGGTTTGTTCCAGAGCAGTAGCTGAAGATTGCACTTTTTGTTTTTACGTATCATTGAACACAGTCATCTTTATATGTCAGTGTGTTAGAGCAGTAAATATGTCTTAGAGGAAATGAAATGTTTTATTAACTTGTAAACTGGAATATTTCAGGTGGCGGGTTCTTGTCGTGGACTATGTTTGTCTAGTGATTTGAAATCACTGTCAGTTATTACAGAGATACAAAGCTCTTCAGACAGCGAAGCAGAGATAATATATTTTCAGGTAAGTAAACTAATTTTAAAATGTTTTTTAAAAGTAAAACTGCTTTTTAAATTACATTCTGGTAGCTTTATTGCTTCCCCGTTATTTGCAGAAAAAACACAGATTACCAGCTCCAGCCTTTCTGAAATTCAACCCAGTTTAGCTTTTGAATTTATGATGTTGACATGTAGTTTCACTGATGAGACTGACAATGGTGATCTGAGGCTTTCTTTTAAAATACTGCTTTTAGAATAACATTAATTTATCCAATTACAGTTACAGATTTTGTTCATTCTGCACACGAAGGCATAACAGCAATGCTTTTGATTATCCTATCTATCCAGAACAGTCATCCTTAAAACTATTACTGTTAGAACTCCAAAATGTTGAACCTTATCAGGGGTTTTTATAGATGTATTAAAAATAGTTATTGCTTCTTTGAATTAAATGTATTTCCCTCTTGAAATCAACCTTAAGGAAATGAGAACTGAGTGATTTTCTGTGGGTCCTTCCAATCTGGCTTTTAATTTCTGTAATCTATATATTGTTAAAAGACAAATCATCTGTTAACTTGTTTCATTTGTTATAGTTGGACACTAGTCTATTATCAAGTTACTTACCTGAGGTAACTCGAATGGCCCGGAAGTTTACTCACATTTCAACTCTGTTACAGGTACAGTTGTGTTACACCATCCTTTTAGTCTTGTGGTTCTTGCAGGCTTTGGCATTCTAATGCAAGTGAAATAAATGCTTTCTAGTAAGAAGCTTGAGTTAGTTTTAAGTAAATGATTTAAGTCGAGCTCCAACTTGGAATTTGATAACAATTTTTATATGAGATCTACAGTATATCTTCCCTTTGTATTGTAACATCCAGTTTTTGTCAAAGGGGAGAAAGGAAATAATACTGATGCCAGTTTCTGTATTACAGTATATAAAGCTGTCATTGACGTGCATGTGTGAAGCATGGGAAGAAATACTGATGCAGATGGACTCACGACTAACAAAGTTTGTACAGGTACTGTAGGATTCACCATCCTTTTGGAAAACCACTTTTTGCAGTAGTTCTGTTGTTCTTGTTAGTCTACTTCATATCTTAATATTTAAGCATGATGCCTCCAGATTAAGTCTCTAAGTTCAGAGACAGCCTGGAACCTGTTGTGTGTCAAGTGCTCTGATGCTGAAGATACCTGTGTACAATCAAGCATGATTGCATTGTGATACTTTATTTTATTTATTCTGAATTTTAAAATAAACCATAACTTCCAGCTTGTCCAGCTGATCAGTTGCTTTCTATTTAAGATTGGGCTCTTTGTACTTAAGTCATTGATAAACTGATTACTGTAATTGTTGAGTAACAACACTTACAACCTAGTTCAATAGAGCACATATAATTATCCGTGTTTAAGATGCTCTTGGATTTGCTTAAATTTTGTGTTCATTGGTCATGGCCAGAAGTTAATGAATTATGTCATTTATTTTTTAAAATAGATTCTTGGTGATGGCAAACTGCTTACAATTTTTATTGGGCACTGCAATTGAAAATAACTTGAAATACTAAAAATTTTCAGTGATCAGTAGTCTGATTTCAACATTTGAGGAGATGGGTGGGTTCTGTGAAATACTCTAATTGAAGTGTTTCTGAGATAATTTGGTAGCCTGGATTTAATCTCTTCACCAATCTATTTCAATCATTTTGACTGACAGGAAAAGAATACAACCACTTCTGTTCAGGATGAGTTTATGCAGCTGTTGTTATGGGGCAAAGCAAGGTAGTTACTGTTGTTTTATCTGAGTATGCCTTTGCACTTGATGTTGAAACACAAAATTAAATGCCTCTTTGGTTCTCTTCCCCACCTTCTTCAGTCTGGAACTTCAGGCATTACTAATGAACCAACTGACAGTAAAGGTATGTTAATATTTTTTTACACATACTGAACTAATCTATTCCAATAGCTTTTAATCATTTTTATGTTAACGAACGTTATTATATAATTGTATTTCTTTGTTAACAGGGTTTAAAAAAACTTGGTCAGTCCATAGAGTCTTCCTATTCCAGTATACAAAAGCTGGTTATAAGTCATTTGCAGAGGTAAGTCACAGAACTGCCAATGAATTATAGATTAAATGGCATGTAATATGCTTTGCTGAAAGAGAATGTGCTGTATTGGTGGTGCTTTCTATGTAGGTGTGCTGCTTTGGAGCCTGTGATCGTGGCAAAACGTATTATTTTACTTTTGCATAGTAGAGAACTATTGACATATTTTGAACAATCTCCATGGTACATCACCTGTAAATCACTGCCTGGTGTGTTTTATAGGCTCTATGCAAAATATTCATGCTAACTTTATGTGGTGGTTAAAATCATTGGGACAATATTTGCTTTTCTCTGAAGATACCTTACCTCTTGTACATGTCAGACTACCTTGTAAAACTTTGCATTTTGTGCATTAAATGATAAAAATGAAGCATGCAGCAGAGCACTGAATTTCCAGAGTGTGAATAAAAAAATATACTTTTTTCCTCTGCCTTCCCAGTGGCTCTGAGGCACTGCTATACCACTTGAGTGAATTGAAAGGAATGGCTTTATGGAAACAAAAATATGAGTCTCTGGGATTAGATGCATCTGGAATTGACGGTACAGTAGGGAGTGTGCTACCTACCTGGTTTGATTTCACTTTTGAAAGCTTAATAATAATGGTTAGCTTTTTTTACAGAGGCTATTACTGCTGTTGGTTCTTTCATCCTGAAGGCGAATGAGCTGCTTCAGTAAGTATAAAGTCTGGAGAGTTTAAAAATATTCCTATTCAGTCTTGTGTTGAAGGAGATGGATGTGGCTGGGAATAGGGGAGGTTGGGAGAGCAAGACTCCTCTGTTGGTGGTGAGGTTTCATCTTGTCTCACTGCATGTCAGACTCATACCACAAGAATAGTCTTACTTGAAATGTTGCATTTGACATTTTGAAAAAAACTGATAGTGCTTGCAGGCCTTTCTGTGGTAAAGATGGCACTTAAGCCTGGAGCAGCTTGTGACATTCAGATTTTGTAATTTCTTTTTTTGTTTCTTGTTTAGAGTTATTGACAGTAGTATGAAAAACTTCAAGGCATTTTTTCGATGGCTCTATGTTGGTAAGATTGATGACATAGTAATCATCCAGTATCTGTTTTATATTGTAAGCATTGAAATATGCAGGCAAGTAATTAGGCCAATCTTAATTATAACCATCTATTTTTTTCTATCATAGATAATTTCTGGACATGTAAAGGGATATAGTTGATGAGGCAAGAGTAATTATAATATTAAACACAGATTATAAATTTGGTAGTTCTCAGTTCAACTTAGTCTATGTAGAGTAGGTATTGTATATACTTGACCTGTAATGCTGCTCCAAACTATTTTCTGCTTCATGAGCAATTTGCTGGTCTTGATTTGGAGAAAAAATAAAGGACTTTTTTTAGTCTTAGTTTGAAGTCTAGCCTAATTCTTTTACTCTGTTACTTGCTGTTTTCTCCTGTGACAGTGTAGTTACTTGTAAGGTTCTGCACAGATGTAAACAGTCTCTGAATGTCCAGATGCACCGAGTAGCCACCTTCAGTTGTGTCTGGGTAGCTGCAGAGAATATGTTAAAAGGAAGTGCAGAACACTGTATTTTAGCCTGCTTGTTTTTATAAAGTGTTTATGTACAAGTTTGTAACTTCTATTTGATCATTTTAGAACTACTTTACAAAACATAAGTGGTGTTACCAGATACTGTAACCAGATACGCAGTGTTAGCACTTACTAGCAGAAATATAATAGTTCTAATTTAAAAAACTGCAGAAAGCAGAACTATCAGAGTTCTCTGTCATGATGTTATGTTCACTGTGTTTGGTTTCAGACTAAACAGAGAACTTTATCCAAGCCTTGCTGATTTAAAATTACTCGCGTGCAATTCTCTTAAAACACGTTATTCTGAGCATGACAGTTTTCATATATTTTACATATATCCATTTTACTACTCTTAGTATAGACATGAACAAATTCTTATGAGCCCTTTTCATAATAATTTTGTCTCAGTCTTATACAGGGTAGAATGTAGTTGGAAAAGATTAAAGATACAAATTCTTCAAAATTTTTAATGTAAGCTAATGGGACTAGTGAGACTGAATTTCAGTCTCAATTTGTAATTCTTCATTCCAGACTCTTTTGCTTCTGATGAATTAATCTTTTCTAACAGCAGTATCTTATTACATAGACATGAAAAATTAGGATTATTGGGAAAACAGTATTAATGCAATAAGAATATAATTTTTCCCTCAGCCATGTTGAGGATGTCAGAAGATCATGTGCTTCCAGAGCTGAACAAGGTAATAGTAACATTTTCTGATAAATGGGGATATCATCTATATTCTGCTCAACTTGAAAGCAGAATTAAAGGTTTCTTTTTGTTCCAGAACTTAAAGGATAGCGTCGGTGTCATTTTTTTTGAGAAAGCTGATGCCTGCACATTCACACTAACATGCTGTCATGCATTAATTACTTTTTCTGTTTTCTTTGTTAACACTACTGCATTTAGGACACTGTGGATGCAAGGCCTCTGTACAGCAGCTCTTTATGTGCCCTAAGTGACAAAGTTAACCAGAGTGAGATTTTAATGTCTTTATCAGTGCCCCTGTGGAGGAGAGGGAATATATAATAACAATAATACGATAATAATACCTGCATTGGCTTTGCAGCCACCGTCACACTGCCCTCACTTGAGGGCAGAGGTACCTTCCAGAAATGGATAGGCTGGAGGAATGGACAGGTGGGGACCTCCTGCAGTTCATCAAGGACAAAATGCAAGGTTCTGTTGTGGGGTGGGTTAACCCCTTGTGACTGCACAGCTGGAGCCCTTGTGGCTGGGAAGATGTCAGCTCTGCTAAGATGATGTGGGAATCACTGGATGCAGGCTGGGCATGAGCCAGCAGAGTGCCCCGATAAAGGTGGGCAGGGGTGACCAGAGCTGTAGTAATAAGAGCATGGCCAGGAGGTCAAGGGAAGTAGTTATTGTCCGTATTTAGCACTTGTCAGATTGCATTTCCAGTTTTGGACCATCCTGTACAAGACAAACAAGAGTGGTCTGGGATGAGTTCAGCAGAGCACTCCCAAGCAGGTTGGAGGCTGGAACATTTGCTCTGTAAGCACAGGATGAGGAAGCTGTGCATGTGCAGCCTGTAGAATGTGTGTTCTGTGCTCATTGAAATGTATTTCTTACCCTTTGCTTTTGTCACTGTTTCTTTTCCCTTTTAGATGACTCAAAAAGATATCACATTTGTTGCTGATTTTCTTACTGAGCACTTCAATGAGGTAAGTGATACTGGCTTTCCAAGTCTCTCTTTTTGCTGGCAAGAGCTGAGTCTGAAAAATGTTAGAATAGAATAATTTGATCATCTTTTTGATAATCTTCTTGTTCACTACTTCTTGTTAACTTTGTGTTTAAATAATGGGTTTGTTTGCATTATTTTTTTAGGCACCAGAACTTTACAATCGTAAAGGAAAATACTTCAACGTGGAGAGAGTTGGCCAGGTAAAGAACTAAGGAATAAATGCAAAAAGTATAAATGAGAAAATCCTTAGATAGATGAGTTTTTAAAGCTGTGTCCACTTTTCTTCCTTGGCTCTTTTGCTCTGTGTTGCACATACCAGTAATGGTAAAAGAGAGTATTTTAATTGTTTCCCCTTATTATTAGGAAAATGAGGATTTAAAACCATGCCTTGTAGTTTCACCTTACACATGCTGTATTTTTAGGAAAAGACATAAACATTTTGTGGCAGTGGTAAAACTGTAAAAGCCAGCTTCGGTAAAACTGATATGTTTGTTGTCTGTATGGCATTAAGCACTGGATTTCAAAACATTTGTGCTCAGACTTGACTTAAAAATCAGTTTCTTAGGGAAATATCACCATGTGATCTTCAACAATAGTTGATTTTTCTTACTGTTTCTAGATGGGATGGAATATTTAGTTTTAAGGCTATGGCATTTTAACAAGTAATGTGTATACTTGCTAGGGGCAGTAGTGAAGGTGAATTCTAATGTTCCCTGTTCTTAAATTGCAGTCTTAAAAGCATGTGTTTCTTTTCTAGTACTTGAAAGATGAAGATGATGACCTTGTATCACCACCTAATACAGAGGGAAACCAGTGGTTTAACTTTCTGAAAGATAGTACTCATCTTAAAGGTAATGTGCTTTTGTAAAAAAAAGAAGTGAATGCAAGATATATGTAGAATGTAACAAATGTAGAAGAGTGATCTTTTTCATGCTTATGAGTTACTTCTGTAGTGTTATTCATTGGTCTTTGTCTGAATAGAATAAAATAAATGGGCCTTGTTATTGTGCAGAGGGTTTATGTAGCTGCTTACCCAATTACCATTTTCTGGATACTGGGAGTTCCCCATCCTTTCTGTACCAGTCTCAGAAGTGTTGGCTTGGAAGGAATCCCAGAAGATGTCTATTTTAGGATATCTTAATTCCACTTCTAGAAAGTAATAGTTGTGCTTAGGTTATACCTGGAGGAAGTGTCCTAACTTGTTCTCTTTCACTGGAGTCTGAGACTATTTTGTTAATTAGTGATGAAAAAAAAGTAAGGCTATAATGAGCAGATGGTGAAAATTATTCTACTTTAACTTTAGAAACCATAGATTGTAAAGCCTTGAGAGCATAAGCTGTCATGTAATAGAATTTGCCACAGTTGCCTTTTTCTGCCTATTTAATTCAATAAAAAGGGGAGAAACTGTAGCATTTTTGTTTGGAAAATAGTGTTGAGAAAATCTGGTTTTAGAGATAATAATGGTGTAATATGTTTTTATAGAGATGCAAGCATTTTTAAAATTAACTTTATCTGTTTACAGAAAGCCCACTTCTGTTTCCCTACTATCCTGAGAAATCACTGCATTTTGTCAAAAGGCAAATGGAAGGGGTCATTGATCAGTGTTTGCAAAAGCCAGCAGTAAGTTCAGTTTTTATAAATGATAACTTTCTTTTAGGGATAGTGGTCAGCTGAAGGTAGCAGATATGCTTAGCAAGGCTGAAGCTTTAATCTTTGCCTTTGTGTGCCTACAACTTGGGTATAGTCCCATTTCAGCACTGCTGGGATGTCTCAAGCCTTTAGTTAGGGAAAGCATAATGGGGGATTTTTTTGTTTAACATATTTTGTTGCCACATTATTGGGATCTGGTTTTAATGTTAATTCTGTGTGTGTATGTGTTGTGTACCAGATAACTGTGCTAGTCAGCAATACATTAGTCTAATATGAAGACACATGAATCAAATGTATGAAGTGACAGTAGTGTTTGCATTAGGGATGCTTATTCCGGGGTAAATATTGGTGGACTTTTCTTTCAGATGTACTCAGAGATTACTGGTTGGTTGGTTGGTTGGTTGGGGCTTTTTTTATCTTAAAAACATGTATAATTATGAATAATTGCCTGTATTTTATGGCCTATTTTTATTATATTTGTTAGGATGTAATTGGAAAGTCAGTGCATCAAGCAACCTGCATGCGTCTCTACAAAATTTCTCGAAGGTATTTCTTTACTAAAAGCAACCAAAGAAGTGTGCAACTAAAACTCATGAATGAGTAGCATTTTATAAACTGTTTTGTCTTTCCTTTGCAGTGAAGATTCCACACCTCAGTTATTTAAATTACCATTTCTGTAAGTATGCTGCTATTCCTTGTTCCTTGTAGTTTACCAGTTATTAAAACTTGATCTAAACTTTCATTTCTTCCCCCACATTGCAGGTGGAACGACAAAACATCTAATTTACATTATGTTCTCTTCACCATGTTAGAAAATTCTATTTCTAAAATACACATTTTGAGGAGACATACTGATACTTCCAGGTGAGACAAAAGGAGGGAAAAAGTGGTGTGTGAGCTTTGCCACGTTTGTACAGAGACAGTTACAATTTAAATCCATTTGTAAAAATAGGGAATGAGCACCGTGAGTACAGTCTTTCTGGAGACTAGAGAAAATGTGGAGTACATTAAGAAGTGCAGCAGGAAACTGCAGCCAAAGTTTGTGTTGTAGTAGACTCAGAAAATCTAATCTCAAGACCCAAGATGGTTCTGGGATAAGGAAAAAAATCAGACTCCATTAGATTGCTGCTCACAGAATTACTTATTTGTGCAAACCTCTGAAAAATTACAGAGAATCCCACTTCCAGTGTTTCTTTGTCTTACTGTAAATAGTATTCTTTGATTACCTTCTTGCAGTCTGTAATTTAATACTTTTAGAAATATGGGGACTGCACTCACAGGTGCATCCAGTAGAATGCATCTCTTTGGGATGTGGATCTGTGTACTTTCAGGACTTTCTGTGTCCTCAATGTGATTTGTCACAGCCTGGTTGTGCTGATGCAACTGTTCAAGCTGCATTCTGTCAGTGGGATGGTTGAAATGAGCTGGGTTTAAAAACAACAAAAACTCCTCCTCTCTGTAAAATACTGATTTTTATAATCTGTGTCATTTAATTTGAGGAGACAATGAACTGTGATGAGGTGGGAATTTGTAAAGCAATTCTACTGTTGAGGAAAGCACATGGTGAAACTATCTGTTATGTTTCTGGTTGGCAGCTGCTGATGACAGAATTACTGCCCTGTGGTGACATCTAGTTCCTCCCTCATTGATACCTAAAACAATCTAACTTCTTTTGCTGTAGAGTAACAAGTAACGTAATGAACATGAGACTAGGACAGTTGAGCCAGGAGTTCAGCAAAGAACTGTATCCCATAAGCCAGATGCAGTTTCCCATTTGGCTCCATTCGTCACAGTTTTCTGAGGAGCAGAAGAATTAAAAATTCCCATCTGCCAATCGCAATTTTGGCATGTAGCCATGTATTGTGTTAAGCTTAGATAGGCTTACACCATCTTGTACCACGGTTGCCATTAGAGATTTTGGATTCTCTGTGAAGGGAAAAGTTTTTGTCACTGAGATAATTAACTCTGTTGTTCTAGGTCTGTCAGTAATGGGATTCTTGCAGTAGAGTTTGGAAACTTCTTGAACAACAGTATAAATGAGAGCTCAGACTTCAGGTCAGTATATTTGATTTTTCTTCCAGATTGCAGATTGCTGAATTGAAGATCATATTTCCTAGTGGCTTTGTTGCATTAAGTTGACTTTGAAGTTAACTCACCTGGGTGAATCAGGTTGTAAAAAATGGCACAGGTGCGTGAAGCTGCAGGGTCGTGAGAATCTTACTTTGCACTTCATCTCAAGGTCAAGTAAATTTTAGTTTTCCAGTCGAAAACTAAGGCTTTAACACACGTGCAAGAAACAAAGCTGGCTGGAAACTATTGCTTATCTCTGTGATGTTCTTTAAGTAAGATAAGACTTGGTATGCCTGAATGTAGCCACCTTACAAGGCATATGATAGACTAAACTCGTCCTTTTCATGTAGAAAGGCCAGATATGGTTTGCCCTCAGTACTTTCAGCTTTCTAAATTCTCTTTGGTGTTTATGTTTACTGTTTCTTATGTTTGCTCTGAAATGTGAGGATTGCTAATAAGGTTTTTTTGTGACTTGCTTTTTTTTCCCCCTTCAGAATCACTTTTCCTGCATGATAAAGGAGTCTGCCAGGTTATGGCTATCATTCAGTGTCATAGCTGCACAATTGACCTGTTTTATTATACACAATAAAGCTGATTGTTAAGTTCTGAATACTTTTTAACATGAGGCTGTGCAACTTTAAAATATTTTAGTTCTGCATTCTCTTACATTACTTGATTCTTTCTAAATTATTTTCCTGTAGATGCTACAGTTGTTTGGATGCTCACTTCTATGATGATGAAACTGTAACTGTAGTTCTGAAAGAGAATGTGCAACAAGAGGGGAAGGAGAGGGTCTTGGCTCAGCTGCCTTTATCTTCAGTATATACGGATGAGGACCAAGATAGGAAATTCATCTGTGATTCTGTGGAAAGGTATTGAAAACTTTGAGCAAATCTGAAAATGTAGAACTGAAAAGCAAATTAAGCAAATACTATAATTGTGTACAGTTATTCATACTTTGTGTGTGTGTAAATATTTTAAAGACACAAACTGTTTTTGTGCCAGGAGAGTATGGTGGGGGAGATGGAAGCTTCCTAAATAGTTTCTTTTGTGGTTTTGGGGAGATTGGTTTTGGGTTTTTTGATACTGATGCTACCTTTGTACCTGGCTGTCATGAAATGCAAGCATCAGCTGAAGACACCCTGTAGAATCAGAAATCTTCCTTTCTTTAGAAGATGCTAACTTTGCTGGTCAGAATACTTCAATTTAGGATGTTTTCAGCATATCTGCTCATATATCTCTGCCATGTAATAAGAATACAGAGGTATTTCTTCATCTTTCTCTGGTAGTCACCCTTACAAATGTTGTCAGTTTAAGCTTAAAACATCAGAACTGGTACCACTGTCTGCATTGGCATAGGTAGAGGAGAGTGAAAGTGAATACACACACAAAGGCCAGTGTAGTTCAAGCAGTGAATCCAATCTTTTAGCTGCTCTGTCTCCCTTGCTTTTACTTTTCTCTCGTTCTTCTCTGGTGGTTTGCTTAAGATGCATTTTTATTGCAAAATAAAGAGCCATACTGAACTGTAAAATAATTTTTTTGTGCCACAAAGATACTGTGTATTGAAGAATGAACAGAAAATATTAAGAGCAAGTTCAAACTAATCCTGGCTGCTGTAATTGGTAGGGAGTGTCTTCATACAATCCCCGTGAGTGGGGTAGTGATGCATATCTGAAAGGTCACAGAGGCCAAACTTTGGTGCAAGGGGAGGCGCTGCATCCAGGACTGTGTTCGGAAACTCCTCTGTGCAGAGGAGAGGTTTGAAGGAAAGCCACCCACATTCTCCTGCCATAGCTGTGTCTTGTGGGAAGATCAGACTTCACAACTCCCTTCTCACCTGCTGTAATGTTTTTAACTCAGTTGGAACATGCTGTGCCTCTACAGTTGGCTCTCCTGCTCTAGAGTATCTGTAGCAGGATTATGATGGCTTCAGAGGCTTATCTGATTGTTGCATATGATGAAATTTAGGCATAAGAAACTGGAGGCTTTTCTTAGAACTGCAGCTGTTTTTTGTGAACCAGCTTTGTGCTTTTTTCCTTGCTATGTGCAGGCTGGATGAGCGAAGCAGTGAGATACCCACACGTACTGTCTTCTTGGAGAATCAGTGGAGAGTGCTGGAGAATATGAAAGCTCAGTATGTTTCTGTAAACGGCATTAGAAAAGTTTCTTGTGTGGTAAGTGCAGTATCTCTGAAGAAGCCTGTCTGTTAAAGGAAATGTGCTGAATGAAGTGGTAACCTAAAAGTTACCATTTTTTTTTTAACAATTAGATTATTTTCTCATAATCTGCTATAAGGGTGTCAGGGTACAGTCATACCTGTCTAATAGTACAGGATGGAAAAACTTAAGGTTATCGATCTGCTTGATTGACTTCTTGGCCTGTAGAGCAATAAAAAAGTTGCTAATTCCCTTGAAAGCTCCATTTCAAAGATAAAGGCTATTTTCAAAGCTATTGGCTGACAATTAAAATGCTGTTGGTGTTTTTTACTTATTTAGTCGTTAACAGGAATTGCTTACTGTCTCTATAGCTAAGTTCAAACCTCCGCCACGTCAGGGTGTTTGAGATGGATGTAGAGGATGATGGGGAAGTTGAGGAAGAAGAGGAAGAAGAAACACCTCAGATGGCAGCTGGGGAACTTGCTGAGCCAAATCAGCCTGCAGATGACCTGGACAATGTGGGTGATGCATCTGCTGAAGAACTACCTGATGAAACTGAAGAACAGGAGACAAGTCTGGATCCTTGAAACAGGTTTTGATAATAGTAAAGGGACAGGACCGAACTGTAAATACTTTTTTTAATAGCACGAAGAAATCGTGTATTGAAGAATGAACAGAAAATATCAAAAGTTCAAACTCATCCTGGCTGCTAGCAGGGACATTATTAATATAGTCCCTGTGATTGGGGGTGATAAATTTGAAAGGTCATCTAAGTAGTTAGAAAGTAATCTGACTTCAGGCTGCTGAGATGATGGATCCTGTACCTCCTGAAGCAGCTGAATCAAGTTGGAATTCTGTATTGCTTCTCAGCTAAGACTGTGTTCTAGAGTACCTTTATTGTCTCTTTTTTGTCTGGCACATAGTTTGGTACCAGCTAAAGCTTTGAAAGCTTTTCTATTTGCCATTTTTAATAGGCGAGGAGAAAAAGGAATACCAACTGAGGTTTTTGTAGCTGGGCTGTTCAGTCCCGAATGCTGTTATGGAGATAAAATAAAGTTATGTATAAAAACAACAAAACTTGGGACCTAATTCTTTGCTTCTCAGACTTTGTGTTCTAGTAATGGGTATCAAAGTTTCCTGTAGAACCAAAACCTAAGACTGCAAATCAGTGTAAGACTAGTTACACACCAAAATTTAGTAACTGTTAATTAAATACATAGTTGTAAAAGCTTGGTAACACCGCATTTCAATCTATGCAGTTCTTTAGTCCTCAGTGCAATGTGTGTGTGTGCAGTGCATGATTAGTCAAACGTTTGCATGTCTCAGCCTGCCTAGTTTCTGTGAATTTGTTCCTGAAAGCCTGCCTTCTCAATCTGGAATTTTTTGTCGTGAAAAATTTCAACAGAGAGTATATTTTTTTTATTCTGATTTGGCATTGTGTCGTGCATAGCCCTCAGCATAATCATGTTACTTGCATTTTATATGTTACTGTAGGCATGATGTAGTGCTAAGCAGTAGAAACTAGAAACAACATTTAGAAATCTAAAATGTTTTTTTCTTCCCAACTAGCTGTCATTCTTAACTGACTTAAAACTCAGCTCTTCGAATGAACAATGCTGCTAAATGCGTGATCTTTCAGAGCAGCGAGTGACTCCTGTATTTGTAAAGAGGACCAAGTTTCCATTCTGTGCTTTAAAAATAAATCTTTTGAAATTGCTATTTGGCATTGCAAAATTCAAATACTAAACTTATCCTCTTGTTTTGAAATACAACATTTTAAAGTAAATTTTTTTAAGCGCTCTTCTGAAGGTTTTGAACTGTTTGGGGGAGACCCTGGTAAAACAAGCTTTCAGTTTTGAAAGAGACTAAGTTTTTCCCTTTCCTAACAACCTCCTTCAAAGCTGCTTGCTGTTCATCATTCTCATCCAGCAGTTGGTCATATTTCAAGGCACAGTGAAGCTGTAGGACAGGAGGGGCAGAAATGCCCATCCAGAAGTGCTGTGATTTTCTGTGCAGAGCAGTTAACTCCTAATAAATTGCTGTTATAACAGAGCCCACTCAGCTTAAACCTGGCCTTGTGTTCTTCCAGCAAACTTTTGCTTCTGATCTAACTTAAGAGTTGTCACATCAAGGGCTTAGAAGTAATCATTCTGCTGTGCTTTGTGCTAAGTAGTTTTAGTCCATGGGCATGTGGAAATCTGATCTATCCTGCCCACAGTAGTTCCTAAATTTGTGTTAGCAGCAGATGTGTCCCATGTCACAGGGGCATGTCTTTCAGACCTCTCCCTAAGGTTATTCTGTGCACCTTTCTAGTCCAGTCTTGGGTAAACTCCAGTCAGTGGGAGCTTTGTGTCTGGCTTGGATAAGCCCATGTGCACATTTTACATTTCACAGTGACACAGTACAGACACACCGGTGGTCAGTGCTTCTGAATGCATCACTGATTGCTTCTGACAAGCTTTTTTAAAGTTTATTTTGCAGCCAGATTTCTGCAATAATAAATATGTCAGTAATGTGTTTATTCATCTGTTTTCAAAAGGGTGATAAGAAGTACTAGATCTAGAAGTATTTTAGGATTTTGGTGGTGTCTGGGTGTGGTGGTTTCTCACTTGCCATTTTGATCTCTTATCTCTTATGCTAACTTAAGGCTCAACCTTTTTCTGTGGAGTTGTCATAATTTACTGATAGCTTTGTAGTCAAAAAAACCATCAATATTCTCAGTAAGCATCACACAATCCACTCTGCAATACAAGTCTTTAGGTCTGTAAGAAACATTTACTGCTGCTTCTTTTTTAATATCTGTTTGTTTTGTATTTGGCATTACTATATTTTTTTTAAGATCTTACGCAACTTTTATTTTCTGTTTTTACCTGTGTAATCCCTTTTCCAGACCTTTTGCCCATACCTTTTCTGCCTGATCTCTTCAAAGTTTGCCACATTGTCAGGTGTGTGCTTTGGTGTCTCACCAGCTGGTGCTGTTTTGCTCCACAACCTGGACATGCTGTGGTATCATTGCCTCCCACTTACATGGATTTTGTGGCATATTTGCACCTTCCTTAGTAAACAGCCACTTTATCTGCTTGAAAAGGCAGGAGATGGATGTAGAGCAATAGTGAACAAAAACTTGCTTTATTACAGTTATTTTTGCAGAGGGGACAATGGATGTGTAGCTTTGTAGCAAAAGCTACAGCTGGTCGTAACACTCCTTGACTTTGTAAAAAAAAAAGCCTTAAGCCCCATTTGTAAACCTTGACAAAATGGGAAAGCCATCTCTGTAAGCATGGAAATTCCTTAGTATGTGGCCTGTGTTTAGTATCTGTAGTCAGAATTGGTTCATGTGTCATGTACTACTGCAGTAACGTCTGAGATCTCTCATGCTACCTGGAACTAGGTGTTGCTTTTGGAGTTGTGGCTATAACCTGATTTTTTGCTTGACGAGCTGGTTTAGGGGAAGAGCTGGCTTAGCTTGTGCCATGGAGCCATGGTAGCAGTCTAAGAAGCTCATGTTGGAGAGGGGAAGGAAGACTTCACTGTGGATCAGTTGATAAAGCAGGAAGAAGAACAAGAGAGGCAAAATGACATAGGGATCTCTATGGAGAATGCCCTGTTGAGGAGTTCTAAGAAAAAACGCCAAAACTACATACCGCCTCTGTAAGCTGAAGAGATGTCACTTACAGGTGAATAAAATGCATTTAATTATTCCTTTAGGTTCGGTAATGTTGCTGCAAGGAAATCAGCAGATGTAGACTATTGGTGCCAGCAAAGTCCAGGGCTGAAGGAAGCCACAATGGGATGTAAGGGCCCCGTGGTGGTCGGCGTTCTGCCCACTGTGGGTATTATGGCTTCTGTTCCCCGCTGGCAGCGTCCCAGCTCTGCAGTTATGTAATCATGCCTGCTCCTGGTTTTATGCAGATCTCACACTTAAGCTGCAGGACAAAGTAAAGAATCCTATCAGGTTTAATTCTGACGGCTCCCCCCAGGAGCCCTGCCTCCCGGAGTGAGCCTGTTCTTGCTGGCAGCATAATAGCTGGTGTCCCATTTTCTCTGTGTTATCACAAGGAGCCCTGAATTTTGCGCAGACTACTTTGGCATGGATGTTCAGGCACTTGTGAGTATGTGGATATGAGGGTGTGAGTGAATGAAATCAGTTTTATATTAAAATCAAATTGGCTTCCCTTACACTGCCTTGGATTTATGGTTTGCTGTGTTGCTGCTGCAGTGTTGATCACACAAGAAATAAGGACAAAGAGAGCCAGTGCTTTTTAAAATTTGAAAGGATGGACCCAGTCTAAAGAGAGTATTAAGGAAAAGTGGAGAGAAAGAACTGGATGCAAATATTTTTAGCAATGTATCTGATACCTTCTCCCAGGAGTTGTTTAAGACCAGGTTGAATGGTGCCCTGAGTAACCTGATAAAAGGGGGTGGCATCTCTGCCCATGGAAGGGGTGTTGGAACTAGATGATCCTTAAGGTACCTTCCAACCCAGACCATTTGATGATTTTATGATTTTGGAAGACTTAGAATACCAGTCCAGGGTTTAGGGGCACGTTCATTTATCTGTGGTATCTATTAATGATTTTTATGCTTAATTTAAATTGAGGGATCTGATGGCTTGCTTAGGAAGAGTAACACTGAGAGTGGGTTTGGCTTGATTTTCAAGGTCATGATAGAAATTGCAGCCAGAAGAGAATGAAGAGACATTCTGTCCTCACTTTCCTGTCTCCAGTGCATTTTATCTTTGTAGATTACTGATATTTCCTTGACCTGAACCTTGATTGCTCAGTACTGAGTGAAGGAACAACCTTATCTGTCACGGTTGAATATATTGACATTTGATTGGCACAATCTCAGCTTAGCCAAAGTCCTGTCCATAACCCAGCAAAAACCGATCAGGGTTAGCCTTTGGTTCTAAAGTCCTGGTTGAAGGAGTTCCCCCAGCAAGGGAGACTAGTTCCCTCCTCTCCTCCCTCCTAGCTTTATACTGGGCTACTAATAAAAGCAGCTTGGAACATGTCAGTGAATGTGCTCATCTGAGTCACTTCATAACATTAACAGGAGAAATCTGCATGTCTTTACATTCAGAGAGGAGTGGTAAACAAAATCAAGAAAGATGTTTACAATCTGTTGAAATTAAGTGCATCGGCAAAAATGCCAATTACATACTTTGCAGAACAAATCCAGCAGGAGCTCTTAATTGCAAAAGCTGTCTCTTAAAGTGGAGCTGTGCCAAAGTCTCTGTAGCCATGGTGGAATTGGGTTGCCTCAAAGTGAACCAAGGCAGAACTTCAAAGCAAGTGTATCCCTGCTAATTAAAGGTGCAGGGAGGGGAGAGTGTCCCAGAAAATGCAAGTGAAATTTACACCTTCCATTTTCCCTCAGTGATTATTGACTGTGTTTTTCTTTTCCTGTGTCACTAGAGACCATCAGATATAAGGTCCTGTAGTAGACCCAAGCTTTCTTTTCAGTTTCTCTGCTTGCATGAGAGATTGGTTTACTTTTTATTCCATGTGCCTCAGATGTGCTAACAGGCAGGTACTCACGGCAGCAGTACATGCAGTACAGCTATTGCTCTGTTGAGTTTGTAGTCTGAGTTGAATTTGATTTCCTAGAGTGGGGTTGTCCAATCTTTGGTGAGCCACTTCCTGTAAAACGCCAGCGACACTAATTCAGTTTGTTGTGGCTGCTTCCCCTTTCTACTGCAGGAAGTCTATGCAGAGAGTATTGCAGAGGGCAAGAATGGTTCTGAGTGCAGTCAGATCTGGCTGGAAGTGACATTGCTGCCTTGCAGGGTCGGGTTCAAGTTGGGCAAGGTGAAGTCTATTTTAATTGAACAGCATCCTTCAGTGTTTCTCCTGTTCATCTGTTGTTCTGGTTCATGGGTGGGAGTTTGCTGTGTCTGCGGGTGAAGAGCTGTGCTCTGCCTTACAGCTCCAAAGCTGTGCTAGTGACAGGCTGAACTCACAAGGGGGCTCTTATATCCTCAGGCTGTTTCTGAGTGTAATGTTTTGTTCGTGTGAAAAGCTGCAGGTGACTCAGTGAACAAAGTAGCCCACCTGCACACATCCACAAATGCTTTTAACAGAAACCTGTCTCCAGTGTTCTCAATTCTCTCTCAGACTGGGATCCTTCAACAGCATGAGACTGGACTGGACTCTTTGTGCACATTTTGTGCCTTGGGGAGATAACCAAAGTGTTTATTCAAGTGACAATATTTTAAAACAAGCTATTGAGTTTACATCAGAGAAAGGTTTAAGGTTTTATTCTTGCTTCCCTTCCAAAGGACTCCAAGGAAAGCATGCAAATTCAGACCAAATCGGCTTGACTTTTGCAAAATCAGCACTTCATGAGTGTTCAGCAAGCTCCAGATTTATACCCTATCTTGAGTATTACCAGTTCTGACAATATTTTTGATTGCATTTTGATGTCATGTTATTTTGAACATCTTAGGATGCTTGAAGTACAGAATCATAGGATCATGGAATGGTTTGGGTTGGAAGGGACCTCAAAGATCATCTTGCCATGGGCAGGGACACCTTCCACTAGACTAGGCAAATGAGAGCAACTTAACTTCATGGAGCTGTTCTGTGAATGTTAGAGGGGAGGGGTTGGGAGGGGTATTTTTAGTGTGTAATTTGTTGCTTTCTGGTTTGGTTTCTTTTTTAAAATCCAAATGACTTTTTATTGGCCATTACAGTTTTATTTGTGATCTAGGTTTATGGATTTATAGCATATGTGTTTTATCAGTTAGCCAGTAGTTTGTGACTTCATTTTCAAATGTACTGTAAGGGAGGTGACAGCTTTAACAACCCTTAAAAGGTATTTGGGGGGAATTTTATAGCAAACTGCTGTGACTATCTCATAAATCAAGTATGACTGGACTGAGGGGAGGAGTTGAACAAGAGACTTCTAGGTGCTACACAGAACACCACTGGTGTTTTAAGGGGATTGCATTTTTCCCTGAGTCCTCACTGAAGACTCCTCACTTTGCTTTGGCAGCTACATTATTTTTCCAAGCCCTTCATTGTTGCCGTCTTTCTTGTTAGCATCACTTCTGGAATGAATTTTCTTACTGTTCCTTAGCTGATCTATTGCAAAGTCAGCATTCTTTATACCGCTTTCTATCCAGCATAAGCTGCTCCAGGTATCTTTGATCACCAAAACCTTTCTGCTGCCTCTTCTCTAAAAGTAGTAGTAAACAATTGCTCAATTTAGATTCTACGCTCGATTTAGATTCTGAAGAAGGTGCCAAACTAGGCAGTAAACTAAAGCTTTAGCACAGTATCATGTCGCTAAGATGTCAGCACTGGGAAGTGATGCCTGTTGAGGTGATTTCCTACAGCTCTGTCTTCCAAGAGAGTTTTGTTTTATCAATCTCTTTGCCAAATACAGTTTGAGTTACTCGCCTTGTGTGCCAGCACTTCAACAGCGTGGGAAAATCCCACCACTCTGTGACATGGTGAGGTCAGAAACTATGAGTGTAAGATTTGCAGGATGAGAAAAAACTGGCAGGACATGGATCCTGCCACACATTACCCTCCTGGTCTTTTATTCTTCCAACCACTGCTTTAATATAGCAGATTTTCCACAGTGAGAGTCTGCTTCTCAAACCAGCTCTTAATATGAGGTGGGAAGTGGCCTTCTCTAACATCCTGGGAAGTTGCCCATAGGGAAACAGCAGTGGTGGAAATCCAGTACTGGTTTCTGCAGTCAGAGTGCTGGATTGCTGTTGTCTGTCAAATCTTTGGAGACTGCTTCCACTGTGTAGATCTTAATCTTATTTAGTCCTGTGTCGAACTTTGTAGTTATTTACAGCAATCATAGAATCACAGAATGGTTTGTGTTGGAAGGGACCTTAAAGATCATCCACTTCCAATCCCTGCTGTAAGCAGGGACACCTTCCACTAGACCAGGTTGCTCAGAGCCCCATCCAACCTGGCCTTGAACACTGCCAGGCATGGGGCATCCACAGCTTCTCTGGGCAACCTGTGCCAGTGCCTCACCACCCTCACAGTAAAGAACTTACTAATATTTCTGAGTACCACACATCATGATTGCTAATGTATTACATCATGGACTGTGGTTTTTTGTTTGTTTTTCATTTAAATTCTCAGACTCCTCCTACATACTTAAAAGCCCACAGAAAATGTGGGGCTGATGTAAGGTGCTGTAGCTTCGTGATAGCCGGAGGTCTGTTTTGAGATGTGAGGGAATGTATTAGTCAGACGTAGCCAGCAAAAATTTCAGGCATTGACTGCAAAAAAGTACTCTTGTAGGTGGCTTGTAAGCGGCATGGGTAACACTCTTCTTTCAACTTTGTTCACTAATTCTGTAGAAAATGGAGAAAATATGATATGACAAAAATAATTAAACAGTATTTTTTTTAATCGAATAGGTTCCTTAATTAACTTTTGGTTACAGGTAAAACTCAGTTCTGTTTTTTTTCTGCATGCTACATACTCATGTTCTCCAATTTTAACCCATGTAATAGTAAGGGCATGCTTATATAATGGCATCATTGACAAAGCTCTTAATCTAATGTTTAATTTTAAAACCTTGCAGTTCTACAATAGATGATTTTGAAAGAGCTGGTCGTTAATGTGATCAAGACTGCATTTTTGTTTTCAAAGAACATTCTATTAGATCAGAATTGTGGCTTACTTTGAGTATAATCGTTTGCAGGATCTTGTTTTCTCAGTTTATGGAAGTGTTTTAAATAAAATGGGAAATATTTGATAGTGCCAGTTAGACTAAGCAGTGGGGTACAAAAAGGCATTTTCATTCTAGTAGGCTTTCCAAATGTTATTTAAAAACATTTATCCAGAGTTCAGAAATTCTCTAAAAATAGTTTTGTTTTTCTAAAGCAAGAAATAATTTGGAAGCTTTGAGAAGAATAGATAAGTGAGAACATCCCTCAGAAATGAAACTGAGTACAGTCTCTTCCTACGCATATGTTATCTACATTATGGTAAAAGAGGTTTTTGTTCCAAATGTTGCCATCCTCCCAGTGTCTTTCATTTCTCATTGTGATTCCTGATTATGGGATCACTTTTAGACATTTACTGAAGTAAAAATGTAAGGGAGGCACTATTTTTGTTACACATTGCTGGAAGTTGCTTCATTGTTTGGATGGAATTTAGCTAATATTTCTCAGTCATGTAAACATTTGGACAAATATTTATACTTTCAAATAACTCAGAATCATTTAGCTAATAGAAGAAAAACCTCTTACCAGAAAAAGCTGATTCTTTCCCAGAAGCTTGCAGCAAGGAATGTTACAGATCCCTGAAAAACAAATTTGAGTTGCATGATCATCACTTGTGCTGCAGAGGCCTTCTGGAGATTTGAATTAGTAAATTAAGTCCTTTTTGTCTGTGTTTCCAGACTTTGGATTGTAAGTTTTTGAGTTACAAGAGGAGTAGTAAATGTGTGTTCCTCTCATTATGAATCCATGTGTTTGAAGTTGTCATTATTTCATAAAATATAAACTACAGACCATCACAAAGACAAGATAAACAGAAAAAACTGGTTTTTCTAATGAAGAAAATTCTGTTTGACTTGATATTTTGATAGGGAAGATAAAAAACCATGTATGTATCAAATATATACCAAGCTTTCACTTCTACTGAAAAACAAACCCCACTTTTGTCACTTAGGGAAAAAGAATGTACTGAAATAGTTTTTGCTTTTCCTTTAGCTAACAAAATATTTATCTATATTGTCTGTATGTAACCAAACACATGCCAGACAAAGGATCAGACACAAAGTAGGGTACCAATCATTTCATGTTTTCTACATATTCCTGTAATTTTTAACAGCGGATTGTTTTTCAGAACAGGACTTTTCTGAGTGCCCTTGATGGAGGGGAAATATTTGGCTGAGAGGTTGTTTCTATTAGTGCAGGTGAGATATAAGAAAGTTCACATTTGGAAGTGGATAAAAAATCCAAAAGGGCCAGTCATCAGTAATTTGGGCAGAGCATGGAGAGTGGGAGGTGAGTGTGAGAGGAAATGGGAGAGACAGGTGGAGACAATGTTGGGCAAAGCTGATGAGATGAGATCTTGTGCCTTGACAGTGTGAGCCAGTGAAGACTTCTGGAGCAGCCCCAGCTTGAAACACTCAAGAGGACATTTTGTGTCAGAGCAATGTGCTTCTATTATGGAGTGTAGCCACAGAGCTACTTCTTTTTTCTGGTTTGTTTCCACATTAAAAAAGTGCAATTAAAAAAAAAAAAAGAAAGAAAGAAAAGGAAAAAAAAAGTAGTAATTTCCTTTAGCAGACTTCCATCAAGTAGGGGGCCCAAACACCTTGCTGTTCTTATCAATGATGACACAATTGTGTCAGCAATTCTGCAGTTTTTTATCTATCAGAATGTTAGATAAACTTGCTAAGGTGCACCATTTGCTGTAATGGAGTTGTAGGCATATTAAAGGAGTATAAAGCTGACCTGCATCTAAAAATAGAAGTTCCTGGCAGAATGCAAATGGAAACCTGCGTCATACATTTTTATTTGAACAAAACTAACTGTAAATCAGATATGGACATAAGGAAGGATTTGTCTTAAAATTAGCACAGGGTTCCTGTTTGAAGGACTGTATCTGTAAATCACGTCTGGACATAATGAAAGGTTTATTTTCAAACTGTTGTAGGCAATTGCTGATAATACTTATGCAATGCCAAGTATGTAATGCCTTTAAAAAAAAATCTAGCTGAAGTTTTTTATCTATCTGAAAAAAAGTGAATTAAAATAAAGCACACCTTGTTGGTTACTCCCAATACCTGCCCAGTAGAGTTTCTAAATGCTAATAAGGCTGTCTGTTATTAGCTTAGCTAAAAAGTTTCACATAGGCAGGTGGGGCTGTGCTTTAAAAGTCCTGTACTCTGTCACTTAATTAAAAAAGAAAATCTATACAGTCATCTTTGTAATATAAGCAGTGACTTAACATAATCTTGCTTTCTGTCAGTCCATTAAATGTTTATCAGCTGAGCTAAAGGCCTAAGTGCCTTTAAAAGTCTGGACGGATGGATATAGACACGGACCCGCAAGCGAGATGTGGCACAACAGTGTAAGTGTTTGGATTTATGAAAATCAGCTGCTGGCTGCTGAGTGCCTTCCCACGGGACTCGCAGCACAGGTGCAGCAGCCACCCCGCAGTGAGAGTACCACAGCACCGTGTGAGGAGGGCACACTCAAGGGCAGCTTCTGTGAAATGCTAGGTGTGTGCTGTAAATCCACACCCTGCTTCAGCTCACAGCAACTCATTTAGTAGTCATGTCTTCATATCTTTCCATCAAGTGGAATTGTTTTTGGTGAAAGAACAACCTGAACCTTCTTTTTAATATAATTCTGATGAGCACAGTGAGAATATGTGAGAAGAAAAACCAGCCAGGAGTAACTGGATGGTTCATGTGGCTGTGAGAGGTTCTGCACACCAGGAAGGTACCTCTGAAAATCTGGGCTTCACTCAGGAAAAGTTTCCTGAGAATGGGACTGAAGCTTGTGGGCATATGCTGCTGTTTTTATGAGCACATCTGAAACCTGCTGCATCCTCACAACAGATTGGCAAGAGGCTTGATTTTTATTTTTACTGCCTCTGGATAAAAAATTTGCTGTCCCTCAACCTGCTTTTAGTGACTGTGCACACATTGCAGGGTTGGCCCATATATGCAGAGAGGCCATTTGTCAAGGCTTCCCAGAAACTTGATAGCCCCATTGGGGCAGCAGCTTCCTCACATCCACAAAACAAGGAGAGATGGACAAACAAAGTACCTAAAGGGGAAGAGGAGGGGATGTGTGGGCAGAAAACCTCAGAAGTTTGGTGACTACTTCCTGACTGCTGGATAATTTGCATGTTTTAGTACATAAAGCACTGTAATTATTTTAAAGGTCCAGATGCTTGGCCTATTCATTACTTTCTCAAAGCTAAACTTTAACTCTGCACCAGGGGACTGATACCATGGCAGGTTTTTGATGCTGTTCTTTTTCCTTTACGTCTTTTCTGTTTCAGATGAAAAAAATATCTATGACTTAAGATTTCTGATTAAACATATTTCTTTCCCATTTCCCTATTTGTGATGTGACACTATGGGAATATTACTATGCCTTCTTGGCTGGTCCTCCAGTCATTAGACCCAGCTAGGAGTGGTTAGATCTGGGATGGTTAAGAGTGTTAAAGCCCAACTGGAGAAGAAAGACAGAAACATTTTTCTATTTCAGTAATTGAGGTTAAGAAGAAGCCAGAGACCTACTATCTTTTTTTAAGCAGGAGAGGTGGGGAAAAGAGGAATTATATTGTGAAGTCTGATTTCAGAAACTCTCAGTGGGTTTCCTGTACTTTCTGGGGAGACTAGGAGCTGAATATGGACCTTAAGAAACCAGCTTTACCCATTACTCTTATTACTTATACATTTTGACTACACAGAATGGCTTTCCTTTTTTTCCCCCTTTGTTTGTTTAGGTTATGCCTGTTAAGCCTGCCGTCAATTTGTGTATTTCCTACTCTACATATAAAGTGATCTTTTTGTAGTAATTGCATAAAAGTCAGTTTCTAAGAATGTTCCACCTATTTAAATTGTTTGCAGTAATGAGAACAGGGAGCAAATGCAGAAAATGAGAACACAGATTAAGTGGATTTGTTTTTAAATTAAATGAGTGGAAAATATTTATGGGATTCATTGTTCTCCAACTGTAAAAGCTGCTATTGAATTCCTGTTTGTCTTAAGTAAACACTTATTCCTGGAGCCTTCAAAGCACACACTTCAAATGCCAATGTCTTCTGCTTAATGACGTGCCAGAGGCCTCGTTACACTTTCTCTATTGTCTTAATCATCATGTGAGGGAATCTTCTGATACAAGGCTGTGCAGGTCAGCCAGTGTCAGGAATCATGCCCTATGCTTTGACCATTTGGAGCTTGTCCTCAAAGTGCTTTGGGGAAACCTACTCTGCTCACTAAGAACTTAATTTGGCCTATTCAAATTTGTACTGTCTTTGTGCAGTCTGAAATGCCGTGGCTGTATTATTGGCACTTCAGAAATACAGGTTTAATGCTCCCTCAGAGCTGAACCTACAATGATTTCTTAGTATCAAACCTGTTCATTTGTTGTAGTGGTAGTTTTGATATATTAGTGGTGTTCTGAAAGGCAGTATTTCTAGAAAGAAATCATTATGTTTTAACAGATCAACAGATTTAGCTGGAAAAAAATACAGAGTTGCTTTAAGAAAGAGAAGTGCTTCTTCACTCTTTGAAAGTTTGTTGCAGCAGCAGAGCATTTGAAAAACCCCAAAATATTGCTACTCTCTGTAAACCCATTTAGCTTTTGCTTTGAAAAAGGTTAATGACCTTCCTCAGGCTAATGACCGGAGGATATTATAACCTACTAATCCACAAAATAATAACCCTAACTGAAAGTGGGGTTTGTCTGAATTACCTGGATCAAGAGGGGAGAATGAGTTTACTGCTGTATGGATTCAGGTGATACAGCAGAATCGTGAATGTTTCATTAGCATCAGGTTCCCTAAATCGGTGTCTGATTCAGTTGTTTGGTTGCTGTCTCAAGGCACTTTTCAGAAGAAGCCTGAAAGAACCTGAAGTAGTGTGCTGTGTGCTAGCCCAGATGGTGGACTCTGGGGGTCCAGAAATGTGAACAGAGACCATACTTCTTCTCTTTCTTTCACTTGCACAGGGATTTGCCTTCTTAGCCATGGCATGAGGGCCACTCTTTTTTTTAGAGTGTTTGGGGTGTTTCCATAGTCTGTGTGAGCAGTGCTGCCTTGGAGATAAGCACTAGATAGGTGCAAATGAAGAGAGATAAGTCAAGTTTCCTGTTGCAGAAATCTTACTGTGCTGCAGCTCACTCTTTCTTCTCATCTCATTCACCTTTTGTTGCTGCTGTAGCTGGAAGAAGAAAGCACCCTTCAGCTGCCTCCAAAAAAGAAAGATTGGAAAATAATGCTGCACTCATTCTGCCATTCTTTCTGCCAAGATTAGTGGGCAGAGTGTGCTGCAAGGTAGTTTGGACCAAAGCAAAGGAGAAACTTGAAGCTAAATATTGGTTAAACACCCATCACTTGGTGCCAGAATACAGCTGAATACTGGACTTAATACTGAAACCCATCCAGTACAAATCTCTGACTGCTGAAACGGGGTGGATTAATGATTCGTTCTGTTAGAAGTTCATAAATGAAAAGTATGAGCAGCCTTTTAATAATCAGTAAACCAGGAAATACAGAACAATTGCCAGAACTGTTTCAAAGCAAAGCATTTGATTACCCATCACTCTAATAACTTTAGCTGTTGTAAATAATTTCAAAATCTCTCAATTGCTTTCTAAACTTTTTAGGTTACTGTGTTTAGTAATTTAGTCAACTTCTATATAAATTTATTTCAAAATAAGATGATTTAGAGAAGTTTTTTCTTCCTTTCCTGATAGAAGCAATAGGGGATCTCAGCCTTGTTTTAAGGTTTGCTTTGAAAATATCTAATAATTATAGGATGAGTGAACAACTTCTAATTGCACATTTATGATGCCTCATCTGGATTTGCTTTTTCCTGTGAAGCCTCATTTGGACCTAAATTAATTAGATGACTAATTAAAGGAAGGCCTTTGATTTGAGATCAGGAAAGCATGTTTAAATGAAGGCTACACCCGTATAACTCAATGACAGCATCCTTGAATATTAGCAGTGTGCAATAATTAGGCGTGTCAAGTTATGAGTTGATTCATCTTCTTTAAGTGGTCCCAGAAGAAGAGGTGGAGGATGACCATTCTCCAAAGGAGGCTGAAGAGAGTAAGATGCATAACGTATCCTCAATTCCTGATGCTTCCTCAGAATATGTAACTGCTAATATTTAAGTTCTTGAGCTGTACAACATCCCTGAAGTGCAGATATGAAGTAAAAGGCAGGAGTGTGGGCAGAAACACAACATATGCATGAAAGTAATGTTACCTGTGTTGGGGAAGCAGTCCAAAATTAGTTCATTTTACAGAGGTAAAACGAAAATCTTTGGCAGGCCAGTTGGTGTAGCAGTTGCATCCCTTCCACTTGTTTTGTACAGTTGTTTCAGTGAGTCTAAACCATCAGTCCCTCCTGTCACTGATGAAAGTGATCTGTGTACTTTTTGTGTATGGAGCCCCAAACGTCACAAGCTTTATGAATTATTTGTTCTAGGAGGGGATTTTCCAGAGTTGCTAACCACTGTTGATCCAGTGTTGAATTCATGGTTGAAGCTAACCATGTCCTTTAAATCTGATTTTGGATTGCAATCTACCTATGTGCAGGTGCAAGTGCATCTTGAAAAGAAGTGCTGTTAAATACAGAGCAGACCCAAAATAAGAAGTCATGGCCTTGTTTCCTTATATTCTGTCATAGGCTATTTTAGCAACAGTCAAACAGACAGCCCAAGCACGAAACTTAGTCTGGAGTCCTATGACTGGGCCAGCCCTTCATGGTGGCCTTCATGCACCTGATGTGATGTCAGCTGTGGTACTAGGGAAGGAGAAGGGGCTACAACAGTGTAGGAGGGATGATGGCAAGCTCCTACCTACCATAAATAAATAAAAGCTCAAAAGTTTCGTCACGGGAAGAAGATGGTTAAATATGGAAAAAAAATCACAGATAATTTTACTAATAAGTTTTGAACCTGTAACTGTTGTGAAATGAACAAATGGTGTAGGATGAAGGCATATGATTAGGATATCAGAACTGTTGCTATTAAATGAAGACCTCAGAAGCAAAGCTAAGTCCAATAATATCCCCTGTATGAGGTCAGGGTTCAGTTTTCAGATGATTCAATATGATAGCAAGGTGTAGGCCCTACTTTACAGTCATAAAGCAGAGAAAGACAAGGAATCTTCTAGTGAGTTTCTTCCTGCTCCCAAAGCAAAACTAGCAACTTCTTCATATTATTTTTGAGATGTTAACCTCAAACACAGCAAGGGAACTCTGAAAGATGACAAATAAATAATTGCCAAGAAGCTTTATCAATATTAATGCCATTTGTACTGAAAAAGTGGTACTAAATGAAAATTGCTATTCTAATGCTGATTGTAAAATTGATGGAGGGAGGAGAAGATGGGACCCAACCTTCCTTCCTTCTCCAGCTTGCCTTACAAAATTTCAGAACTCAGCCCCCGCCTGGCTGACACATTGGTGCTGTAAAACTTGTGTTCCCAGCTCCAGCTAATGGGCTATGTCTGAGAACTCTCAGGTAAGTGAGGCAAAAGCATCTCTTCTTTGAGGGGACTGCATGATCCTCATCTGGTTTTGGCAAAAACTTATCTGAACAGGTTAGTGAGGAAATACTTTCTTATGGTTGCTGTTTAGTTTGGTTCTGTATTCCCTGAAATCCAACAATCTGGACATGCAGCTATCAAGCAGTCTTTTGCAAAGAATACTTGTGCATGTGTATGTAAGCATATGTGTAGTAAAAAGATGCCCATTCACATCCAAAAAACCAAACTGTTTTTTGTGAACACTGTTTCTATTTACTTAGCAGATATAAGTTTTATATCCCAAGAATAACAGGAAAACTGGGTCCTCAAATTATCGTTTTGTAGTCTTAAAAATTACTGTTTTTTCTTTCCTAAATACAAATGAAATGTTAGGGGTTTTGTTCTGCAAATGAAGCAAATCTGTGTAATACCCACCCTCTCAAGCACAAACAGGAGCGATTGGAATGCAGGTGTACAGTTGCTGAAGAAGTTGATTGATAAGTTCAAGAAGCTGATCATTATATCCAAAGGGGTCAGTCTTCATTTCTGATCTGAGAACATGTTATCACCACAGTGTCACCCTGTCCTGTTCCCCCTGCACTGGCTGTATGCTCTTACCCTGTAGCTAGATGCTGGCAGCTGCTAATGGCCAGCCCAGAAAGATGATCAACAAATTCATCAAGTTCATGTCTAACTGACCTCTTCTGAGCTCAACTTCATCTTTGTTAAAAAACAGTGACTTAGAAGTGCTTTCCTACTCTGATAACAGTGTTTGTTACTGCACTAATGAAATTAGTAATCAGATTTGATTAATTATACTTTTCTGTAATTTAATATTTTTCTAAGCTTGAAATAATGTGAAAAAGTTTCCTTGTGGAAGTCAACTGTCTGGAATTATCTCTCATGGCAAACTGCTGAAATATACTCAATGAGTTATACAGCTTCCTAAACCAGGTTAGATGAATCATTAGATAATATTGATGGTCCTTGTTTACAGTATCTCAAGCTCTGTGTTGTTTCCTATAAAGAGAATTAGTGTAATAAACAGCATTATACTTAGGTTAAGTATAACTCAAAGATCAGAAAGGGATGTACAAAAAGACACAACTTTCTTGTAACAGACTGTAGCTGCTTCTGGGCTAGGAGGTGGTTAATGACATAACTCTCATTCCTGCAGGCACTCCCGTTCAAAACAAGTGTGGTGCTTTGAAATAGAAAGTAGCACTGTAGTTTGGACATGGGGAAAGGCTGAAAAGGGTCCAGTGTGCTGGACTGTATCCCAGGGGATGAAGAAAACTGTGCACTTGGTGGCACAGACTCAATTATTCCTTTGTTTCCTCCCTCTCCCCAAGCTGCTCATGTTCTACAATCTGAGCTCGACCTAGCCCTGTCTTCTTCAGCCAATCCCAGATGTCACCCTGAGCTCACTATGGAAATTACTACCCAAGCTCTTTGAGATTCCCACCTGTAAACCTCTCACCCTCTTCAGACACTGCTCTCCTTTCTGGGCCTCTACAGGTGTCGTTGTTCTGTCTCCCATCAGTGCCCCAAGATCTTTTTACCATTTTTTTTTGTTAGGTGGTTCCTATTGCAGTCTGGATAGGAACATAACTGATAGGTCCTTTTCCCTAATCTTTCTATCCCTCTCAATCATAATTTCTTATCCCAGTCTACTCCTCCAAAGCTTTCCTGTTTTCTGTCTCTGTCTCACACTCTTTACCAACCTTACCTGTACTCCTCCTCAGGTTTGTCTCCCTCCTTTGCCATCCTAGACAATTTGTCAATTTCTAAACCCTAATTTCCTTATCTAGCCAGCCCTGATGACCAGCTATGACTGCGACTCTTCACACTTAGATAATCAATTCATGCCAGACTCTAAATGTGTTTCCTCTCCCAATCTGTTGTGTCTTCACACATTTATTCAGGTTAAATGGCACTCCTGGTGGTGGGCAGTGTCACTGAGGCCATCACAAGCACAGGAGACCAGGCTTCCCCATTCCTATCTCTAGTGCTGTTTCCACCTACTGTCGCTCCTGCCACTTTGGGCTGATGCAGGCTTTGCAATGATGGAGCCCAAAGTCTAAGAGCCGTGCTGAGATAAAGCCAGCTCAGATGACTTTATGTGTAAAATCAATTATTGCTTTTTATTGTTGGTGTTTTTAAGAGCTGTTGTGTTGTTCTGCTCTTTTTGGAAGTGCTTGTGGTTACTGTAAGCATAGAAACACTCCCATCTAGTGCAGACTGTACATGTGCTCTCAAGCTTCAAAAAAAGGCTACATTGGGTTTAAACGTGATGATAGAAGGCCAGCTGGAGTTGTCAGCAGAGATTTTGACACCTGTTTCAGAAGGGCCAAGAGTTGTCTTGCAATGGGTGTATCTTCTTATTTCCATGCTCATGATGCACAGAGCAGGGCGCTTGACAGCCGTCTCTGCAGGTAACCTGCGGCTGTGCTTCTCAAGGAATGATCTAAAAACATAAAAAGCCTCTAGCAAGAACTCACAAGCCAAAATACAGCTGTGTTAAGCCTGCATGTGTAAAAGTTATGCTGCTTCTTGTTTACTTGTAAATCTTTGTTATATACCATATAATTTCTTAAATAATATGTTACCAGGTCATGTTTTGTTCCCCAAATTTTTGAAGTTGGACTTGATGATCCTTATAGGTCCCTCCCAACTTCAGATATTCTGTGATTCTATGAAATTGAAGTGCGTATTTCAAGAACACAAATGAATTCAGCTCAGTAGTAGCTCTGGCTTGGTTAATTTTTTATACTGTACATAAAATTTTAGGGCAGCCATATACAAAACCAGTCATCAAAACATGGAAGCTCTCTAACACAAGATGCTATCTTTATTTTGCAGATGAGTCTAACTTTAAAAAGTTGTAAGACTTTCTCTACCCCTAACACTTCAGTGGTATGAAAATTGTAGCTATAATTTGTTTGCACCTGGGATTCTAGGAGAAATTATTGAAGGTGAAAAGCAGGAAACCAAGGTCAAAGACCTGTAGGTTGCTAATAGAAAGCGGAGGAGAGTTGCAGAGGACTTGGAAAGGCAAGGGCCTTTCATGAGAACTGTAGGAGAGGTACAGAGAAAGCAGAAGGCTGGCAATGAAGGGGAAGGAAGGCAACACAACTCAGCAGAAGAGCAGGCAACTGTGTCAAGGGAAGCTAGGAATGCAGCACCTCGGCTGAGGTCATTGCAAACTTTGGCAAGACAGGTTTCATGAAATTAAGTGTTGCATTACATCTGAATATCACCTAGCATGAGGTAGGGTGTGGCCCAATACCTTTTGTTTAGTAAGGGTAGACATAACAGAAACAAGTTTTAGAAATCCTGTTTCTGCAGTTGCCAACCTTTCACAAACCTGGGGCTGCAGCACCGCCACCAGCATGGAACCCCCCCCTCTGCCTGCTCACCCATCGCAGGGATTAATGTGGGTGGCTGCTCTGCTGCATGTGGTGGGGTTTTTTGGTCTCTCCTACTGCAGAATGTGGCGGTGCAGGGTGCTTGGCAGGTGCTGTGCAGGGCAGGCTGGGTGCCTGCTGCGGGCGGTGCTGGTGGATGCAGGACTGCAGCACCGGCGGGCTCCAGCCCCCCCCACTCTCCTGCACAGGGGCAGGGGCACCTTTCACACCCTGTGTCTCCTCTGAGGAACCTGTGCATAATCTGGCACCCGTTATTACTGAGCACCCTTTTGATTTATTTATATAAATGCTTTCTGGGAAAAACAAAGATTAAAAAAGCAAATACAGTAGAAAAAACGGTGCTTGGTTGTCATCTGTTGTTTCACAGAAATTCATGGCTAGGCAAAGGGATTGCATTATTTCTATGGCAACTGTATTGATTTGCCCTTTCTGGTAGGAATATGTAGTCTTTCAGTGCATCTCTGGTGGCATTATAACTGAGGTATGGTGAACAGAGCTGAGTGTGAACAAGGTTTGTGTGATCCAGGTGTTTGCCTGTGGGGAAGTAAGTCTTTGACTATGAGCCAGCATAGGCGATATCAGATGGTCACAGGCAATGCAGTTTCAAATGTAAATACATGGTGGAAATGAATTAAAACTTTGCCAGCTGTGGGAAAAGGGTGTTAGTACACATACCTATTGTCAGCCGCTGCCGTCGTATTCTTCAATGTAAACACATGACCAAGATTAATCAAAGTTTTACTTGACATGGGAAAGGTCTGGTAGTAGGAATGTGTAAGGTAAATAATGGAGGAGAAACCACAGGACAAAACAAATAGACATAGAAATTATTCTTTAATTTTTGCAATGCTTTTTCTTCCACACTATGGCATAATCTGTATTTCTTATCTGTGAATGTCTACTTGCAATTTAAAAGCCATTAAAATTTACCTTCTAATTACAAGCATACTAGAATGAATACAGAAAATGAAAAATGGATTTGTACGTGGATTTGACCACAGCATTCAGTTCTGAAGAAAAAAATTATCTTGGAAAAATTACTTGCTCTGCCCTTAAATTCCTTTTTAAATTTTTTTTTCAGTTTGGCAGGTTGGCAGACACAATTTTAAGTATGCCCAAACAAGAATTTGATTAGTACCAGATACTTAATTTCATTATATGAGGAAAAATATTCAAGATCTTACTGATGGACAGAGAGGCTTGGTGTGCCATTCATGTTTTTGACTGACCATCATTTACCTGGAAACAGTCAATTTTAGTACTTATTGGCTTTTTCATCTTCTGGTCTCTTTGTCCAAGATGAAGTATTTTCTATATACTAGATGCTTCAACTTAATCTAAAATTGTGGGTTTGATGATGTTGGTCAAGCTCAGAAACTGCAGCTGTGCAAATCAAAAAAGATAATAAATAATAATTCTCTTTTACATCTATACTAAATTTTTCCCTGATTGTTGCTTTTATGGAGCTCTACACTGCCTTGAATGTATTTCAGGGTTATAGTGCATGTTCTCAGGCACTGAAACAACTAAAACTATCATCACAACTAAGCAACAAGGTATGGCAGCTGCATAACCTGGTTTGGAGGAGAAAGCAGAGTGGATGGCAGTCTCTAACTTATTAATAAACTAGGTGCCAGTGCCATTGCTTCTTTCTCCACTAGGGACAAATCACCCAAGCGTTTTCTCCTTTCCTGAGTTTTTAAGGGACTGTTTCATCTTGTCTTTCTGGAGCAAGTCCAGGTCTACAAATGGAAAATACATCTATTATATTCTGATATTTACACTGAGGTAGCTTTCCCATAGGCCAGCTGATTTAACTCCTGCTGTAGTGAGAAACGGGCTGTTTCCCCACTGTGAGTGGGGAGGTGAAAGTGCAGCCTTTCACTTGCCCCTCTTTTCTGCAATGTCTGCTACACAAACCAATGCTCACTGGTTTGCACTGCCTCAAATTTCTCGATTTTCCAAAATAAGACCTATACATTAGACATCATGAGCATGCAGTGCCTAATTGGTCAGCATTGCAAGTACCTGGAGTGCTGGGTATTGTACAGCTTTAAAACCTGCTGTTTGTTTGTTATTCTTCTCAGCGCTGTTTCTCACAAAGTCTGTTTTATCCAGAGCTGTCTCTCTCGATATTGTTTTCTTTTTGTGAAGGAGGAAGCCCCAGCTCTTCCCTGAGAAATCAGTGGGTGGGGAGGTGGTGTTGCTGACCGAAAAATATGCCTTTTGATCAATGGCCCAGGAATCAAGATGGTTGGGGCCAATTCTATACCAGCTTTTACCTGCACACGTCTGGTCAATGCAGAGTACCTGCAAACTTCACAGCAGAAATTATTCATTTACTTGGACTCACTCTTTCCCCACTAGAAACTAGGCTGGGGTGCTGTACTGCCTGACTTTCCTTTCCTTGTAGGAATGTGATGCTGCTTGTTTCTTTAATATTCAGAGAAGCATGTGGCTGGTGCTAAAAATACTAACGAACAATCATGACTTTAAATCCAAAGAAAATAAAGAGAGAATCTGGGAACCCTGGGTATGTAAGTCTTATTTGGGTGGCATTTGCTTAGCCTTTTTATTCGGTCTTTCTTTTTTTTGCAATCAAATAAAACTTTGGTAGGTAGGTTTTCAGCTAAGCAGACTTTATCAGGAAGGCTAACAAGCTTTCCAAACAAAACAATTTGTTTAATTAGATCATAAAGCTGTCTCCTCAGGAATGAGGCAAGGTTAGATGTTCCAGGCCTAGTCTGCAGAATCTGACACTATCAGAAGCCAAAAAAACCTGAGGCTTCTCAGCTTTTGTCTTTATCTGTTGTTCAATGCCATCTCAACTGGAGGCATTTGGTCATTCAGATACTGCAAAGTAGAAGTAGAGCTGATGTAAAAAAATATATTCTGGCACTCCTTTTTCATGTTCTTTTCCCATTCTGTGAAAGGGGGGGAGTCCATTAACATCACTTTTCTGCTGGAGCTTTATTTCAGCTCCATCTGTTTTGTTGGCTATGAGGTTATTAGCACAGAGGAGAAAATTTTCTACCTGTGTCTGGTGAAAATCCCAACAAGAGAATAGCAGGGCCATAGAGCCACGTAAAAGGAGAGGGATGGTTCTGCGGGAGTTTTGTGCTGAAGTGCAAGCAAGTATATGGAGCCTACATTACAGTATTTAACACCACCAATGCCTCAGAGGTTAAGCCTCTCATCAGCTAATTACGAGCATCCTCTGTTGCTCTGGAAATTGCACAGCTGCCAAGTGTGACTCTGGAGCCCTGCTGCCCATGCAACAGAGGTCTGGAGATCTGGCTCTCACAGCCTGAAATCCCACCTCTGCCTCTTCTCTTACAAGCCTAGCTTTTACTTCTAATTGCTAAATTTTTAAAATGGAGCTCTTTTATATTACTCTGTATGTATATTATTGTTATTATACTGCTTTATTATATATTTAAATTATATTCAGAGACATGAAGACTGCTGGTGATCAACCATACGAACAGCTAAGAGAATAAGGGACGCTGAAGGAGTACCCTGAAACGTGCGCTGTTGTGGTTCCTCGTGTGTGCCTGTAACTCGGCTGTTCTGGCCAGAAGATGAGTGTTTGTCACAGTAAAATTAAGCCCTTGGTAATGTCAAAAACAGTCTCATTAGATGTCTGTGGAATTTGGGCTTCTGATTCACAGAGGATGGGCCCACACCAGCCACTGAATGACACAAGAAGGACTTGTATAGTGCCAGCTCAAGCTCATCTATTCATAAACAGTGCCTTTGCACAGAGCGGTGTGTTCGGAGCCAAAATCAAGGTAGTTGCACTACAGAAATGCTGCACCCCATCACGTACAACCTGGTAGTTCAGACACTGCTTAGCACTGGTGTGGTGGCATCATCAACCACTCTGAATTTCTGCTCCCCCAGAGGTATCTCTGCTCTGTCCCAGCAGTTCATGGAGAGCAATGTAAGCAAGTGAGAAGCCTGAAACATACTGCTGTTCAGCAGTTGGTAAAAGAATCTATTTAAAGCCTTAATACTGCTTCTGGAATAAATGAAACTGCTTTAGAAGGGAAGTTGAATTTTGAGAATAGTTAAAATAAGCATAAAAGAAGTTTGCAGCATACAAATAGATCCAGAGCAACAGATACAGCTCCTTAAAAGCTGATGCAACCTCTTTCAAATTCTTTTAGAAATACCATAAATGAACTACAGAAAATTCAACCTAGAAACTTGAGCTAGTGCAAACAGTAAAACTGGACTACCCTTTACACTGACCAGGAGCCTGTTATGCCTTTTTATTTTTTTAACCCAGAAAGTTCCACTACTGCAGAAAAATGAAAACAGTGGAGTTAGACCAGAAACTCATATTTTAGGAGTCTTCCTCTCACTTGTTTGAGGTCAAGACATATTGGTTATGCCTGGCTTGGTTTTGGATCTTAGCTATGTATAACACTAATTCTCTGATTAAAAGGGAAAGAAACATTATTTTAAAAAGTAACATCTAATTTATCCTTTTTTTTTTTCTCTTGCAATCATAGGAATTTGGTTTGTAATCTCCTCATTCCTTGTATGCTGTTTGTCACCAGAGGTAAAGTTGAGGTTTCTGTAGCATGTGCAACCCACAGTCAGACATAAATGACAGTTCCTGAGTATTTAACCTGTTTAAATATCCCACGACATTTCTTTCCTGAACTGTGTAAATGAAAAGTCAATATCCAATATTTCTTCACCTTGCTGATAACTGCTGATGTTTGCCAAGCGCTCTGCATCATCCTAGCAGAACTCTCCAAGATAAATCAGTGTGGTTCAATGCCCTGATGTGGCCACAGTGTGGGGGGACCTGGAGAGAATTGCTGCTGTAGGATGGGATTATGTCTAGACTAATTACAATGTCCTCTCTGCAGCACTACTTGGGAGATGCTGTTGCACTGTTTCAGTTCTGGGGCTGGTTTGGCAGTAGATCAAAAAACCTAAATATTGGCTCCATTGAACACGTAAATATTAGTATGTGTTAAATATTAGCAGCAGAAGTTCTCAGACCTCGGTGAAGGTCATTTGCAGACACCGAGTTCAGATTATGGTCTAGTCTACATCCTAACTGGAAACATGGTGTGTATTTCTGCCCCCCCTCCCCCCCTCCCCCATTTTCTTCTTTTTGAGGGATCATCTCCTAATATTCATAGTGCTTTTCTTTTCCTCTGTTCTGGCCTTACCCCACTGCCTTTGCTCAGGAAGCCCCATCTTGCCAAAGGGAAGACTCACCACTGCTGTGTCTAAAGCCACCAAGTCCTTCAGCCTAGCCCAGTGGGCAGGAAAGATACTTATCACTGCTTTCTGGGAGTTCAAGATACCAGAGTTCTTGTCCTGACGTAACCCATCTGTCAGCAGGGGTCACAGTGTACTGCTTTAGTTCAGAAAATGAGTTTAGGGAAAGAATTCAAATAAGCACTTTTGTAAGCTGCCTCTTCAATTAGCAGAGAAAAAAAAGCTGTTTTTGTAGGAGTACTGTGGTATGTTGCTACCTTCTGAACACCTTCTGGAAAAGCCGGTCTCTCTCCATTAATTGTGAAGGACTAGAAACTAAAAACAAAGCATTTACAGAGAAGCTGCATTTTTCTAACAGAGAAAGTTAAGATCAGCGCTAGAAAGGCAATGTACTTTCTTGTTGGTCTAAGTTACTAGAAGTACCAGCTTTTAATAATGCCATTAAATTCTACAAATCTCTGAGCTGTTTGATGATACTCATCACAGCTATAAGTACTTTTCACCCTTTCTTGGCAATTGCTTCTTATTCTTATATACAGTCACTGCTAGATCTAATCAGGTTTAAACATCTGAATCATAAAAATGTAAGAGCAGTAGTCTAGAGAAAAGGGAATTTTAATGTAAACTAATGCCCAAAGAAAGGTGTGTTGTCACATGGCTTTGCTTTTGTATCTGAAATATATGGCAAGCAACAGCATGAGGGAGGTGTTTCCATAGGAGCATCTCTTAAAGGTGTTGTCCTCAAATTACTCCTATGAGTCAGTAGAAGAGACATGTTTAGGGAAATGATGAAAATTGGAAATGACTTTGTAGATCTGTTTATTTTGGGCTATTTAAAAGCACAGTAAGCTTTGTATTTAGCTACGTTCTTCAAAAGGTACTGTAATTATTGGCTATACCCCTTGGTTTTTTCCTCTCTTCCTTGCCTTCTTTGAACTTCTAACTTTTAAACTTCCATTTATTATGACCTTTATTTTGTTTTCCTATAAATGTTTGGGTTTAAAAAAAAATTAAAAAGTCTCTCCTGTGGCTTGCTATTATTAGGATGCAGAATTTTACACATGGGTCCTCAGTACCCTCAAAGAGTGATACGTGTCTGATATGGGCAACCATTTTGTGACCACAAGGCTAATGAAAAAAATACATTTATAGTTTGTTATGTTTCCTTTGTAGTCTTACTGACCAGGCAATTAGTATTTGGTGTCAAACACAAAAATTCGATATGATGGTTACTATTGAAATGTTTGGTCACTTGTCATTGCATGAAGGGCAGCTGGGTTAGCTAAATGAGGCGCATCTTCAGGTCCCTGACAGATGACTGTCTCTGCTCCAAAGCCAGTTCTGCTGTGGAGTGCTTGGGTTATCAACTCCTAATATTTTCATGTGAAAATTACCTCAAGTAGCTCTTAACCCCAGCAGCTGCTCTTCCGGTGACCCTGCCCGTTGGTGTTTGCATGGACGGCCACGGTTAGAAGAGAATGTACAGCCAAGCCTTACTGGGAGTTACTCACAAACTAAACTTCCCAGGCTCACACCCCACAAATCTTGCCTCTTTTTTGAACAACACTGCAATTTTCAGTCCAAGAGCCTTCCCTTCAGAAGTTTTATTGTTATAAAATGTATGAATCACAAAGAGTTTTGATGTATCAGCATTCTCTAATAAGTTGAAGGTCTCAAACACCTACCTCCATCTCTAACCTCCTTTCCTGACTCCTTGGGTTTTATGGAATACTTCAGAAAGGCAACTTGAATGATCTGCTCCCATTTCTCTTGATGTGCTCAAATGACAACCCCCTGGATATATGGCCAATAAGACACTGAATTATTTTGTTGTTTCATCAAGCTGCGATGATCATCTTGACATACCTAGTTTCCATTCCAAGTTCCTGACTACCTTTATGTACACTATTGCTGAATACAAGTCCACGTTTACTGTGCTGGCCTTCTACAAAATATAAGCAATAAATTACACAAGATGTTTTGAATCAAATGTAAAAAACCCAAAGTTAATTGACAGGCTTAAAGGTAGAGGGATTTAGAGTTGTTTCCTTCTTCTCAGAATTCCTGAGAGCTGACATACTGGTTCTCCTACCCAGTGATTTCTGTATGGGACAAGGATCAAGTTGTGCTGGCAAGCCTGACCAAGTTTCCAGGAAAGGTGGGAGGACTTTCCTAGGGGCTTTTCCACTTTCTGGTTTTATATTCAAGGTCTGTGGAGTGGTTTCCCCCTCCTTGGAGGAGGAAAGGCCTCTGTCATTTTCATCTCAGGGTGGGCATGGGAGACCTGTGGCTGCAGGTTTTGCAGCCAGCCTGAGCTGGCTCTGATTGCTGTGACTTTCATTCTGATCTGAACAGGCACCTTCCAGAGCTGTGAGCTGTGTGACTTGGCACAAAATGAAGGCTGCACCAGGTGAAGGCTACGCCAGCTGCTCTGCGTGACACACTTCAATAAAATTTCTCTGCTGTCAGGTAGGAAAGTATTATTTACTGTGATGACTAAAAGTGCACCCCATTTTGCTTCTCAGGAATTTTTTCTCAGGAAACACTTTTTGTTTTTTGTGCAGTTGCATTGGGTGAACACTGGTGAGTTCCATGCTGCACATGCAGTCCCAAATACAGTGTGCTCCTACATGCTGTTTTGTGATGCAATGACAGCTGAGGTGATGCCATGCTCTGTAAGGCAGTTCTTACCTTCAAGATCTACTCAAAGAAAGGGAATTTAAGAATGGATTTTTTATAAAGTATTACTATCTTCAAAAGCGTAGAACCTCAAAAGGCTCATAAGTGTAAAACAGAACAAATCCTCCATACAAGCCTTTTCTGTCTGTGAAAATGATAGGTGTGTATTTTGTGTTTAATTTGTCTTTGCTTATACCCCTAGGCAGGGAAGATCTACTCCATGATGTGCTTTAGGGAACTGGATTTGTTAGACATGCCTCAAATGGTCTCTTCCTTTCTTTACCACTAAAAGAAATGTGGGGGTGTGGGTATCTGTGTCCTGTTGCTCACTGGGTTATTGGTGCATCTTTAAGGTGAAAAGAAAAGAAGCCTTCTCTTCCAAGGGGAAAAATACAGGGCAGCAATTAGGGTCAGGAGTGTGGGAATATACAGACCATACCTGAAATGACTATAGTGCACTGAGGAGGCCAGTCATTTGGGAGAAGAAATCCTGTAATAAAGGTCAGAGGGAATGTGGGTCAGATGGCTTAAATGGCTGCCAGCCCAGGAGAGAGATAACAGGACTGGAAATAGCAAGTGTAGCATGTTATCCATGAAAGAAGGGAGAAAACAGTGACCAAAACAGTGCAGGTATGTTGTAGAGTGCAAGGCCTCAGAAAAAAAAATTGAGACAAGAATTATGAACATGTGGAGGTTGATAAAACAGGAAGTTGGGTGCAGGTGGGATGTGTTAATCTACAAACGTTTTGAATAAAAACATTTGTTTTCTAGTCCTGCTGAATTCCTTATCTGTGTTCCTGTGAAACTGTGAATATATTCTCAGAAAAAAGTAATACCTAAATCTGGAGAAGTATTAGTGTGAGAAGTGTGATGCTGGTGAAGAGGTACCTGACACATATGTATCAGTCACTTGGTATTGGTCCAGAGTATCATACCAAAAAAACCCATGAGGACTGCAATACTAGAAATCAGTCTAAATAGATATACAAAATGAGTGGATGGCGAGAATATTAGCACTGAACCATTGTTTGCTTTAGCCAGAGAAAGGAGAGTAGTTTAGGAGGAGAGCAGCTGGGAGAGTAGAAGGGAGAGTAGAAAGAAGAGTAGTTTATCTAGCCATTTCTGGCTCCCTGCCTTCTGTAGTGTGGAAGGAGTCATCTTCCAGTGCTAGAAACTCTATTGTAGCTCTAATGCCACATTTTAACTCCTTGACTCTCAGGCCAAGGCTTAAATTCTTTCAGTGAAGCTTGTTCTACCTGATGGAGTTAATATTGTGGCAGAAATGGCTTTAGGATCCGGACTGTTCTAATTTAGAACAGAAAAAATAAAGATAAGATAGAGGTTATCTCGCAAAACACATCTTACAATTCCTGCAAACCAAAGCCCACAAAAAAACCTATGCATTTTCTTATCTGTGAAGAATTCACTGTATCACCAGGATCTATGGACTAGACTAAGCATGTGCAAGTTACACCCTGAACCTCCAGGCCTGTGAGCTTTCATTCCTACTGGCAAGTTGTAAACCCTTTGAGGAGGAGGAGGAGGTCTGCACATCCCACCCTGCTCGTTAGAGCTGGAGCATGTTTCTGTGTGGCAACAGATCACAGTCCAGCTGGATTTGCCGGGGGCTAGGGCTGAGGACCAGCTCCTACACTGACTGCAGAGAGCACCTCAGCCTCCTTCCTCTCCGTCCCTCCGCATGCCTCTCCTTGCACAGCGCAGTTTGCACGCCTGTCCTTGCAGACCGCAGCCTGGCTGTCAGATGTGCAATTACGGGGCTTGGTGCCCCTGCTGCGCCATCCTGGCCCTGCCAGCTCCTCCTCCCCACCGAGCTGGGAACCCCAGCCCGTTCCCAGAGGATGGTGTCCCTCGGCGGGTGCTGGCCCATTGTGCTGGGACAGCTGCATGGGGGGAGTAGCACTGACCTGCTGGGCTGTTCCTGCGTCCTTCGGAGCAGCAGCCACGCCTGGAGCAGTGCGAGTCCCGTGCCGCTCCCACCACGAGTTCCCTTCTCTGGGCAGGGCCGGAGAGCTGCGGCTGCTCTACTCAGGCTGCCCTGGGAGGGGGTGAGCCATGGGCAGAAGGGGGAGGAAGGGGTTTGGAGGTGGAGTTGTCTGCACTCATGGTGCTCTGGGGGGTCCAGTTCAAAGCAAAGCATCCCAGCAAGGCCTGTGGCTAAAGCAGGAAGGTTTCCACCATTTCCCCGAAGCTCGTGTAAGCCCAAATACTGTTTCAAATTGTGGCAGCGGGAGCCGGGGTGCTGCAGGCAGCCTACCCTGGAGACCAAGGGGCCACTGGAAGTCAGAGGAAGCTGCTCCACTGTTGGAGGTGACATGCTGCTGTCACCTGACTGAAAGGTGGCACATTTTGAAGAATTCAGCAGGAAGTTTGTCAGCCGTTTCAAACTGGCCACCCGAATGTTCTTGTGCTTACTGGCCTGGATAAAACTGCTGCTAAACCACCTCTTTTAAGAAAGTATTTCAAGGACAGAAAATTCTCAGAAATGGTTGTTCAAATGGGCATCTCCCTGTCCTGTTTCAAAGAGCAATTTTAAGCTCAGGAGCACCTGAAACAAGAAATCTTAAAACAAAGATTGCAGAGATGTGTCAGTATCTCATGTCAGGTATGGTACCTGTCCCAGGCTACATTATCTTGTCCTTCACCAGAAATTGCTCTTAACCATTTGTAGCTGTCCTAATCTTACATCTTCAACGTGCATCTTACGTCTTCAAGAGATTGATTCCCTTTAATGTGAAATGCACTATGCAAACATCAGATATTATTATACTATTATCAGGCATAATTAGCCTTATGTATTTCATTTACAGATTATACTAAAGGTGCTGGAAACTGTTCTATATGCCTTCTGAGCAGATCATGCTGGCTTTGCATTGATGCCATTTTACGATCTGCTTTAATTTTCAAAGTGCAAGACCAGTAGCTGAATCTGCCACGTAGTAAATATGACACCTTTCAGAATCAGTGGGACTAAGAAACAGAGTCAGTGACTTTCCAGAGGAAATATCAGTAAGTCAGTAAAAGAGAAACCATAGCATGCATGATATTACAAATAAACTGGCTGTAAAGGCTATTTCTCCTTCTTCATGCTACACTTTGGTGAGATAGTTTGCTGTCTTCATCTCTGTAATCTCCACCTACATAAGAGTGCTTCCAGCTTGGCAGGCAGGAGCGTGACATATCACACACGTGAAAGACACACTGCAGCTGGAAACAGCATTCAGGTGGACTGCTTCTGTGTGTAAAAGGGGAGTTGGATTGAGCCTTGTGCACTTGTTTGGTGTGTGCAATCATACTGTAAACTCTACTGGAAACCTTGGCAGTTTGCTGTGTCCTTGTTTTCCCATTTTCCAGGGTGTGTGCTTCGTGACACTATTTATTCACTCCTGAGAAGCAGCCATGTGTTTCCCAAGGCACCACATCTAGAAACTGATGCTCAGCTGATGCCAGGGCCCTGTTGTGTACCTGTTGGAGTGTGTGTTTATCATCCTTGAGGGAGCAGGGACATGTCCAGGTCCCTGAGTGCAGGTGGGCAGCTCTGTCCCATCCACATCCCCATCACTGCTTGTCTCTGCAGGCTGTGGTTCACAGTGGGTGCCTCAGACAGGCTTTCATCCCATGCACAGTGTTCTCTGTTGCCCTTAATGCACTGGGCTGAAAAACAATCCTGGTTGTTGTTCCTGATGCTAAGTTTCAGTGAAAAGAACAGCTGCAAGCATGGAACAATTAAATCTGATCAAGGCCTTCAGTCTGTGGAAAAGTCATACATAATAATTATTCTGAAATGTCTGCTTTGACTGTCTCTGAATATCACAAGCTCTATACTTCATCCTTTTTTATTTTATTCGACAGTATTTTTCAAATAAAGAACCAAGCTCGCCTAACAACGAAGCAATGTGCTCTGTGGCATATGACATGTGCAAACCCTTGCTGTGACTGACAGGGGAGAAGGCTGGCAAGTAAAATCTTATTTCCTGGAACCGGTAACAGTTTACGAGGCCTGTGGAGACAGAGCTGATAAAAAATAGCAGACCAATCCGAGCATGGTGTGAGGATCAAGGACAGTACGTAACGTATTGTAAATGGACTATACATTATTTATATAAATTAGCATAAAGTTACAGTTTTACAACTCTGAAAGTCTTGAGTTACACGTCAGCTGTAACAGAAGCACCTCTTTAAATCTTAATATATGCAAAATGACACTTGTTACCTTCAGGTTTAAAGAAAAAGTTCTTCCAGTACAATTAAGAAGCAATTCTTGTCTTCTTGCTGAGCTAATTTACACTTGTTGCTTAAACATAGAAACACTTAATTTTAAAGTAATGGAAGTCATAAGTTTTCAATAGTATAATTTTAATTGAAAGTGCAGAAACTTCAATGAAAATCCATTAACTGATTATTGAGACTGTGTTTCTGCAAACTGATAGAGATACTTAGCAAGACTTAAAAGCAAGATCTTAATTAGGTCACATTATGCCAGAAAATTCCAGCTTATCAATAAGTGCAATATTTGAGCCTAAGTTTGAAGAGGCTTTAAAGAGCAGCCAAACTATATAGCCAGTGGTTTATTGATTAATTTTTTAGACAGATAAAAATATATTTTTCTGTGCAGAGGAATTGTTCATAATGCTTTCAAAAGCTAACACAATCCACTCTTTAAAGCAGGAAGATGGTCTTTGCTGTAGTATTTCCTCTTTGGACTTGAGGAACCAGCCAAAGTTTAGATTTGTTTTCTTTAGGAAAGATAGCTAATGATGTATTCAGATACCCTTGAAGTATCTCTCTGTATTTCCAAGAAATGTTCAAATTCCTGTTGCATGAATTTAGCTTAAGAACAGGACAGAGAATACTTTGTTCTGAATTTTGGCTGGCATTTTTCTGCCATCACTGAGCCCAAAGGTTTGGGTATTTATTTAATACCTTTGAGTTCTGGTTTCTGTAGTCAGTAGGAGAAGCTGTTATAGATTCCAGTACCTTAAGGGGACTTATAAAGAGGAGGGAGAGGGACTTTTTGTAAGTGCAGAGTGACAGGACAAGGGGCCGTGGTTTTAAACTGAGACAGGGCAGCTCCACATTAGATGTTAGGAAGAAATTCTTTCCCATGAGGGTGGTGAGGCACTGGAACAGATTGTCCAGAGAAGCTGTGGATGCCTCATCCCTGGAGGTGTTCAAGGTCAGGTTGGATGGGGCTCTGAGAAACCTGGTCTGATGAAAGGTGTCCCTGCCCACGGCAGAGAGGTGGGAACCAGGCAATCTTGAAAGTCCCTTCCAACTCAAGCCATTCTATGATTCTATGATTTTCCATATAAGCAGACAGAAATGCAATAAAAGCACATCACTTTCTGTTCTTTAAGGGAAACAAACAGCAAAAACCCTGCACAAGAGGAAATGGTTTCCTTCTTGGGCTCCTTTTCAGGTTTGCCTTGTGTCTATTACAGCCTTTCTTTGTCAAAGCAAGTGTTGGTCTTGTTACTCCCTTAATTACCCCTTATAAAGCTAAAAATATTTGTGTAAAAGGATGAACTGTAAACAATTAAAAAGCACCTACTGCCTGCATGCCTTGGTCAATATAATGCCTTATACATACATTTACACTTCTGAGTCAATAGGAATTGTAATTGTGTGTTAATAGCAGATTTCATCCTTCAAAAGTTTACAGGAAGCTATGTCTTCTTATTCTAGTGAAGTCACTCATTGCATGCACCTTGCAGACGGTCACCTGAAGTCCATAGAAAGTCCTGGGGATAGTATTTAAAGAAAAAAAGCCTTGCATTTCTTCATGTGTGACTTAAGGCTGAGGACTTATATAAAATTTATACTGCAAGGAGAGTGGGAATGGTTCTTGCACCGTGTAAGATGTCGTGTTTCCAAAAATAAAATCCTCCAGAAGAATCCACAGTTTTAACAGGTGACAGCAGGAATGGATCAAAACTGTTTATGTGGCACAGGCATCAACAAGAGAAGCTGCTGTGAAAGAAGGACAAAATTTTTCTGATGTTTGGCACACTCCTAATTACAAGATCTCACAACTATGCAGCAAGACTAGTTTGCCTAATGCACCAAGAAAATTACTGCAGTGCTCACACAGGAGAGGGCCATCCTCACACCTGACTTGACTTGGGTTCCTTTCCTGATTATCCTGGCAGGAATGGAGCAGAATAGAATAGAATAGAATAGAATAGAAGAGAAGAGAAGAGAAGAGAAGAGAAGAGAATAGAATAGACTCAGTTGGAAGAGACCTACAATGATCATCTAGTTCAACTGCCTGACCAATTCGAGGCTGACCAGAAGTTAAAGCATGTCGTTGAGGGCATTGTCCGCATGTCTCTTAAACACTGACATGCCTGGGGCATTGACCATCTCTCCAGGAAGTCTGATCTGGGATTTAACCACCTTTTGGTAAAGAAATGCCTCCAAATTTCCAGTCTACACCTTTCCTGCTGCAGCTTTGAACCATTCCTATGTGTCCTATCCCTGGGTCCCAAAGAGAAGGGATCAGCTCGCTCTCTCTCTTTACTTCCCCTCCTCAGGAAGCTGCAGAGAACAATAAAGTCACCCCTCAGCCTCCTTTTCTCCTAACTGGACAAACCCAGGGTCCTCAGCAGATCCTCACAGGACATTCCTTCCAGCCTCTTACCATCTTTGTTGCCCTTCTCCAGACACATTCAAAGACCTTTGTATTAGATGATAATCATGAGTAATTGCTTATGAACTATACATTAAGGAAAGTTACTCTATTTGATATTTATTAAATACCAGTTGGTTTGATTTTGCTGATAATTTTGCAGATCTAGTTTAATGACCTGTACAGAATTAGTGAGCTGGACAATCAGTTGTATGGAAAGTAAGTTCAAAGAAAAGAGATTTGTTCTCTCACCTCATGCCAACAGATCGCCTTTAGGTAAGTCTAGTCACCTAGAGTTGTCCAAAAGCTGTTTCGTGCATGAAGGCTCAGGAAGGAGATACTGTCAAGCATTTTGCAACAGTAAGTACAGAACAGTGTCATTGATGAAATAATTTGTAATTTTTCACCTGGAGTTTGAGGCGTTTAATACTTCATTTGGAATGTACATTTTTTTGTACAGAATTAGTGCATATGGCCTTTGAATGAGTGGTGTGTTCTTGGGAGACTATTTATTTTGTCAAAAATCCTCATTTTATGTCACCCTCAAATCTGCCTTTTTGGCAGAATTCATGTTGGGAGAAGATAAATGAGCGTGGCTGTGGAACCTGAGCAGCTGCTCCGTAGGCAGCGTGTGGAGGCCAGCAGGCTGCACAACGCAGGCACAGAGGGAGTGCACAGGTGGGAAAGGTGAGATGAAGCTTCTCCTCTCTGCAAACACGCTCAGCTGGCTGCCAGTAATTATACTTGTGCTGCTACCAGCAACACCATGCCCAGTGTCAGCCAAGAGGTAACAAATGATGCAGGAAGAAACCAATGGATTTCTTAAAATTAAACGTATCTTTAAACTGTCTGTGAATAATAAAGGAGCCAACACCACTTACTTTCCCAAAGCACTTGAATCTGTAAATTTAGGTTTGCCTAAGAGTGTGAACGTTATTATTTATTTAAGAGCTCTCACATTTCCCTTCACTTCTTCTCTTCCTCTTCCCCATTACTTGTTTGTTGGGAACATGCTACTTGCATTCATGGATGTGTCCAAAGTGGGAGGCAGCCAGAGGCTGTGGAATATTAGATTGGTTGACAGAGTGAACAGGAGTGGGGAAAGAGGGGTGTTGTGTCAGAGCAAGGTAAGGGGAGAGACTATAAAAAGTGTAAGGAAAGGTTAGCAGGAGGGGAATAATATTGGGTTTCTTTAACGATTAAAAATTTCTGACCCCAAAGCATCACCATGTCTTTGTTTTGGAGATTGTTTTTTAATGAATTATCTTAACCTTTAGTTAAACCTTTTAGTTATACACTCCAGACAAGATGTAAAACTTTAGAACAGCCATGGTAAGCAAAGTTTTAAAAATTTATCTGGGATTTAGTGGTCAAAATTAATGACGTGATCCACATTTTTAGCATTCTTGCTGCAATCAAACGCAGGCTACTGCTGGTGCTATTTTTTCAAGTGCCCTGTTTTAGCCTGTGCCTTGTTGCCTCTGGCCATGCCTCCCCTGGGAGAGGGTCAGAAGCCGTGGTGCCTGATTGCTGCAGGGCTAAGCAGAGCTGCCCCTGCTCTGAACCCCTCACCCCAGTGCGTGGACTGCAGGCTCCAGATGAGCAGCCCCTTACACGTCAGTAAATGTTGAGAATGGTGCATCTAATAGCAAAACATCAACTAAATAGAACGTTAAGATACTTGAGGAACAATAAAAACACGTGTAGTAAGGGACTTTAATGGAAAGCATAGCTATAATGGAAAATGTGAACAAATTAACCCCCTTTACTCATGTCCCAGGGATGCATTTGTAATGACAAAAAATTTTGAGACAGGGTGGTAATGAGAATAAACCATTTCTATACTGAAGGAGCTGCTCAGTTTTCATAAGACCAAAAGAGGGTTCCTTTTTACTTTCAAACACTTCTATTTGTCTAAAATTGTTTGCCATATTATTGCTTCATAAAACCTATTTCTCCTGTGTTGAAATATGTATTTTCCTTTATGTGTCTGAAAGCCCTTCCTGTAGTTTTTCTCTTTGTGACTCCTTCACTTCACGTTTTATTTCCCCCTTCCATTCCTGGCATTAGTTCTGTTGAATGCTGTCCCTTTATGACTTTATTCATTACTCAGTTCTGGAAGTATGTTAACTACTGTAACTCCATTAATTTTTTTGCATATCATTCATGTAAGATGAAATGCACAGTATTTTAATACAGAACCTTGTAATAGGATCCAGTTTCTTTATACATTAAATTACGTGCTTTCTTATTCTTGTCAAAGTAGATTTAGGAGTTATTCTTTACTATTCCCAACTATAGCAGAAATACTGGGAAAAGAAATTCTGAGTATGAATTGCAGTAATAGCCACCTAAAGCAGAAGAGAGCAGGGTAGCTAAAAGCCAGTGATTTCCTTCAAAGACAAATTCACACTTCTTAATGGAAAATAAATTAGTTTGTGAGCAGCGAAGTTGTAGCACTTACCCTCTGTTCCAAAATCAAAGCATCCTATATAATGCCGGGGTCAAAGTCTGCTACAAATATTGTTTCCAAATGAATACCCAGCTGTGTACCAATATGGGAGCTCCTGGTCACAAAACACATCCGACTGGGTGTTTTCATTAGTAAACTTCACTGCTAAAATGTTCAGAGGCAAAATACTTTTCAGACAATGGATAAAGCCAGGACTTAAAATTTTTCCAGGTAACTGCACAAAGAAGGAAAATGTTAGTCAGCTGAATGGCTGTAAGTCCTTAACCAAGTAACTCTTCTGGCTATAATTCCTATTGAAATCACCACTGTCCTCTCTCTTTAATGGTCAGGGCTTTGTGTTTTACATATCCGTAAGAGGGAAGGCTGACTTACACTCATGTTGTTCCCAAATGTAGACAACTAGGTTTCTTCAAGGTTTCTGAACAAGATAAAATAGACACTGTTGTTTCCAAATGATGGAAAACAATACCTGTTCTCTTCAGTAAAGAGCCATATAGCTGGTTTCTAGATTCCCATCCTTTTGAATGTGTATTGTTTAGGTGTGCATTCTTTGGATTTGTGAAATATTGAAAATTAAATTAAAATGTGGGGGAGAGAGAGTTTCTCTCCTGATATTATCTGAGAGCCATGCTCATGCGTGCTGTCTTTTGAAGCTGTGTCTACTGAACCTCATCATGTATTACTGTTAGTGAAGATGTATCTTGGACAGGACTGACACCTTTGCAGGATAAATGGCCATTTCCTTTACTTCCCTTTAATTATTTTTGTTTTAGTTGTGACTTAGGTGCACTTGGTTTACTGTATTAGGGCCTGGGTCTTAAAGATGGGTGGGGTTGACACTTGCACAGCAGGTATCACTTTTTTGGGGGAGATCTATAAGGGAGCTTGTAGTACAGATCTCTGTTATGTAGACATGTTTCTTGTCTGTGTCATAACTTCTTGCAACATATAGCAGTGACTGAACAGAGTTCACCTCTCACAGAATTCACACATGCTAGGAATTTTTTCTTATTCTTATTTAAGATATTTTCTGTGTTTTCACTTCCGGCTAAATGCTCGACTTTCACAGGCATTATTCGAAACAGCTGCAGAGTAATCCAGCACCTTTGTTAGAGGAAACCAGGACCCTTGAAATTTGCTTGCTTGATTTGCTTTATTAAGTGTTTCCTATCCAAAATATTATTTTTTAATTAGGTCAGTTGTTTCAAAGTAAACTCTAAACTGGGAAGACAGAGCATTGCCTTATACTTCCTGAGCAGCAGCAGCATCTTTTGAATGTGTGCCAGATGCGTGACAAGCACTCTGGACTATCACTCTGCCCTGGTGTTCTGGGAAGAATATCAGCCTCTTCTCCTCTGATTTTGAATGAAGGGAAGACTGCTGGGACAAAAACCACCCACTTTCAACCCTTGTGACAAGCTTCTTATGGAGGCTCTTCCAGAGTGACTCTGCGGAAGATTCATCCTGGACTTCCAAAGACAGACTGTAGATTGTCTGCCTTTGTGTGAGTGACCATTTTTTCTTTTCTAAAGTCTTTTCTTTAGTACAATAGGTCTGATACAGAATTTTTTCTCTTTCTAAAATGTTAACTTGCTCAGCACTTAGGATTGTGCTTAGCAATCCAAATATTGGAATTAAAATGCTGCAGAAGACATCACCAGGCTCTGGCTGAGCCATGACAGGGTACTTGAAATGCGCACATCTCATACCTTCCCACTCAGAAGAGCTGGGTTTCACAAACAGTGACTCAGAAGAGAATAAGCCACAACTCAAAGAAATATAAGTATTCCCAATTAAAATAATGATAATTAAAATTATTTCCTACATGTAGGCCATCAATTAAAACCTACTATTTTTAGATGTAATGTTTAAGTACACTTCTGTTAAGAAAACTGAGCCTGTGAACCACCAAGGTAGACCTTGGGTCCGTTTTCCATTACTTCTTTCCACTTTTGGACAGTTCTGCACTTCACACAGAAGAAAAATTTGTTTCCTTTCCATCCTTTCCACGTCTCTGCAAACTGCAAGTGGGGAGAGCGAGGCAGGGCTGGTGCTTCCATCCTTGGGCTACACCATCAGCCCTGCGCAGCGTAGTGTGGGCAGTGGGGGGTCAACACCATCAGAGCCACTGCAGGCAGGGGAGGTGCTTGGTGGCTCCGCTGCCAGGATGTGATGCTGCACACGGGGCTGCAGAGCCTTTCATGGTCTCTGCTTATTAAACATTTCTGGTGCCGACTCAGGAGAAGGGGAAGCTGTGACTCACCGCTCCAAAGGCTGGGCATCTCCATGGGACCGAAAGGTGCAAAAAGCAGGAGTTTTACTTTACTAAGTTACTAAGTCACTAAGCTGCTGGGAGATATGGCTGCATACGAGCAGACAAAGCAGATCTGCTGGTTAGACAGCAAGTTTACAGTTTATTTTCTCAGTCTAAGCTGCCTACTGAAACAGAAAAAATTCAAAATAATAAAGCTTTAGTGCCTAGTGCAGCCCCCGCGTCCAGCCCCCTGTTAAGATCAGCAGTAGAACAGACAGCAGTGCTGGTGGCTGCTTTGTCTAATCTATAGTACCACAGTGTTTTATTGAATAACATATCTATTTGTCATCCATTTGTCTTTGTCACTAGCATTCCGAATATGATTATCAAAGGTATCCCTACCCCTTTAAATCTACTTTGGAAGTAGAGCCACAGCCGAAATGCTAATGAGCTCGCCTTAATTGTAAACATTGAGCACTGATAAGAATGAAACTCCATCCTCTGTTCTAAGGAGTTCTTACGTGTTTCCTACTTACACCGCTTTTTATCTGATTCTCCTTCACTTCTGTTCTTAGGCAGATTAATAGGCACCTGAACAGACAAATAACAGTACTACATCTCCTTCACACCCTTTTGACAGACTTTTGAGACTGCAAAATATTTTTGGAAAATTATTATAGGAAAAAAGATTACTGAATGATCAGGCTGACGGCAATTTTTCAGGCTGGAACAATCCGTTCCCCAGCACTCACATGAACACATTTGTAACTTGTACTTAAATGCTGATGGGACGTTTTTTAGAACGTGATAAGTGTGAAATAACCCATAGTTTTATCAGTGCTGGTTGCTGCCCACTCCTACAAAAAAAAGTTTTATTGTGATCATTAAGTTGCAGGTAGGCAGTGCCTCTGGACTGTAAAATAGGAATGTTAGTGTGCAGTGATGAAAGCAAACTTTGCTCAACACCTGTCTATATATATTGCAGGTTTCAGTGGCTGCCCAGTTGATCCGTTCACTCTATTGTCTGGGAATTAAGTCGTGGTAAGTAAGAGCAACTAAGACTGAGTTCTCTTTTCTTCTCTTTTGAACTTTTTTAGCTTGCAAATCTAAAACTCTGCTTTTGCAGTTCAAGGAATGGCAACAGAGAGGTAATGCGGGGTACTGGAGTGGCATGTGAAATGTCATCCTCTTGTTAACATTTTCACCTTGTTTTCCTTTAACTGCATCTGTATTTTAAGGAAGTGATTAAAAAAACGTGGTTCTGAAAACAAACTGTGCTTGTTTTCTACAATTATCTAGGTATATTTTTATGAAATAAGATAAAGAAATAAAGTATTTTGTTAGCAGCTGCCCCCCCCCCCCCCAAAAAAAAACCAACCTGCCTATGGCAAAAGAAGGTATTGGTTTAACTATTATTTGGATTGAAAAGAAGTGAGATTTTAAGTCATAGTAATCAGTGGTATTGGATACTGGAAAATGTCTAGGATATGATTAAAGAAACATTGGAAGGAAATACGGTCAGTTCGTGTGTTAGCATAGATGTTGTGTAAAGCCTGTGTGCCTCACGATGGCCATGTCAGGCTGTTCTTGATGGAAACATTTTCTTATGCTAATTTGGTTTGATACACAGAGGTAAAAGGAATACATTAGAGTCTAATGTAGTTCGCCCAACTAATGTGGCAGCAGGCAGAAATCAACTGGTTTCTCAGTAACTTTTATTATCAGCTCTTCCAGTAGATCAGTAAGTCTTTTTAATGTCATTATTTTTTCCTCTCTTTATTCTTTACTACGTATTTTGTCTTTGGGATGGGGTAGATCTGTTCTATTTCCTTGTTGGTGGGGTTATTAATTTTCTTGTCATTTTATTCTGAAAAAGTAATTGTTTTATTTAAATACCGTACATTTCAAGTAGTTGGTATTTCCTGGCTCTGGCTCCTCCGTGGCAGTGTCCAGTGCTTTGCTTGGTTGTGAATTAAAAAACGAATCTTTGGGATTTGTTCTTTCTCTGCACATACCTAGATAATAGCTCTCTTTGCTAATTTATGGGTTTTTTTGTTTTGCTATGTGTTAGATTCAGGCTTGTGAGCAATGAGTCTTACGGATCCATAGGGATAAAAAATGAGCACAGTGCTCTGCTTTTGTAGCTTCCACATATCTCTTTTTGCCTTTACTACTGCATGAGTTGAAAGTTTACATCCTGGCTAAGCCTGCTGACTTACTCAAAGAAAAATCCTCAAGGAAGCGGCTGGTGCCAGAGCAAAGACAAGACTTGTTCCTAGCAAGGCTGAATCATTGCTGGTGTTTATTTAAGTTGTTACTGGTCCTGTTGCACCTGGGGCTTTGTGGCTGCCATGCAACAAGTTCTGCGGCAAAACTATCAGCTGATGCAAAGCTACTGAATGAATTTGTGCTGGCTGCAGAGCTTTCTTTTACTGTCTCTACATAATGTGCTTCTGTGTTGCAAGTGGTACATTTTGAGGGAAAAAAAGACAATATTTCATCAAACTGTATATAAGAAAGGCTTCTATGTAGCTTGGTATTTATTCCTATGAAGTATGTGTGATAAATATTCATATTTATGAGGTCATATATTTGGATATCGGATTAGCTGATAAATCTCCTTTTAAGATAAAAACTGTAGGGCTGTGGTGAACGATAAAGCAGTGATGTATTTTTGTAGAAAAGCTGAGACAAAAGGAGAAAGAGGGAGAGAGAGAGAATGGGGAAAGCCTGGCTGAACCCAAAATCTGATATGGAGCTGCTTAAGCAGCCTGTAGGTGCATGTGTGGTCACGTTGGTGGTTGTTGCAACTATTATCGGGTAGTTTTGAAAATACTGCTCTTTTCTTCAGTACTTTTTATTTCATCTTGGTTTGACTGGGTCTGTTCCCCAGGAGTGAGATTTCTTTAAGGCTTACTGCTCCGTAGCTCTTATGTCAGGCACAATGTGGCCTTTCGGTGAGCTGTCATGGGTGGAGAGGTACGAACAATGCTGGCCAGGCACATGCAGGTGGTAGTTCCTTCTCTCTGTGTTAAGTCCAGCAAAACAAACACATTGACAACTGTTTCTGATTTAAAACTGCAAAGCACGGAGAGTGCAGCTCTGCAACAGAGGCAAAGCTGTTACAGCCCGGTGAGTCACTGAGGAATGCAACATAGGGCAACTGCATGACACCTAGTGTTGCTCAGATAATTCCCGAGAGACTTTAACTCTTTGAAATGCTGTAGTGAGAGAGCATGGATACAAAAACCACAGGAGCCCACTTTGGCTCTGAGTTTTTCTCTCTCACATTTTATTTCAGAATTTGAATGCCATTGATTTTTTTTTATCTATCTCCCTCTTAGGAGGAGGAAGGTTCAGTTTCTTTTGAAGTTAGAAAGGATGTCACACATGGTTAGCATTTTCCAAAGGCAAGGAAAGACTATACTCACAATGAAAGAAGCACACACGGTAGTGTGAGAGCATTTGCCACGAGGTTCACTGAAACGGACTGGATTACATCTTGCACAGGCATTAGTTTTCAGACCTTTGCAATATGCATAGCATATTGTGACCTGCCACTCTCAGGAGGAAATTAGCTCCTGTTTCAGCACCGCTCCCACCAGGTGGATATCCAAAGCACCAATGCGGGTCCCGACGTGAGCTCCGTGACTTCACCCTGTGTGCAGGCACCCTGGCTGTCCTGCCAGCCAAGGCAGGAACCAGATGCACAGCACTGAGACACCAGGGCTGGCACGGGGGTGGGCAGAGCTCATCGCTCCAGCACTTCATCCAGCAACTGTGGCTACCCTGCCTTTGGACCCGGACCGGTGCGTCCAGCTGAGCACAGCAAGTTGTTGCAGTGTGTGCTGTTGTTGGCCCGTTCTCTAATATGTTCCTTTGCGTGCAGTTCTCTTTGGTGCCCAGAAGTAAACCACTATTAGGGTTTTCATCGTCATTTGTATCTTGCATCAGCAATGTTGGTCTTTTCTCCCACACCTGACGTCAGCCTTTCCAAAGGCATGTGTGAGCTGCCAGGGAGCGATTCAGTCACCCCAGGGCTCTGCTCCTCCGCAGCACACAGATTGTCTTCTGAGTATTTTCTCAAGGTGTTAATGTCTGTATTTGGGCCAAGGAAGAATTCTTTAGAAGGAAAACTATAGAATGTAGATTATCTCTGTTGCACAGTGATTAATTAACAGTAAGTAGCTCAGCAAAGAGAGTATCAGGTGTCTCTCCAGTATCTTCTCAGCTGTTCCTCTTAACAAGATCTGGGATCTGTGAAAGCTGACAGCTTTGGTAGCCCTTCAGGGATATAGATGGTTCTGCTTGCATCAGTCCTGACACCACTCACACAGCATGGGCCGTTCTGGTAATACCTCTGCAAACCCAAATGCTCAAGGCAAATGCTGTAAAGGCCTCCAGTATTCAAGTCTACCTTCTCAAATCAGAGGTTGGCTAGGGCTCATATGAATAACTTTATATACATACCTATAAAAAAACTTCCTCCACAGAGGTGATCGACTCTCATTCTATGATGTTTAATCACATAAAGCATAAACAATAATAATACATGACATACCTGTGGGATCCCGAGCACCTCCGGAACATGGGAGATGCTTATTATGGAAAAATGCTCTGCCGAATTCTTGTATGCGGAGAGTTTATTTAGGAGACATAGAGGCTGTTTGTCTGCTGAAGTTTTCAAGCTCCAGTTTCTTCATTGAATGCATCAGCTCAGTTTCCATACAGTAATCATGCAGGCTGAATCCTTCATTTCCATACTAAGCGTAACAGAAGAGCTGTAGTACTGATGGCATCTCTGGGGATGGTGGTGTCCAGCATATTCTGTGTCTCCATGATTGGAGTAAGTTGCAGCTTCACATCTGACTTTCCAGCATATTTTCATGATTGCATTTCACTTAAGAATCACTTGTGTGGAGCAGGGTTTTTTTAATAGCTCTTTAAATGCTGAACACATATAAATGAAACTTGTTTAACAAGATGGAGGTGATTTTGCCTGGGTGGGGCTGGAGGTTATTTTGGCATGGATGAAAATGCAAGAATTTGCTTCAAGCAAGTGGAAATCCTTGCTGAAACAAGCAAGGGTGACTTTCTTTCATCTGTTCTAAGATCTTTGTGTATCTTGGGAGCTGCTCAGGGTCTTACACCACAGATAAAGAATGTGAAAATCATTGTTTTTGCTAATGGAATTGTAGAATAACTTTTCCTGGTAGTGTGGAAGGGGGGATACTCTTTTCTTTGTGGAGTGACAGAAAACAATACCCACCTATGTTACAGCAAGACATGAGTGATTTTGTCTGTGACTCTTCCTTCCCAGCTAAAGGAGAAGGATGTGTGGCTTACTTATGTGGGCAGGGACAAAACATTTTCACCACCAGCTACAAAAAAGATTATGACTAAATGAATGATTAATTATACTCCCTTAGAGTGACTGCTAACTGCTGGTCACCTTGTTTACGGGAGCACAATGCCAACTCTGACTTTTGGAGGTTGGGCTCTGGGGCTCTGTTTATGAGGAGCATTGGAGGCAAATGTTCTGACCAGTGTTTCAGACACATGGGTGCCAGATGTGCTGGTCATGGGGCAGCTCTGACTTCAGCACTGACTGACTTGTGTGGCAGAGAGGATGAAAGACAGACCTGAAGGTGAGGCTTTCCTGCACAAGGTTCACTGCTCCCATCCTTTCCACTGAGTTTTCAGATGTGGTCAGCAAGTCTGTAAAGGCAGAAGTATTGTGGTACATATTTGTCTTGTCTTTCCATAGTCACCTTCCCCCTCTTTCATGTCCCTCCCTCTGGCTTCCAGTATTGAAGTAAACAGGGAGGACTCTTCCAGACTTGGCCTCCTCTTGTGCCTGGACTAGGTCTGTCATGTGGGCTTGTGCCCATGCTGGCAGGATTTGGCCATGTGATGTCTTACTTTTTATGTTATTAGTTATTAATATTACACTGCATGTCAAATGTGCCCAAAAGGGGTCGGGAAGGAAGAGGTTCAGAGAAAGAGCCTATGTGAGATGGGTGAGCTGGACCTTGCTGCCACCAGCTCAGCCTCACTTGCAGCATCAGCTGTGAGTTACAGGCAAATACAGACCAGCAAATGGGCACTGCTCTCTGATTGTCCTCTTGTCCAGGCATTCAGCAAGCTTGAAACCCTGGGCTCTTCCTCCACCTTGTCCAGGATTCTCCTCGTCATGTTTCCATGGGAATGAACCAGTAAAGACAACAAGGCATTGTGTTTAGCATTCATGACCCAAACTGAGCAGTGCTTTAGGGAAGAATCTTTTTGCTAAAAAAATTCTGTGTATTGAATTACGAGGCAGTTGCTTAAATCCAGAAGGTGGAAGAAAGTAAAACAGTTCTCTGACTTCTCGCTGAAAGGAGTTGAAATTAATTAAAGAGAAGAAATGCCTACCTTTTGGAAAGCAGAGGAATCTTGGCTATCATGACAGTTAAAAGTGTATGAAAGTACAGATGTGAGATGGAAATAATTTTTAATTGTGTACACTAATAAATAAACTGTGATTTAAAAAATAATTGAGAAATTAATTTCCCAAATAGGGGAATAACTCATAAAGGTTAGTAAAGATTTGTGTTCAAGGGGAAATTGCTTTTATTTCATTTTCATCTTCTTTGCTCTTAATCCTTATCATATTTCTCGCATACACTCTTGTGAGGTGAATATTTTGACTGCATGTGCATTTCAATCAACACTACTTTGTTAGTCACAGATCATGGCTCCGTGGCCCGAGGTAGAGAAGCCTGAAACCAATAACTATATTGGGGACTCTTCCAAACAAAACCAGAACATGGCTGGGAAAGAAGGAGAAAATCACAAAGGTAAAGTGCTCACTCATGAGTTATAGAGGTATGTAAGTTTTGGGGATCCTTGGAGAAGATGGAAAGTAATGAAACCATTTTTTAAATGTTCTATTTCATCAGGCAATGTGGCTTCACTTGGAAATAAAGGGGAAATTCAACCTGCATTTTCCACAGTAGCTTTGATAGATGAGACAAGGCCAGAAGAAGAAGACCCATGGGCTCTGCCGGAACTGCAGGACACTGGGGTCAAGTGGTCAGGTAGCTATTTCTCCATAAATAAGTTGCCTACCTTGTTTTCCCATCACTTGTCTCACTTCCTCCCAGAGTTAATGGGAGTATTATATTTAGTCAGTTATGAAAAATCCTGAAATCATGCTTCTTACCCTCCTTAAAACACAACGAGATATATGGAAAACAGTCCAACACTAATATAGTTTTATATCCAGACACCTGCTGGTCTTTTTTTACTCAGTAGGATGACTATAAAACCAAGGGTCAGCCTCAGATTTCATAAGGCTTTTGTCACATACCAAAAAGGTTTTTTTGTGGTAAAAGTAGGTAAACAAAATACCTGCTTCTGCAGTTGAAATGTGATTAAGAACATTCTTTTGGGTTTAATCACACACTGGAGCCACATCACTGTCTTTGTCTCCACTGTCTCTGCTTGTGCACTAGAGTATTCCAGAGAAAAAAAATCAAGTGTTTTTTTATACATAATGTATTTGTTTTGCAGAACTGGATAGAAAAGGAAAAATCATTCGTGTACTCTATGGGATAGGGAAGTTCATTATGCTGCTTGGATTACTCTACATGTTCGTGTGTTCTTTGGATGTACTGAGCTCTGCTTTTCAACTGGTAGGAGGTATGAAAATATCTGAAATATCAAGAATAAATTATGAATAAGGCAGTAAATTTTGTCTGAGACAATTACAGCTATCACTCTTCGAGAACATTCTTCATATGTGTTGAGATATAGATTCAGAAGGAAGTAGCTGTGATTGAACACTGACCTTCATTTGTTTGAAAGGGTCTTCCTGTCTCAAATTCCAAAGACCTGTTGATGTAGGGGTTATTGGCCCCAGTTTCCTAGTAGCTTCCTGTTACTTTAGTGACAGTTTACAAAAATACGCCTGTGCATAAATCTATCCCATGTAAAAGACATTTCAACAAGGTGAAATAGGAAAATTGTGCTCTTGATCAAAGCATCTAACACAGAAATGTCCCCCAAATCCTTCAAAGATGAAAACTATTGAAATGTGTTTTTTTACATTTACCTCGAAGTGTTGAATTCAGGTGATGGACTCAGGAGTTGTTATCAAAGAAATATGTGTGCTTCTGCGGAAGTATTTTGCAAACACAGAAAGGTACAGGAACAGAATTAAGCAATATTATTAAAAGCATTTTCCTTAATTCATTATCTAAAAATACCAAGTGATAGCATTGAAACCGAGGTATGTGTGATTTTTTGTCCTACAGTCTTTCCACTGATGGCTGTGGCATTATATGCTTCTCTGCAGAGTTCAGCAGGGCTTATAGTCACTGAAATGAGAGAATATAAAGTGTTCTCTAATAACTGAGAAGCTGAGAGTCCAGGACGTGAATCTGGATCCCTGGGCTACAGTGTACTTTTTGGATAGCAAACATGGTTATATATGTTTTAATTAAACGGCTGAATGATCTTTAATTAAACACTCTGATAATTTCTATGGACTTGAACTTTTACTTCCCTCACTCTGAGAATTTCTTTTTATAGGTAAAGCAGCAGGGGACATATTTAAAGATGATTCAGTGCTCTCGAATCCTGTTGCGGGATTGGTGATTGGAGTTCTGGTGACTGTCATGGTCCAGAGCTCCAGTACTTCTTCATCCATTGTGGTCAGCATGGTGTCCTCCACATGTGAGTCTGCTCACAGTATCTTCCTAGAGATCACTCATAAACCTTGCCTCAGGTGCAAACATTCCCACTTGGGTTCAAATTATAGAAGCTTTCTGTATAAGAATAGAGACTGTAGGAAAAGATTTTCACAGCTGTTTCCCTGACATAAAATCAAATTTTAAAAATAATAATAATGGAATTAATATTCATTGTAGCAATAGCAGCAGTAGTACCAGTGATAGCAGTAAGACTACAACTGCAGTGAAAATCATTGGAAGCCTTGGCACTGGATGACTTAATTTTGTAATTATCTGCATACTTTTCTCATGTTAGGCACTTACTGAACTTCATTGTTTCTGTGGCATCATGTCAAAAATCTGCAGTAAGCAGGCAAATGCCTGGGAAAGAAGAGACTTTACCTTACTCTGGCCCTCTAACATGTGGTGAAAATGAGTAACCATGGGTCACAGTTTCAGTGGGGATCACGGGACTATGGGAGTGCCATGCTCCCAGGGGCTTGATTAAAGCAAACATGTTTAGGTTGGAGCAGCTAATCCCACTGGCATCAAGGGAAGTCAGGGTTTCACTGACCGTAACAGAAATTTCCATTGAAGCAAAGAGCTTGCTGATGATCTGATTTTTTCATTCAGTGTTTCCTTTTCTGCTTTCCAGTGCTGACTGTTAGAGCAGCTATTCCTATCATCATGGGAGCAAACATTGGCACCTCAGTTACAAACACAATTGTGGCACTTATGCAAGCTGGGGACAGGAATGAATTTAGAAGGTATTGTACTTAAACTCTAGAGCTGGAAAATGGTTTCTTTTTTTGTAGGTCTTCTTCTATATCCCCTATCACTATTAGAGCCATTCAGCCTTTCTAGATAGGAAAGTCAAAAGCATGGCCATGGCAAAGGTATAGTGCTGCCCTACATGTATGGCTTCATATGCTTGAAGAAAAACATATCAAGTTCCTTTAAAAGTTTTGTGGGTTTGTAAGAATTCACCATTTTTAATGATCTTGCACAAGGATAGATTTTCAAGTGCTCCCACTATACCACCCACCTTTTATTATATCCTAGTTGTGGGAGGGCTGTACAAGAAGTTAATATTACATGAATTTGGTCTGGTTTCCTTAAAAGAGATTTCAATGTTGAAGGCTTCTTAAGTCTGCAATAAGCAAGACGTGGTAACTGTAGAGAAATGAAGTGTTCTGGCTATCAGATATATACAGTGACAACTTTTAGACTGCCACTTGCCACTGCCACTGGGAGAGCTCATGGCTCATGGAGATGGGCAGCAAACTTGGGAAGGATAGGAGGGTTTGGTACCTTGTCATTTATGGCACACTGGGCATACGGAAATACTCGTAGCCAAAGCCTCTGAGGAAAGAGCTGTGGCTCCTCAGGCTTTGGAGTAGAAGATGGAAGGGAGCTATACACCAACACTTTGCAGGAACTTGTGGGAGAGCTGCAGAGCCCTCTTGCCCCAGGAGCCAGGGAGAACAGGTCCCCAAGGCAGTGACTGGCTGAGGATTAAAAATGTACCAAAAACGGGTGAGAGGCAAAACAAATACAGGCTGTACTTCTTCAAACAAGTACTCTTGGCAGCCTCATGTTAACAATCACTTTTGTCTTTTCTAGTTTTTCTTGTTTTACTCACCTGTCTGGCTCTTTAATTGGTCAACAGTGTGGAGCCAACTTAGCACTCCGTAACAAAGTAGCCATCTCCTTTGATGCCAGAAATTAAATTATTCCCCCCTTGAAATGGCCTTCATCCCCACTTTCATGATTTCATATCTAGTTGATGTTGTACACAATTTGTTTAATTAAAAGCAACTTTGGTTTTTAATTTCTTCTTGCAGGGCCTTTGCTGGGGCAACAATCCATGATTTCTTTAACTGGCTTGCTGTGTTTGCGCTGTTGCCCATTGAAGTTATTTCTGGCTATCTCTACCATCTCACCAATGTTATAGTTGAGTCCTTTCATCTTGAAAGTGGTGAGGATGCCCCAGAGCTACTAAAAGTTATCACAGATCCCTTTACAAAGCTCATCATCGAGGTAAGTTCTTTCTCATTTCAAGGAAGCTGCTTACTTGGTTCAGTCACAACTTATCAAAATGCTCTGAGTATGGGAAGGCTTCCCACTCCTTTCTCTGTGTCCTCAGGGTAAAGTTCATTAGCAGATGAATTCTTCTTTTTATTCACATTTCCTAAAGCCCCAGGTCTATCTTCCTGGTTTCTATTTCTTCCACATTTCACCTTAGCAGTGGCAGACCTAGCTAGGAGGACTGGGAAGGCAGGTGAGGACAAATGCAGCCACATGGGATGGGTGGGAAGGGTGCCTGCTGCCTGGGCATTGGCAGATAGTACTAGCTGAGACAACCTGCCCCAGCCAGAGCATCAGCATAGGACCTGATGATGACACTGAAATTATGGGACACAATCATGTGCACCTAGAGGCCAGGGGGATGCACACAGCTTCGGAAGTGACAGTAAACACAGTTAGGCAGTTGTGTCAAAGCAGCTGAGTAAACAGAAAGGGTGAGATGAGGTAGTGGATGATGTGGGGAGAATAAGACACAGCGCTTGTGCATGTAGAGTTGGATCTTTTTTCTGGGAGTAACCCCCCTCCTACCTGCTGGGCAGCAGGTCCAGCATTAGAGTCATGCAGATTTTATATGGTTGAGCTTCCAAAGGGGTTATTTGAGTAGAGCTGAACAGAAGTATGTGATGGAAGCTGGAATAATGCATTTTATAAATTATTTTTATTCTTCTTTTTAAGCTTGATAAATCAGTAATAAATGCAATTGCCACTAATGATGAATCAGCAAAAAACAAAAGCCTGGTAAAGGTCTGGTGTGTCACTGAAACCAATGTGGTGAGTATCACATTAAATTAATTGCCAGGTACCTCAGGAAATATATTACTGATCTGTAGCTGATGCTCCTTATCATAGGATTGTGAAATTAGATTTTTTAAAAGAGGGTGGGGTTTTTATCAGCAGAAAAAGAATGAAAAAAATTTAATGTAGTTTTTGCTTCACTTAAACCAAGGATGCTCACCAGTGGTGACCTTGACCTGGCTGCTTTCAGTACTGTGCAGACCCTTGCCTATCAGAACTGGTGGACTGGAGCCAAGTCTTGTACTCCTTTCAAACCCAAATGCCTTTAAACTCTGATACTCCTACCAACTCCCTGAAAGTGGAAAAAAAATGCAACATAGGCCAGAGAAAATATTGTTTCAACCACCATTTATCTACTGATCTAATCAGCTTTAGTTTTACGTGTGTTAGGGTGATCTGGTGGCAGCTGGCTATTTGCAGCTTTTTTGGAAAACTGCCCTTGGAGAAAGCCTCTGTGGGGCTGTGTCCCATTGCTCTTCACCCAAGCAGCCCTGCAGCTTCGAGGAATCTCTTTCCCAGATCGACACCAATGAGTATTTTGGTAAACTATGGAGCTGAGTGTTTGGTTTGCATTGTTCAGCTAACTAGCAATTACAGCATTAAATATCCTTTGATTCTCTAATTAGAGTATTCTAGTTGTTGGCATGTATAGAAAAGCAATTCCCGAAGTCCTGAGGCAGGAGATACTTTAGGACGCACCGTGGAGGTTGAAAATTAAATGCTCAGCTCCTATTGAATGACAGTCTGGATGGCCAGCGAAACGCTACCTGCGGAGATAGCGCCGGAGCAGAGCTGTGCTCACCCGAAACCCGGCTCGGGTTACGGCGCGGAGGCTCCGCGTGTTTCCCCGCGGGCTGGGGCGGCCGCGCTGCCGCCAGAGCCCGGCCAGAGCCCGGCCGCTGCCCGTCACCGCCCCGGCAGGCACAGCCTGACCCTCCGCTGGACACGGCCGAGCCCCTGAGTCCTGCACAAAACAAGCAGCTACACGGACAGCGTAGGCTGAGGGACATGGGTATTTCTTGACACGCACTTTTTTCTGTGTTTGTCTGTATTTTGGGTGTGTGTACCTAGTGCCCAAGATTATAGTCACATTACAAAAAGACGCGAAACCCCCGGATGTTTGACTTGAACTTGGTGGGGGGAAAGGAAGATGATTTAAATTATTTACATTCCTAGTGGGTTAAACTAATTCCTAGCAAAAATGATTAAACAGGCTTATGGCAGGGACAAATATATGCAGACCCCACACTTTTAAAGCAAAACAAACATTTTGATCTAATGCAGCTGCTTTGAAACTCAGATGTTTGAAAAAATTTCAGGCAGGTGAGAAAGAAGGTTGTGTTGTGTTTAAAAGGGTTGACAGGATGGGGGGCCTGGAGCCCAGGTGCTCCCTGGAGATGTGGGGGCACTAGATCCACTCCCAGTTTTGCCCACCTGCCTCATCTGGAGAGGTGTAAAAATGCAGCTGTCAGTAGGCAGTACCCAGCAAAAAAATACGATTTCTCTTTCCCCATTTCTGCAAAAGAAAATCACTCAAGCACTTGGAAAGACACCTTGTGTTCAGGTGCATGGTTCAGAGTCCATTTGGCTGTTAGCTGCTCTCCTGTGGAAGTACAGCTCAGTCAGCAAACTCTTTCTTAATCTGCATAAGGATTTATGGACCTAGCGTCAGAATGCAGTATGTTTGGGCTAGGAGGGCTTAAAAGGAAGGTTTTATCGTGGTATAAACAGAAATTCAGTAGTTTAGTAATGCTAATCATAGTGCTTGTAATTAGCTCTTAGATAGCATTTGGACTTTGAAAATTAAAGTAGTAGCGGCACTTCTGTTTCTACTGACGTGGAAACTGAGGCACAGAAAGCCAGCTCGAGCAGCTGGTGCTCATCCAGCAACAGAGGCTGCACTAGTGTTGTGGCATTCTCACTCAGAGCCCTGTAGTACTCACCAGACCACAGGTCACATTGAGATGTCAGTAAAGAGGTCTTTCTTTGACCAAGGAAGCTGTGGCACTGGCTGGAAAAGGAACGCCACTGTCCTGCAACTGCAGCCAAACAGGAACCTCGCTGCATAAAACCTGTCATCAGTAGTTAAGGTCCTTAGCTACTAATGGCCTGGCGCTATGGTTATTACAATGCATTTGGGATTGGGGATTTTGGGGATATTTTAATATTTAAATGTTGTACTGATTGACTTGGGTAACAGCATAATCAGTTATTTTACTAATGCAAAATTTTACCTTGTTGTTAATGTGGTGCTAGCTTACAGTTCTGAATTTTTAGTTGATGAATCTTGGTTGTAGTAAAATTTGAAAACTCTGTATGAGGTCTTAATAAAGGATAGTAGACGACTGAACTATCTGCTTTGTCTGGCAATCTTTAGACACTGCAGAATGTCACAATTCCACCTTCAGAAAACTGCACATCTCCTGACTTTTGCTGGAGTGACGGAAACGTGACATGGACGCTCAAGAACATAACTGAAACAGAGCTTATCAGTAAATGTAAGTAGTAGAACTACTTCCCTGCAATATCTCTGCAAAAGTATACAGCTTTCTAATGGTGCTGACAGACCCCCTCAGAGGTGTATGCAGAAGCCCTCACCTGCATACGGACACATGGCACCGCTGCAGGGGCCACCCGAGGAGCCTGAGCTCTGGTATAGCTGCACAGCTGGAGTTACCAGCATCATCATCATGGTATCTGGCTGCAGATGGATCTCTCTCCATGCTCCCTGATAGCAGTAATCGAGGTCTTCAGTATCATGTCACCCTCGATGTTCAGATGGTTTGGAGCTACGGTTACTTTGCTGTAATGGTTGCTAGGATATCTCCATCCCTGTGCATGCCCTGCAGGACTTTCAACAGCCCTTCTCAGGCATGCAGCCACCTCTGGGGAGAGCTGACCCACCATGCAGCTTGGAGCACTCCAAAATTTTCTCCTGCCTTTGTACTCCTCTCCCTAGTTCCTGCCTGCCCCACAGGGGTGCCCGCTGTGTATTTTATAAGCATGTCCACAGAAGCACCCCTCCTGCCTCACTCAGACATGGCTTTTGTGGAGGAAAGGAGGTGGCATTTTCCCTCTTTGCATCAACCCCTCAAGTTGTGTGTGCTTTGGTCCCATTTTATTAGGGGCGTGAATGAAAACCAGAGCTGGGCTTAGGATCACAAGCAAAAATGTGGGTATGCTAATTCATTTCCCTTTTCTTTTTCAGGCAAACACCTCTTTGCAAACTCAGACCTGCCTGATCTTGCCATTGGGCTCATCCTTCTGGCTTTGTCCCTGCTTGTTCTGTGCTCCTGTTTGGTAATGATCGTTAAGCTATTAAACTCTGTGCTTAAAGGACAAGTGGCAAGTGTTATCAAGAAGACAATCAACACTGGTAACTATCTACTTTTCCTGAGGATTGTTTTCAGGAATGACAAGGACACTGAGCATGTTTATTGATGTCTCCTGTTCTGGAAGATATTATAGGATAATTTAAAGAAAATACTATTGAATGAAAATCATGCACACTGCCCAACATTTTTTCTCCCAAGCATGTTCTTTTCTTTTGCTCAAAAATCTATTAGTGAACATCTTGATTGAGAAATGAGGGAGATTAACAGCATTAGAGACCAAAGTCCAGGCTCTGTTCCTAGATGTATAATCATTAGCTGTTAGAAATGTAGTGTTCCCATCCTCAAAAGATAGCACCAAAGTGCTGAGATTGTGATTGCCTGCTCTGGCACAGGGCCTACGTATTCCTTCTAAAGCAAGCTGAAAAAGGTTCGTAGTAATTAATGACCTTGTCCTGTTCCGCTGCCTAACTCTCTCTTCAGCAGGATAAGGCAGCCTTGAATAGTGGTATTTTTCTGTCTTTCCCTGTGCTGTCCAGGTGTTTTTTTCAGCCTAGATCCACTGAGTGCAAATGTTGGGGTTTTTTTTTCACTAGGCTGCTTTTCCTTCATACTCTCTTGAGTGGAGAGATTAGAAGCTGTAGCAGAGAAAAGCAGTCCTGGCACAGATCTCAGGCTATGGTTGAAGTGAGGGCTCACAGAAATGCAGAAGGCAACAAAGTGGTCCCCAAGCTGTCTTCTCCTGGGCAAAGAGCACTGCCTGAATTAAAAACAAGGGGTAGAAAGTAAACAGCTGACAACTATTGCTTATTTAATTTGGGATCTCCTCTGTGTTCCTCTGTGTCTTCCCAGCAGATTAAGTCCTCGCTTCTCAGCTCTCTCCATAAATCTGCAGACTACAGGGGACATTTGTGCCTAGTTTCCCTAATCAGTGTAATTAGCTGTTCTTTGCAAGAGTTAACAAGTGAATTTTTAGGAGATAATCCACTTGAAATGAGTTAGAGCAAACAGCTTGGGTTTCTCAGGATGGTGTTCAGAGCTTCCTGAATATCTGATCCATGCAGTGGGTGCCTGGTTGCTGAAACCAAGGCTCTCAAGACACCCAGAAGGTTTTGTGTTGACCACCGCGGAAACATTTCTGGTAACTAATGGTATCACAACACACATGCTACCCTGGTCAGGACAAATGTCTGCCTAGTGTAGTATCCATCTCAAAGCGTATGCGGTGGTGCAAGGCTGTAGAAGGAGCTCAGCAAACAGGATAAATCAGGGTACTAGAACTGACCCCAAATGGTCATTTGAGACCCAATACACAAACAGTGTATCTACATTTTAAGTGCTTAACAGTCTTCACTGCTGTGTTACAGCAGTAACATAGGTCACTCTGCCATGCTAACAGCAGTGCTCTCCCTCTAATTTTTAGATTTTCCATTTCCTTTTACTTGGCTTGCTGGATACCTGGCTATGCTCGCAGGGGCTGGTATGACCTTCGTTGTCCAAAGTAGTTCTGTTTTCACATCCGCTATTACACCCCTTGTTGGTAAGTTGTAAATACTGTGTTCTTTATCCCCATGTTTTATCGTTTCCATCATTCTGAAACCAACTCACTCCTGTTTCTTTTCTTGTAGGCATTGGCGTTATAAGCATTGAGCGCTCTTATCCCCTTACCTTAGGAGCCAACATTGGCACAACCACAACAGCTATACTTGCAGCTTTAGCAAGTCCAGGGAGTACATTAAAATATTCATTGCAGGTCAGTATAAAACAATGCTTTCTTGACTTCATTTAGAATTCGTAACTTTTCTGAAGACAAACCTGACAGAAGTGGCTGTGATGCAGATACGTCATTTATGTTGTGCCTGATTTTGTGTGTGCTGTTAATGACAGTGCATTCACTTCAACTGCTAGAGCAAAAAGGTTGCATTAAACATTCTCAGAATGCCAACATACAGTTAATCTTGCTTTCATGAATTTTCTTGATCTGAGTGAATTGATTCAGAACTGAGACAGGGGAGGCCACTTGACCCCTGAGTGTGGGGTCTTTGCAGCTTGGAATTCAGTGCCCACGTGCTGAGAACTGTCTGAGGGTTACTGATTTCTGTAAGCTCCCTTCTAAGGACCCTAGCTCAGTTCATGCAGAGTACAGGGACTCCTGGTTTTATTGAATTCCTTTTTGCCTCAAACTATTTGAAAAGTAGGAAGCCTGGCTTTGGCCTCTCATTTTCCACCCAGTAAAGAACCTGGCAGCAGATAACATTTGAATGAATGCTTGAATGTTCTACATCAAAGAGTGAAAAGATAGTGACGTTTTCTTGGTGAATGGGATGAATGTTTTTACTAGCTAAAATAAATCAAGAAAATTACAGAAGTCATTTTATTGTCCTCAGGCGTGATAGAACAGATGTAATCATGAGAAGATGCTATCTTGATAAAGCTCAGATTTCATGATAACATGCTGGTTTTATAATGCACTTTATAAATAAACCCCTGTACGTTCATATTTACTTTAGTCTGATAACAGTTACAAAATGAAAATAAGATAATGTGAGCAGGGAATGTACTGTTTTGTTCAATATATTCTTATTCTGTCTAAGTGACTTCTGTAAGATTTATCAAGTCTGCGCCTTTTAATGCTAATTTAAAAAAAAAACAATTAAAGTATGTGAATTAAAGAATTATAAAGACTCAAAGTCCCCTTCCAGGAATCTCCTCAGTGCCCTAAAAACTTATAGCTAGTTTTTGTAAAATCCAAGTTCGCATCATTAAAAATTTCTCTGTACCCCGTGTGCAATATCAAATTTACATTTCTCATGTTTTCATTGAAAATTTGTGGATGCAGAACCCAATAATGAACAGCTCTCACATGGTTTCAACATCTTATTGACAACAGTACTGTTTCCTGAGAGCTGGAAGTACTTGTCATGTGTGTAGGAGCATTTAAAGGCATTTTAGCTAATGAGTTTCTCAAATGTTCTTGCTTTCAGATTGCCTTGTGCCACTTCTTCTTCAATGTCTCTGGGATTATTCTGTTTTATCCAATACCTTATACCCGCCTGCCAATCCGCATGTGCAAGACCTTGGGAAACATAACAGCCCAGTACAGATGGTTTGCTATATTTTATCTTCTCATGGGTTTCTTTCTTTTCCCTTTGTTTGTGTTTGGTCTGTCACTGGCAGGCTGGCCAGTCCTTCTGGGTGTTTGCCTTCCCCTGTTTGCTCTTTTTATTGCTGTGGTTGTAATTAATGTTATGCAGAAAAGGAAGCCACATTCACTGCCTGAGAAGCTCCAAAACTGGGATTTCCTACCTCTCTGGATGCACTCCCTAGAGCCCTGGGACAATATAATTATGTCTTCACTTGCTTTTTGTGGGAAACACTGCTGCAGCTTCTGCAAGTGTTGCAAAGTCAATGCTGAACAGGAGGGTGCCAAAGACAAGCAGCTAAAAACTGTGGAAGTTTATGAAAACACCATGGCAATGGCTGATGAAGAAAGAGGTGGAAGAAGGGCACCAGCTGTAGCTTGTGTTGACAAAACAGGCACAAACAACACAGCCTTATAGTACTGGATCCATGCATATTAGCAGAGACACAGCACAGGACAGCCAGGCTCGTCAAAACCACCTTGGACTTTGCACTGAGGACAGAGTGGACATTTTGTTAGGTTTCTGAAGCCAGTGATACATCACTCATCGAGGAATGGAGTCAAACAAGCTTGACAGAGTCCCTAGAAAATCTATGCACAGTTGCAAAGCTAATGACAGATTTACTTACAGAGGATCTACTATGTGGTACCTTCCTCCAATGTTATCAGTAGCACACAAAAGAAATCCTGAAGTAGTCCCATGAAGAGAGGGATGAAAGAAGCGGCAATCAATTCAAATTTAAAAAACAACTAAACAATGCACTTGTAGAACAGCCCTTCTGACCTACTGACTCTGCAGAAATTACTTCATAATACCCAAAAAGCCCTGGAAATTTAAAAAAAAAAAAGGAATCCTAATGTTTTCATTGGCCTGTCTGCAGTGGTCAAAATGGAAAACAGTAGCTTTCCTGGAATAGACAAAGTCTACTCTATGTGTGTGAAGGAAAATTAAATGCTAGGACATCCTTCAGAATCTCTGGGAGTCCTACTCTGGCATAAGGGTACACATAAGCCCATTTGGAGCCCTCTCTGTCTCCTTTAACAGTGGGGACAGGAGTTAAAATCTTTTACTGTCTCAGGCTAAAGACCATAAAAGTAATTGCTGCTCCCTCTGGTTGCTGAAGGTTAAGCACTCTGTATGGAGACATCAGCTGGCTACCAAAGGTCTTGACTGACTGAGGACGTGATTGTGTGGCCGTTCCTCTCTTCAGGTCCTCTTCAGTCCTGTTCACCAAGTCATCCCAGAGCTATGGAATGGTACAGGAAGGAGGACAAGTGGCCAGGGTAGGAGAGGAGAGAGCTGCGCCAGCCTGGACGGATGCCAGGAGATCTGTGTGCAGCCGTGGCTCCATTTGCCTGAGCCACAAAAGGAGTTTTCAGAGTAGCAGTGGAGACTGGCTTTAGACCTACAACAGAGGGAGCCTGCAGAGCAGATAATGGCTAGCACAGAACATCTGGTAACGTTTAGTGGAGAGAAAGCACCTCTGTGCTCTGAATCCACCCTGCTTGGAAATAATGTGAATTTTACTGGCAATTGTATGTAGCAATCCAAATCCCGAATAAAATCTGTAAGGAGTGTAGTCACTACAGTGTCTAGCAAATCCATAGGTAGTGCAGTGCTTGGTAGGAAGCTGCTTGTGCTCAAGTTTTACCTTTATTTATGTTTTAGTAAATGCTTGTGAGATTGCTCTGAATCATGGGCTGACAGAAGGCATAATTTCAGAAAAAGATCATTTCAAAGATGCACTCAGTACTTCTGCTGGTCTTCAATAGCTTAGATATTAGTGAGTATGGGATAATATCTGAAGTCCAAACACTAACATTCCAAAAAAAATTAAGTGGCTGATTGTAAACCAAGCGTCACTTAAAGCCCATTTAAGTGGCTGAGTTTTAAATTAAATGTGCAATGAAAACGCTGAGAAGACCCTTAGTGTAACACAGCCACTCAGTGCTGCTAGAACACAATTACTTCTGAATAGTTGTTTTCCGTAGAGCTTGGAATTCAGTAGGTTAAATTCAGCAATCAGGTAAATACATACATTTTAGAAGTGAAAATTGTTTTCATTTACTTTTTAAAATGAAATTTAAAATTTACTTTTTAAAACTAACATTAAAATTGGCAAACTATGTGTTTGCAAATTGCATTGAAACTGAGATTCTGACTGTTTCTGTAATTGTGAGCCAGTGACAAAATGCTTAGAATCAGAGTGGATTTCCAAAGGCATCTAGTTTTGGTATAGTTCTGCTCTTTTGGAGTGTAATAGCAATGAGTAGAACTATGTCAAATGTTCTTTTTAAAATTATTTTCCTTACCCTTCATATAGTTGAAACAGAATTTTGTCAGCATCTCATTTTTAAGGTGGAATTTTTATATTTTCAATAATTCTTCTTCATTTTATTCTCACGATTCTGGATGCTTTTCGATTCTCTTTCTTTAAATCCCAGTGTGCATTTCTCATGCCCTCTTTCTTTGGGAAAAATATGAGAAAAATACCCAGAATTGTTTTCAAGTTATCTTAAGTTTCCATTGACCACCCATCGAAAGAGGAAACATTTTAGTTTACTTTTACTCATTTCTTAAACAACGTGCACCTTACATTGCTTCTTGAAGTAAAGCCATCAAGAACAGTGATAGTAGCTGTGGGAAAGCAATTCTTACAAAAGAATCAGGGTAATAATTGTCAGACATATCAGTACTTTATGGTTCCTTTTTGTAACGTCTCCCCTGTGATCTGCTCTCCTTGCTCCAGGCCGTGCTGTGCCATTGTGTTAAGCAGGTTCCAACAAAAGTTTCTGTTTAATAGTTGATAGCACCGTATGTCCTGGTATGCTCCCCCCACAGTCTTACTAAAAGAGATTTACACTTTATTTATATTGTTTGAGTGTACAGAATTTTTCATAAGTTATAGAGAAAAAGGCTCGTGATTGTGTTATATATTACATATTTGAAAACTATGCAATGTTTATCTATAAAAATGTAAAAAGGAACTACTGTATATTTTGTAATATAACTTTTCAATTGTTTGTAACTGTGTATACTGTGTATTATGGAGGCTGTTGGCTCCATCAATAGGCTACTTAAAGATTGTTAGTAATGCAGAGACAGATTTCTTAAAGACGAAAAACAACTTTCCTAATATGGCTTAATGCACAAGGATGTTAAACTCAATGTTTCTAAAAGATTTGAATTTTCTGCAATGAGAAATTTTGGAAATACAATGTTTCTAAAATACTTTTTTAAACTCTTAAACACTATCTTTTAACTGCTTCAAGGACAGTATATGTCTTTATATTTTGTCATGAATATTCATCTTGTCTGTCCTCATGCACTGAATGTAAAAATAAAGAGAAGTTAAAAAAAAATCTTTTCATAATATCTATTTAGATACATATAATGGAATCTCGCTGAAAAATAAGTATTCAGACAAGTTCTAGCCTGAGCTGATGCAATGTGCAAGAAATGAGGAGGTTTTTTTAGCACTGAGCACTAAAGAAAAGCACTTGTGTGTTCAATACTTTCATATGAATGAGAGATTTTCATATGGAGAAAAATAAAAAGAATTGCTCAGTGCAGTTGTGTGGGTCAAGATATTTTCTGGCAGAGTGCTACAGACTGTCCTTGGTGAAGGCAAGCATGGAAGAGCAAAGCCAATGCTATTGTGGCAACAGGATGCATGATGAGTTACCCCAAATTATCTGTATCACCGTACTAGGCTCAGATTCTTCCTGTGTTCTCTGGCAAACAGAGTGTCTCCACAATGCTCCTTATACCCTGTGACCTGAGTGATGTCTGGCTTGGAACTGGCAAAAATATCCATCTTACTCTTTTTTTTTAAGTCACACATGACCTATGGAGCCTAAATTTAACCAGACAGAGAGAGATAAAAAGTGCTCTTTAAATGCATTAAAGATTATTGAAAATGTTATAATAATTCTGAATTATGAGGTCAACAGTAGCTGAGGAACTGGCCCCAAAAGCACCTCTCATTCCCAATTACACCATATTTTACTGAAATGAAGATAGCAGAAGTATTTCTTATACCACCAATATTTATGCACCCATGTGTAAACTGGCTTCTTCTGAAAATGCAGTAAGCACCCTAGGTCCATGATTTAAAGTTTACATCTTCTTACACCCATGCACAAATACTGTAATTCATCACCTTCTGTGACTTGCTGTCTGTTGGGAATCAAAGCACACCCAGGACACCTGCACAGGTTGTGCCACCCACCTTTCCGTTTCCAAACTGCTGGGACAAAGTTCAGCAACGCCTATTTGCTATTTAACCAATAGCACGAAAGTCATGGAGCTCTGCGCTCATCAGAAGCTTTCAAAATGTGCAAACAATGCTCCAGCTCATTGCCTGCTCCATGTCCTCTTCCCCTCTTCTTGCAACTCAGCCACGTTGTCCACAGCTCCCTTGGGTGCTCCGGTGCTTTTTTAGTCTCTGCTGAAGTGCCACATTCACTTCCTCCAGTTTCAAACTCTTTATAACACTGCATTGCACTGCACCAGGTCTACCACTGTGCAGCATTCTGGTTAGTCTGAAATGCTGGTTGAATGCTCCATCATCTCTTTCTTCATCTCACCATGTAGTGGTGGGCACTCAGCCAAGCCCTTTGGACTCGCCATGCCATCGAGAAAGGCTGTTCGCTGATTTACAGCAAATTATTTGGGGGTGCAGGAAGCAGCTGAACCAACACACAATCAATAGCACAGGATCTCCTCAGGTCTGTTAAAAATAATTAGTGAGCAGCTCTGAGCTAAAACGCACGGTTTCAGGAGCTGCATAAGGAAGGACACCACACTCACACCAGGGAATGCCAGGCCATGCTTCTGTTGCATAACCTCAGTGGGCTGTGCTTCCGTGTAAGCACTTTATCTCCATTGGGATGTTTTTTCACTAATGGCCACTCCTGGTGTTGCCACATGCCAGAGGCATGACACTGGATGTGGAAACCCACTCGTGATATTTTTACAGTGAATAGTCTTTAGATCTTACTGCCTTTATGACAATTCTACTACAGAGAAAACACATGATCCGTATGAGACAACTGAGTGGTCACTTTGCATATTGGGTAGTAATCACACTGATTTCATGGAGCTGTCCCTAAGCAGGTTTCCCCTAACAACTGAGATCTGAGTTTCAACAAGACAGAGAAGCAGAGCAAAGGCTAGAATTAAACTGTCACAAGCATTGTATCTTACTCAGCACCTGATGAAATTCCCTAATTGCCATTTACACTTTTGGTGCATCAATCCTTTTACATGGCTCAACATCTAAGGACACATTACCATGACATAAACAATCAGAGTAATTACAGGAGCAGATATTTTGCAACCAACACCACAGCTGATAGATTGGGGTTTTTTTTACACAATGCAAAATGCATGAATTACAGGACATGCAAACAATTTGTTGACCAAATGCTGCCCTTGGTGAGGCAATATGTGGCCATAAAAGACATTAGGAAAATCGGTGCTCATGTGAGTGAGGAGAGCATTAAGCCCTATTTTAACTGACTAATGCAATGGCCTCAGGCACTGGATCTCAAATGGTTGCCGGCTTGAAGGCTGGCTCTGGGGTTGCTGTGTGGTACAAACAACTGGTATTTACTCTTGGTTCTTGCTTCCTGCTCTTATATCATCTGAAAAGATATTCTTAAAGATATTTATCAGTGCAATTTCCCTGTCTTCCTCAAAGACTGCTAGAACAGTCTCAAACACCCCCCAGCAGAGTGGGAAGCATATGGCTGCTCCCACTCACAAGGTGCAGAGCGTCCTTTGGCCTGTGCTTGAGGACAAGTGCGACACCAGGAGCGTTTCTGAAGAAAATGACAGCACAGTGGCTCAAATCACAGGTTTGTATGCTAGAAGTGGAAAGGTGAGTCTGAGTATATCCCGGGGAAATCTACTTAGCCTGGTTGCTGCCTCTGGCAGGGTTGGGCATGTCTTCACTGCCCTCAGAGCTGATACCTCTATCCACGGAAAGGAGACAGAAGAAATCCCAAGCAGCTCATTGTGTCTCAGGTGGGACCCCATCTCTGCCTTCTGTCCTTTGTGCCTGTGACAGCTCCTCTTCCTTCCCCTCAAACGTGGCAATGCTGCTAAACCAAGGAATCCCCAAGCTGGTGCTCACCCAGCTTAGGAAAAGGAGGGGCAGGGAATGACCTTTTGTTTTGTCCCCTCTCTCTGTCACATTGCAAGATTGGGTTGCTGGGGGCTGAGGAATCACAAACAGAGCAGGAGTGGGGCTGGAGGAACAGAGCTCCAAAACAGGCCAGGACTTCCAGGGGTGGGATGAGGAGGAATCAATACTGGGGCTGGGTGGCTGGACCTGGTGGTTAAATGACTGCATGTACACGGCAGCAGGCAGAGAGCACTTTGCATTCATCAGCAGCAATTTCAACACTACCTTGAAACACAGGGAAAGGAATAAGTTTTACTTCCTTTGGAGTAAAACGAAATGCCTGGTGAGCCGAGAAAGGCATCCTAAGCCCAGATGCATGGAGCTGGCAGTCCTTCTCTAAGAACCTCATGGTTATGGATGTGACAGAGCAGCTCCAGCCCACCGCTCCTAGTCAGGTGACCACCAGCCATGGATTCACAATCTCCAAAAAAGCCCTCAATAAGATGGGCTCAAAGTATTCGCTGAGGTAGCTGTGAGAATCTCATCTCAGTGTTCAGGGGCACCTCATTCCGGGGCTTCATCTCGGACACTGCCTGGGGAGGGATGGAAGAGACCTCCCTCCCTCTGCAGGACAGCAGCCAGGCCACCTCACCTCGGGTATGCACACACGTGGAGGGGTGCTGATGTGCTGTGTGCAGGCACTTCAGGTGGGTACATTTAGGACAGACGTCTGCAGCTGGAAGAACAACCCCTGTGCAAAAGCAACCAGACACCAGCGGCTATAAAGCTGAGATATCACAGCCAGGAAAACAACACTGCTGGAACCAGTAACTGAAAACGAGTCTGGGAGATTAATTGTGTGGGTCATTCAAGGTCGTCATTAGTCCCTCCAGAGAAGGAGAGGTCTGGTTCTTGGTGCATTTGGAGATTCTGATTAAGTGGTCATCTACTGCTGCAATGAGCCGTCCTGTGATGGATGTGAATATTGCCTGAGAGCACCACAAACAGTCTTCCTCTGTTAGTAAAATTAACTTCTTATTGAGTCATATTAAACTACTCCTCTTGGATGTGAGTCAGAGGTATAATACCTGAGAGGCAACTTTTAAAGCTGTTAAGATGTCTTGACCATGTGTAACAGGTGATTTGAATAAATTACATTGAGCCACAGGTTAGTGTAAAGCTTTTGGGCTTTCTTACACCATGTGCAGCAGTACCTTGCCAGGGAAGGCTTGTCACACCATACTGGCAGGAATGTTTGAAGCTACGTTTACTCAGCCTTTGTCACTTTTAATTAAAACCCAGTTTCAGGACACTCCATTGGGTAATTTTTGAGCAAGAATAATTAATGATATGTTCGGTCAATGAAAATGTTTCCAGAGACACTACAGACATCATTGCAGAAGGTGTTTTGGGGGTCAAAAACTCAAGCTGGTAAGAGCTGGAAGGACCACACAGCCAGATCATCCACAAAGGCAAAACAGAACCCCTGGGTGTGTTAGGGCATTTGTAGGGCAGTGAAGACTTGGGAGATGTGGCAGGATAGAGTAGCCAGGTCTGTTCTTCTGGGGTAGTCCCCACAGTCGCCCCATCAGTGTGGTGGAGCTGTAGGGTCTTGAGGACACCCTGGTTCTTGGGGGATTGAACACCAGGGCTTGGGCCTGGCTCAGGCACAGGGCAGAATGTATAAGGAGATCAGTGGGGGCTCCTCCCTCTTTTGTTCAGTCACAGATTTAAGCCAAAATGTCAGATAGATGAGTTTTACAAAATGCTCTGTTCCTCACTAGACACTGAACACTTACTGCTTTCACATCAAATTCAGCATCTAAAAGGCTTAGCAGCCTTTTAAAATTGGCAAGGGAGACTTAATGGCAGAATTCCTGTAGTGTACATAGAGCATCTTCAACGAAGCTAACTCTGGTTAATGGAGAATATCACAGAGCTGAGAACGGATTTCACATCTGACCAGTAGAAAGGGCCATTGCAGCACCATCTGTTGACATGTCCTGGCATTTCTCCTAGTTGCAAATCCCAGGGGAATTTAAAATTTCCTCACCTGGTCCAGGTGCCTCGGTCACCTCAGGTGGAGGCATTGACCTCGGTCTCTATAGGGCACAGTTTTCAAAGTCTGCCTACGCCTCAATGTGCATGTTGTATGATGGGCAGTTCTCAGTCTTAGGCCTGCAAATTATTAGTAGGATAACTGGTGCTGGGTAAGATATCACAAGCAGTCAAAATGTTGTTTATTTTTAAATAATCACATGTATTTCCATACATGGAAAAAAGAAAATTAAGCAGAAATGAAAAATAATGAAGTAGCCTTCAAAATGTTACTTTGTATCTGTTGGATTACAAACAAATGCCATTCAAGATGGGCTGGAAAACTTTTCTTCCTGCTAAAAGTTTCAAGCAGGTTATCAGCTCAAAAAAGAAGATAAAAATTGTCCTAGAGAAATAAAGTATCTGAAATAGATAAATCAAGGTTCCTGGGGCACAGCTGGGGAGGCTTAAAAGCAAAATAAAGTGATTGAAAACAGCTGAAAAGTGACTGAAGAAAAACAACTCTTGCTAGGGGCAGTCAGCTTCAGGCTTGCTGGTATGAGCCAGGAGCAGCTCTGTATTTGTGTGCCTGAAGTTTTGATCCTGGTAGGCAGGGCTGCTCCTGGAGATACATTGTCTGAGACTGTGGCTGTTTAACGAGGAGGTAAGTGTTCAACTTTTTAATAGTTTGGCACCTGTTACTTGGTCTGAATCCACAGTATTATAGCAGGAAGGAATAAGGTTTCTATTCAGAGTATTTTCTTGAACCGGAGGAGGTGTGGGGGAAGGATTTTTTTCTTGGGCATGTCAGCAATGTTCTGAAGGGTGTACTCAGTGAGGATCTTTCTGTTGATTTTTATTGCAGTAGTGCTACTCTTTTCTTTCTGTTCCCTGGTCATGAGCTAACTTGTATGGAGGTTTTAAATGCAGTCAAAACTTGCTCTGCTGGCTGTGTGGTGGGCATGATGGGAAAATACCCATTGATTCTTTATTATGGGAGAGAAAAACATCCAGTCTTTCTGCAAAAATATCCCATTTCTATCAGAAACTGTCCTGCTGGTTGTGTACAGTATTTCATCTGAAAGTCAAATGTTCAAGGGAACAACCTAATTCTTCACTTTTTTTATTGGTGGCAGACAAATCCTGAAGACACACTGTTATGTGTGCTTCTAACAAACAGAGGTCTTGAAGAAAGATACTGAGAGAGTGATTCTATATTCTGAATCTAATGGAGGTAAAATAAATTTGTCTTGTGATGTAGATTATGCACCTCATGCATTTATGCCACCTGTGCCAATAAATGTGTGGACTACCCTTCAGTGGCTGAGATACATGCTGGGGCTGGTGGCACAGAATCAACAGCAAAAATATGGACAATTTACAGGGTACAAGCAGCAGACCACAGTTCAGCCATGTCCTGGACCAGTTACGGATGTTCAAAGTCTGAGATGCTTTGTGTGGCACTGCCACCCAGCATCAGCAATCTAACATGGCTTATGAACTCAAGCTGGGTTCAAGAACTGTTGCAGTCCGGACTTCACCCAGAGCCTGAAAGGGGACAGTTATCTCCTCACTAAAGACTAGAGGTCACCTTTCTAATGGTATCTGGGATAGTCCATGCAAGGATGAATCATTCTTGAACTACTCTGTCTTGACTTGTGCTACACATAAGCTTCCAGGAGAATATTCTAAGCCCTTCTGTGCTGTTATGAACAAAGTCACCATAATTATTAGAGAAATGCAATCAAGACCCAGAGAACTGCTCTTTTCTTTCTGTATAGAAGAGTGATGGAGACTGTAAAAGGCTTCGGAATACTCTCAGGACTCCAGTGACTTTGGGGTTTGGTTTTTTCTGTGTGTCTTTGTTCCTTTTGTTTTTCCATTGCTTCAATTCATTCACAGTCAGACCAGAACAGCTTTCTTTTACAGCTAGCCTCAATTTAAAGCACAAAACTCTGGTTGTGTTTGTTGTGCTGGGTTTGGCTGAGTTACAGTAGCTGGTATGTTTTGGATTTTTGCAGAAAACAATGTTGATAATATGGAAATGTTTGCATTATTGCCAAGCAGTGCCTACACAGCGTAAAAGCCTTTTCTGCTCCTCCCCACATGGTACCAGTGAGGAGGCTGGGGGTGCACAATGAGCTGAGAGGTGGGACAGCTGACCCCAACTGACCCAGGGGAGATTCCATCGTACTGAGCACATACAGCTGGGGGAAGAAGGAAAGGGAGACATTTGGGGTGATGATGTTTGTCTTCCCGAGTCACTGTTATGTATGATGGAGCCCTGCTGTCCTGGGGATGTCTGAACACCTCCCTGCCCATGGGAAGCATGAAAGAATTCCTTGTTTTGCTTTGCCTGTATGCATGGCTTTTGCTTTACCTGTTAAACTGTCTTTATCTCAACACACAAGTTTCCTCACTTTTATTCTTTCAATTTTCTCCACCCATCCTGAAGGAGCATGTGTGAACGAGTGGCTGTGTGGGGCTTAGTCGCCTCCTGGGGTTAAACCATGTCATGCGTCAAGGAGATCAATGGTGAGATAAATATCTAAGATATTTTAGATCAATTATTCTTTACTGAAGCAGCATTAATGTTGTGTATCTTCAAAAACTGCATAGTGAACTTCTTTGTCCTAAGCATGTATTTGTTAACACCAGTGTAAGCATTTAAATGTTTGAAAGAAAACACTTTCATTGGACTAAGTGAAAGAATCAATTGCAGGTATCTTATATATTTGCAGAAGGGGCCTTCATTAAACCCAGACTCCCATCATCAGCCCTCCAAATTGTTCTGGAATTATATGAGGCAGGTACACAAAGCACAGGGTAGATATCTAAATTTCTGCTTTAATCTGCAAGTGGTGGTGGCATAACTGGGTTCCTGGGCAATTTAAATGTTATGGTTTTATAGGCAGACTTATGGCCATAAAAATTATTTCATCTGAAGGAGGGACTTTTTTTTTTTATGCACATACCCTTAACAAGCATTTACGGCATCACAAAAGAATCTAAATATTCCTGGCATAATGGCATTGGGGCACAAGGTAAATAGGCAGGGGAGGAGGCAGGGGTTTGCAGGCTACTCTGGTGCTTTCTTGCTTTCTATCTCTTTCTCTGAATTATCACATGGGGTACCAAAGCTTTCTCGGCAAGGTGCACAGGGTATTTTATTAATTGAAATGCTGAACAAGGTGGTTTCTATCTGTCATATCAGCAGCAGAGTGTAATCAACTCTGTCACACGCTGTTCCTCTGCGGGGCTGATAGCGTCCAAGTGCCAAGGATACCCTGTGCATTGGCACCGGATATTCAAGACATGAAAAGGAAGCTTTTTATCTCCTTTTAGCATTGCAAAGGCACAGAGGGTATGTTTGCAGAGTGCACTAATGCAGTGCCATGCAGAATAGAAGAATTTGTCCTAGGAGAGCCTGAAAAACAGGCTGGGCAGCAACACTGCTGCCTGATAGCCTCTGGCCCCTAGCACAAAGAGCTCACACCTGCACTCGCCATGGTTATCGCTGCATGGCTGTCACTCCTCTGGTGGATTTCGGCCTCTGTAAGGACATGCTTTTAATCAGTGTAGATAACCACTTTTGATCCTCTTAATTTGAATTGGGTATCTGAAGAATGTGGCAATTACTCTAGGCTTTGAAATATTTGGATTCATTTCTCTAATTTATGGCAGCTTTTCAGGTCAGCAAATTAACTCTTAACTATTGGCCTATTAGTGTTTCTGAAGGCTGCTGGTGATTTAATAAAAAACTTATTGACTGGGGTCACACACAGCTGAGTAGTACAGACTTAAAAAGATCTAGAGGAAAAATTTCTGATCACAGAATAGGTAAAGTTGGAAGAGACTAAACTTGGTTTGTTATCTGGTCCAACCTCCCTGCTCAAGCAGGGCCCTCCTAGAGCATGTGGCACAGGGTTGCATCCAGACAGTTCTTGAATATCTCCAGTGACAGAAACTCCACAGCCTCTCCGGGAAAGCCTGTTCCAGTGCTCTGTCATTCACAGAGTAAAGAAATTCTTCCTCATGTTCAGGTAGAACTTTCTGGGCATCAGTTTCTGCCCATTGTCTCTTATCCTGTTGCTTGGCACCACCAAGCAGAGCCTGGATCCATCCTCCTGACACCCTCCCTTCAGGTACTGACAGACATTGATGAGGTCCCCTCTCAGTCGTCTCCTCTCGAGGCTGAACAGGCCCAGCTCCCTCAGCCCTTCCTCCTAACAGAGATGCTCCAGTCCCTTCATCACCTTTGTTGCCCTCCTCAGGACCTGTTCCAGGAGCTCCATGTCCCTCTTGTACTGAGGAGCCCAGAACTGGACACAGCACTCCAGATGCACCTCACCAAGGCTGAGTAGGGACAGGATCACCTCCCTCAACCTGCTGGCAATGATCTCCCTAATGCACCCCAGGGTACCACTGGCCCTCTTGGCCACAAGGGCCCTGCTGGCTCAAGCACAGCTTGTTGTCCACCAGGAGCCCCAGGTCCTTCTCTACCTGGAGCTGCTCTCCAACAGGTCAGCCTCCAGGCTGTGCTAGTGCATGGGTTTATTCTTCCCCAGGTGCAGGACCCTGTCTTTGCCTTTGTTGAATTTTAGATGATACTTCTCTGCCCATCTCTCCAGCGTGTTGAGGTGAGAGACAGTGTTGAAAGCCTTGCTGAAGCTGAGAGAAAACATCCTCTGCTCTCCCCTCATCCATCCAGGTAGCTGTTTCATCATAGAAGGCAAGCAGGATGGCCAAGCATGATTTACCTTTAGTGAGTCCATGCTGACTATTCCTAATCACCTTTGTGTCATCAATGTGGATAGAGATGACCTCCAGAATGAGGTGCTACATTATTTCTCCAGAGACTGAGGTGACGCTGACTGGCTGGTAGTTCCCTGGGTCCTCCTCCTCCTTGCTCTTTTTGAATACTGGGGTGACATTTGCTTTCTTGCAGTCCTCGGACACCTCTCCTGATCTCTGACCTTTCAAACATGACCGTAAGTGGCCTCACTACGATGTCTGCCAGCTCTCACAGCACTCGTGGACATGTTCTGTCAGGGCCCATGGACTTGTTGATGTCAGGTTTACCTGGATGTTCTCTAACCTAAGTCTCCCTGACCAAGGAAAATCTTCTTTCCATTATTCCCTTACCCTGATCTCCTGGGTCAGAGACTCCTGAGGGCTGGTCTTGTCAGCGAAGGCCGATGCAAAGAAGGCGTTTGGTAACTCTGCATTCTCTGCATCCTCTGTTACCAAAGTCCCCCTCCATTTAGTGACAGGCCCACATTATCCTTTGCTTTCCTTTCGTTACTGATGTATTTGAAGAAGCCTTTCTTGTCCTTGACATCCTTGGCCAGATTTAATATCAGTTGGGCCTTGGCCTTCCTGGTCTCAGTCCTATTTACTCTGAAAATATCCCTATATTCATTCAGAGTGGCCCAACCCTGCTTCCATCTTGAGTGTGTTTCCTGCTTACACTTGAGTAATGACAGGAATTCTTTAAACATCCACACAGGTCTCTCCACACCTTCTCCTGACTTCTTGCTCATTGGGATGCACTGTTCTTGAGTCTGGAGGAAGTGATCCTCGAATATCAACCAGCTCTCTTGAACCCCTTTTCCCTCTAGTGCCTGTTTTCATGGGATTCTTCCAAAAAGATCCCTGAAGAGGCTGAAGTTCTCTCTCCCAAAGTCTGTGGCTGCAATCTTGCTTCCTGCCATATTTCCTCCTTGCTTGATACTGAACTCTGGATCTCATGGTCACTGCAGCCAAGACTGCTCCCAGCCTTCACATCTCCAGCTTTGGAGGCATCTCCCTGTTTGTTAGCACGAGGTTGAGAAGCACACTATTCCTTGTGGGATGCTCCACTACCTGTGTCAGGAAGTTGTCATCAGTGCTTTCCAGAACTTCCTGGATGGACTATTTGTGCTTCGCTGTATTGCTTCTCCAGCTGATGTCAGTGTAGTTAAACTCACTCACAAGAAGCAGTGCTTGTGATTTTGAGGCTACTTACAGCTGCCAGTAGAAGGCCTCCCCCACTTCCTTCTCCAGATCAGGCTGCCTGATTCTGTACAACTTCTAACATTTGTTTAATGGACTAGCCTAGAGTTTTCTGCATTAGAGTAGGTGTATCTGGGTTTCCCCTACTGTTATTGTAACCAACTGAACTGCAAAGGTTAACTTGCTTTCTGGGACTAGTGTACTGTGTTTAACTCAAAAATTATACTGGAAAAGCTGTCCATGTGCAACTGGAGCTGGCTTGGAAGAGCAATGCAGCACTCATGAGAGAGAGGAGCCTCTAAACCTTGCCACCTGGGTAGGACAGAAGACAGAGTTGATATGGGACAAGGAGGCAGGGAGTGTTATTGTCACTACAAACTCTGCAGAACAGAAGGGGAAAATGACAATTTGGCATTCATGAAACAAGATAAAACATGAGTGAAGACTTTCATTTCTCATTTCAGTTAGTCAGTACTGGTGTGTTTTGGAAAGGCTGCATTCTACAAGCACATGCCGAGAACACTTCTCTCAAGAAAGCAAGCCTTCAAAACAGCTCTGAAGACACTGGGGCTGCTGGAAGGCTCACACTGATAAACAGGCTGGTGAAATTGGAAGGACTAATCTCAGTCATTGCTTGGGGGTGGAATGGAGCCTCATGGCCTGTAAGAGAGGCAAAGAGTCTCAGTTAGTCTGCACAACTAGACTGAACAAGGTCTGGAGGATATGCTTGGGCACTGGGTCATGTTTATCTCAGCTATTTGGGGGTGTGCTGCTTGACCTAGCTCAAGCCCATTTGAGAAGAATCCTCCTAGACAATGGCTGGGCACCATTTGGGGACTTTATGGACCAAGACTGGTCTCAAGAAGCAGCAGATGAGGTAAATGGGTTCGCAGGAAGGGTTTAACTCATGACAACCAGACAGCAGAGCCTGACCTTGGTTAGTTTATTAATACAAATCTATCTAGGGAGATTTGCTTATAACTTGCACAATTACTTGCTCTGTAAATCCATTACTCAGGCCACGCTGTAACGAACAGACAGATAATGCCAAGCAGCTATCTCAGTTCCTGCCTTGGCAGACTGTCAGAAAAGGGTGCTAGGTTTGCTAATGGACTTGTGCTTTTTCCTGCTCACCTGGCAGAACTGATAAGAGCAAATAGCAATGCCGAGCGTTAGGAGCTATCTAGACAGTTCATGAGTGATTAAGGAGAGGTCAGTGTGGACACGCGAAAGAAACAACAGAAATCAGAAAATGCAGACTGGGAAGGGAAGCAAGGTCAAGGAATACATTAGCAGAAAGATCACTGAACACAGTTATAAAGAAACCTGTTGCAGCCAGTTTTCTTCTAAGGGGTTACTAAGATGCCCAAAGGTGGATGGGTATCTGATAGCACTTGTCAAACAACCCAAGTCCCTTAAGTCTAAGGGCACTCAGCATTGTTGGTGCAATTTCAGTTTGGAACATTGGTGCTTCAGGATATCTGATCTGCTGCAGGTGATTTGGTTTCTGCTTGGTTGTGTTTTCTTGGATTTTTTTCTTGCTTACTGTAACTGTTACACAAGCATATACTGCAATATTGCAAGTGATCTTTTCCTTTCCATTTTGGTTATTAATTTCTCCTGATCTGGTCGGATTTTGATGCTCACTGATTTGTATATGGCTGCTTTTATGCAGACACCTTCTACATAGGCAGAGACTCATTGTTACTTTCCTTATTGCAAATATAATTTAGTCTCCTGGCATAGGAATTAGGTATTTAAATATCGAGGTTGTGATGCATTTCCAACACACCTCTATTCCAGATGCTGGGTTTTTTTATTTACAATTTTCTGCTGATTATTCAGGAATTGTTCCTGTCACCTCTGTCTTAGAAGACAGCATAGGAAATTGCTCCATGCTCAGATTCCCTTTGACATTCTTTAGTTTTCTTACCCTTGGGCTTTTTCTTAAAGAATCCAGCCTTTTATTTTTGTTTTTCTCCTACATCCCAGTCTTTTAATGCAGTTGACACATTTATGGCAGGAAGGAGAGGGCATACGGGTGGAATTCCTCTGCCAAAGATTATTCAACTTGTTTCGTACCTTTGTGCTATCTTTCATCCAGGATAAGGGTCAACAGCCAGTGTTAAATGTCATAGTCCATTAGTCACTAGGGGCAGCTTACACAGATAAGAATGTGCTGTAAATCAGTTCTCCTCACAGATAATCCATGCTTCACATGTGGTTCTTAAAGATCATCTATGCTCTTCCAGTAGCTCAAATGGGAATACAAAAATACCAGCAAGGGATATGTTTATAATATGTAATCAGTATACCAGGACTAATTTGCAAGTATTGTCCCCTCTATCACCAAGTAACATTTCTATTGCAAGGTATTAATATGGAACTTTAAGTCTGTCCTCAAGTCTCTTTATTGGGATGCAAAGCTCATCACTCTGTAGTCTGGGAAGCAACACCATGCAGTCAGTGGCCAGTCACCCACGTATGGATGCCCCCCACATTCGGTGCTGTCCTGCTACTACTACACCACACAATTCAGAGCTGAACAAACTTTTCAGCATAGTTGCAAATCTTTCATAATTGGATTGAATTGTTTCCGTCATAAACCTGTTGTTTATGTTATTAAGTAACATAAGTTACTTAAAAAGAGTTGTTAAGTACTCAGAACTGCTCAACATTGACTTCTTTTTAGCTTACCTTCACCTGATTCTCCCTTCTTCCTATAGCGCTTTGATTCATTGCATGTAGCAACCTCTCTCCCATCACCATCTGTAACACAAATCCATTTGCTTGGTGTAAACTGCATTCATTTTAGACACTTTGGCACCTATTTTGTAAATAACCCCTCCAAAATTCTTTGTTGTCTGTACTAGAGATGATTCTGAGCTGAACCAAGGGAGAAAGAAAAACAGTCATTACTTACACTGCCTTATGTGTGACCTGTGTTGTTCAGATGGCTGGACTTCTATCAAATGCGTATGAACAAAGTATATAGAGCATTTCAGCTCTACAACTGTGATTTATTATTTCCTTATTCCCACCCTGAACACTCAGCATGGGCTGCAGAAACGATAAACTTCAGTGATCATGTTTCAATTTAACAAAAATAATTTTTGATACAGCAACTTTTTTTCCCTTCTCTCCCTGCTTTCCTTGTGGATGTAGTAGCTGCTTTGCTTAAATAATCATTCTCTTTCTCTCTGGGAATTGGTTGATTCTCTAGGTTGTCAAATAATAGCCCCCTGGATCTTATGAGAAGTGAAGGATAATAATGTAACTATTACTACTTTAGCCTTCAGGATTGCCAGTTTATTGTGAAGAGTTGCTTATCTTAACATACTTTGGTAGAACTTCTGATGTAATAGGTAACAATAAACAAAGATGGAACAATTACTGCCGGCGTTAAGAAATACATTGCAGCTTCAGCAACTGCCATGTGAAATACAGATGTGAAATGGTGTTTCTGGCAGAACTCTTCAAATTAATTACTAGAGTTCAGAACAGGCTTTAGAGAGGAAAATAGAGTGAGCCTGAGTGCTAACACTTAACTCTAACCTGTATGTACACAATCTAAAGCGCTGCTGCTCTGGGAACTCCCGGATTGCAACATACGGGTTGCAATCACACCACCACTGACAAACTCCCACAGGATTAGTATTTCAACAGGGGCTTCAGTTTTGCTACATGTGACATTTGTAGCAAAATACACCTTTCACATGTAGCTAGCTATAAGCAAGATTTGCCTTACGCATGCCCAAATAGTTTTTTGTGAACATCTAACCGTGCATGTCATTTGTTACCTAACCTAACACTGTGCCTATATTGTGGCATTTGTCTACTTGTCTTCAGGGGCTACACTTGACTTTCTGCAATGCTTCTGGGTTTACCATCTAAACCTGCTGCAGTTTTAATACAGATGCAGAGTTTTCTTTTATTAGGTGACAAAAATACAGTTGAGAGGGCTCTTGAAACAGGCATATCTTTGTGTTAAGGTATTTGATATAATCAAATTTAGCTGCATACATTTTTGCAACTCAGAATAGACTCAAAAATAGACGAGACCACTTGCAATGGATATCAAAAACTCATAACCTAACCCCAGTGAGTACAACAGTTTCATATGTAAAAGTCAAGCTCCTTTGTAACATGTTAAAATACCCACCTGTACAAAGAACAAAATATGTATCTACAACTGTACTAAGAACAAAAAGTACTCTTTGCACAGTTCTTCATCAAATAAATGAAAAACTCATTAACGTGGCACATAATTTACTTTCTCAGCAGGAGCGGTAGGAGCTTCAACATCCTAATTTTTATTCCATGACTTGTCAGTGGAACTGCTGTCTTAAAGCCTCAACTCCTCTCAACACTTGTGAGTTTTCAGGTTTCTGCAAGTGAAACGTGCCCCAATGGTATGTGTGTATAGACATTTATATATAAATATAAAAATCTCTCTTGAAAGTCAGAGCTTTTTTCCTTTTAAATGATTCCTTTCTTACTGACACCTCCTATGTCTTGCTTGAAAAACAAAACAAAAACTATTACAGGTTTGCTCTGTGAGAAGACTGTATTCCTCAATGACAGTGAAAGCTGCTTGTCCCATCTGAAGCTAAGAGAACAGGCATGTAAATAATGATCTTGAGAGATTGCAACAGCAAGATACTATTTCATCCAAGAGGTGCCTTAAAAGAAATTCCTCCACAAACAGGCTGAATTAGAAAAATATTTTTATTTATAAGAGTAAATAATGTAGTGCAAGGCGAGCGATTTAACCCTCGGTAATGCATAGATTGATGGAATTTATAGTCTGTGATCTACGTCATTTTGCAGAGGTGCCTGCACACCTGTGGTAAAGGTTAGACCTTCCCTACAGCCACTTTACAGGCAGCTTTAAATCAGATAAAAGGTATTTGCACTCCATACATGTTATCCATATGTCCCATCCAACGTTTATCAAATGAACGTCACTTAACTAGGTGTCTTTAAGAGTTACTGTAGGACATGAAATAAATCCTTGCCAGTGTTATCTACGGAAGAATCCAAAACCAAATTTTTGTTCACTTTGTGTCACCTGATCACACTTAAATATTTTTTTATTTATTCATTAGGGGAGCGCCTTCCTACAATCAGTTGCTCTTGGCAGGAAGGGAAACATTTTGTTGTGTCCACCAGGGAACTGTGGATGCTTGTAAAACTTTGACTAAAACTTAACCAGCAGTGCTAATATGTTATGATCATATTGCAAATATTCCTGGTGTGTTTTCTTTCAAAACAAAATGCTTTTCACATCAAAAAAACAGCACGGAATATAAAATGCCAAAAAACTCATTGTTATCATTGCATGTACTGAAGTTCTGGCTGGTTTCCATGGAACTTGGAAAGTACTGGTGACTGGGTTTCGCTTTTATGTAATTTCCATGATTCAAACTTGGAAAACTTTGGTAATTTCACCAATAAATAAGCTAAAATGCAGTAAAAGCAATTTAATAAGAGATTAGAACTGTAAGTAAAACTTCATTAAAACTTGTGGGGTGCTTTGCTTATTTTTCAGTTAGGCAAAGACTTTGCGGGTTTCCTTCCAGGTCCTTCCATGACATACAGTATGATCACTTGTTGGGTATAGGGAGAGAATCTGCATCATCTGTTTGGAGTTACATAAATTATAGGGACAGTTTTCCTCTATAGTGGAGAAGTCAGATCAGTGAACTTCCCTACAACTTCAGCTGTTGAACTGCATTATTAATGCCATGTACAGGGTTGGTTGCCAGTTCTTAGATTCGTAGTTGTTCATATCCTGCCTTCCCAATGGACATCAAGAAAACTACACTTCAGCTTGTAACAAGAGGATTCTGAGGGCTTGACTCCTGCTGTGATAAATCGTTTGAAAGAGTAGGTTCATCTTGCTGTAGTCTGGTAGCATCCTCGTTGTCGTTCTCTAAGGAAGAAGGGACTTCATCTGACAATGGTTCTGATCTTCTTCCAGGAGAACTATGGGCTTCAGAAAAAGGTCAAAAGAAATTATTTTAAAAATCCCACTGTGTCTAGGAAGCCTATTAATCAGTATTTAAATATTATGTGGATGTCAAATTACATATAAAGGTAATATGCAAAGGTTTGGAAATACTGAAAGAAGAATGTCTATATATACTTTATACATATGTTGCATGATTCCCAAGTAACATAAATCAATACCTACAAAGAAAAGAAAGCAGGATTTCACAATTATTTCCATATTCAGCATATTATTCACAGTTACATGTCTTAATTCAAATAATCTTTTCAGATTTAATGGTGTTGGGTTTTTATTTTATTTATTTCCTATAGGTGTAGATTGTCAATGTGAAAGTAATTTTTTCGGTATTTTATTACAGAACTATATCAGAACATTGTTTTCTGACATACACTTAAGCTGCCTACTGGGGTTAAAACACAACATAAGAAAATGCATGTAGTGGAAGAAATTCTTTTTATAACTGGTAATATTCACTTCACAATTTCCTGATCAAGTCTTGTGATCTGAATTGAAATGCTTGATTGAAGCAGGAAATGGTTTTTAATGATGACTCATTATTTTTCATGTGATGGTAGGGGTTTTCTCCCCTTTCCTCAGCAATGTAGTTTTTCTTTGCTATCTCTTTCAATGTGGTAGAAAACATGGCATTTTTAACAGACTGAAGTCAGGCACTTGGTTTCCTATTTGTTAATATTCTTTGTCCCAGCAAAAGAGACAACATAGAGCAAAACTTTCTGTTTTAGGACAGGAGGAGTCTGCAGCTCCTGACTGAATGCATTTGCCAATTCTGTTACTGGTGTGAAGAGTCTGAACTGACTCTTCCTAAGTTACTCCAATGTACCAGCTCTCGGAACCTCACTTTTTCTCCCACCTTGTGTCTGAAGTGATCCAGTCATATCAAACAGGCAACACACTTTGATTGCATATTGCAGAGACTACATAGGGAATCAAAGCCATATAATTCCTGTAACAGTACTGCATGTTGAGAGATGGGGAATAATCTCATGCAGTTAATGTTCTTATTAAGAATCTGTTTTAGCAAGGGAAATTCTTCAGAAACCAATGGGTATAAACTTATGCCTTTCTTCATCTACCCCTTTTTAATGATAAAAAAATTACTTGTGTGTCAAAGAAGCTACTAGTCAGAGGTACTTCTATCAAGTCTAGAATTCTGCTTTCATTTTTGAAGGTTTTACTGAAATAAAAAGATCACTCCTCTTTCTTCAGTTTTACTATGACAGATACTTACCGGATAAAGACTGAAAAGACTGCACTGCAAATGCAACAAGAATCGATAAAAGAAAGGTTCCCATGAAGTAGATCTGTGACAGTAATTTTAAAAACATAGTTAGAGCAGTGCAAAGAACGTACTGTTCCAAATGAACTGTGCATGTAATACAGGAGCAATACATACCAGAGTGGAGTGTAAAACATTGTTCCAGAGAACCCTCATGTAAAAATAAAGCAATGCTAATGAACATGGACTAATTGATTCTTGGTTACTATTATTCCAGCACCTACAACAGGAAGATTAAAACAAGTGATTAGTCCTCCTCCACAATTTTGTGGCATCAATCATCTGGGAATCTCAAGTGGGTTTGTGGAACCAGTAACCCAGAAAAACAAACAAATATCATCATCACTATCTCACAGATGGTGAAGTAAAAATTCAGAAAAATACCAGCTTAAACTTATTAAGCACAGAATACCTTACTCTAGAAGTATATTTTTTTTCTTACTAGTCAACAATGGGTCTAAGCATCCAGGCTACACTTGCAAAGCAGTCACAGTTCAAGTTCAAACTAATGTGAGTCAACAGCAGAAGGACTTGATTTAAACTTAGATGTACAAAATTTAATCGCCTATGCAGAATGCTAGTGCTAAACCTCCTTTAGAGCCAATGGCATATGATAGAATGAAGTCTGAGCTTGAAGGTACTAGCACAAGGTACCTATGTCCTGTGGGGTGAGCTGAGCAGCTCTCTCAGGTCCATCAAATAGGACTTCACTTACTAGGGGAGTTTAGACAGCTAAATCTCAGGCACCTATTTTAAGCTTCAATTGATTCTTTTCTACAGATTCTAAGGAGGGAGTGATGGAATGTATATATCAATATATATATTTTCTATATATTTGTTATAAATATACATATAATTTAGTTATAAAGTCATAGATTGTGTGCATGCATATATATACATATATATAAATACATAAAAGTATGTGTCCTTTTGGACACAAGTGTATGACTATGGGAAAACCCTTCAGCACTGTCAACTCTGGAATTACTCTCACAGCAAAGAAGGTGAATTCAGCCCAAGTGAAGGCAGAATTCAGACTCAAGCTTACAATCCCAGATAGTCCAGAACCCCTATGTATCTGACTGGTAGTTTCACGTGGAGTGGAAGTAATTTAGGGTACAAGTTCAGGCTAACTGCAGTGAAGATCAATTTCAGCAGATTGCTGGTGAATAGACAAATGAAGTTTTAATGCTGGTATCATCTCCACTTTTCTGGAGTCACACGACTCGGTAGCAAAACAGATGATTAACTACTTGCTCTTGATTCACAGCCTCATGTATTAACCATTAGCTCCTCCTTCTTTAAATATCTGACAAGCAATTCCACAAATTCACCAAATATTGTGTAACCTTCGTATTCCCACTGTGCTTTCCAACACCTGTTGCTTTACCTGGCACAGTAGGTGGTTTGTGCATGAATAGTGCTGGCACAGGTCATTCAGGCAGCAGACCTGTAAGATTCTCAGGTATCTAACATGCTGTGACACAGTATCTGTGCCAGGCTGGAACATATTTGCAGAATCAATATGAAGGATTGCTATTATCCCAGTTACACATGTTTAAATTCTGTATTAAATTATGCAACATTTATAACTGAAATATTGGTTTGGACTGCACACAAACTGCCAGTGCCTAACTTAGGAACGTAAATATACTGACCTGGAAAAGATCTCCTGGATTATTGAATCCAGTCCCTGCTATTTCAGGGAACCACATATAATCAGGTCTCTTTAACAGACATAAACAGAAATATATGTAGGGAATTTAAGAATTTCAAGTATGTTGACCTTAACCTGCCTTAAATCATAAAAGTGAACAAAGTCAATAATTACAGGATTTGCTGTCCTCCAAGTAAATGCTACTCACATGGAAAACCAGAAGATGCTGATTAAGGGTAAAAAAGACTCACCTGTAATACAGTTCCTGAAGAAGTGATGTATTACTAGAATGCAATGCTCGATCAATTTCCAAGTGATCCAGAATGTAGGAAGGTATGGAGTTGCCCTCTTCTAGGACAAGGGCCAAATTAAAGAAACCCTAACAGTAAAAAAAACATGCATGCTTTTTAAACATTAAATTTTCATATCTGTATTTAAGCACCAAGTATCTGAATAATTGGAACAGTCTTCCCTAAATTTATTTAGTATAATGTGACATACACTGAATAATTATGAGAGCCCTTTCTCCTAACCATACAGTCAGGTAAATACTGAAAATGCAAAAGAAGCATTCAGATGTTGTGACACTGTTTTCTTAGCTCATGTCTTTTTCCAGATGGTTTCTTTCTCATTTTTAGTTGCCCTTTAAGCACAGTCACCATATCAAACTGTCATATTTCATCTCCTAGGGAAATACAGACTGAAAGCAGAAATTGATTTCTGTTCTGCTACTGTTCAATTCCCCTTCACCTAGCTCTACAGATCAACAGCATCTGAATAGTGAAATTGAGAGCAGAAATTCCCTGCAGACAATTTAAGTCCTTAATCTTACGGTTCTGCCTATTTGGACAAGTCTTAGGCAACCCTATGTCTCTTCAGAGTCATGAAGATGAACACATGAGACATTTTCCACAATTCCCCATCACTCTGACTTTCATCCTTTAAAGTAACTATTCATGCATCCCTTCTTTCCTCTGCTAGTTTAGCAGCAATTTTTTGTCCCAATAACCTCAAAACAGAACCCACCTACGCTACCTCTGTTAAGTTCACATACAAGACACTGTCTGGGGCTATTGCCATAGGGACAGGGAAAACAATATCCCAGGACACTTCAGGAGGGCCTGAGAAAAGGAAACTCAGTGGTGAAACACTGCATGTCTTTGGTAATGTGATATGGTGTATTCTTTAATTATAAAGCATTTTAAGATGAAACCTTCATTAGCGAAAAAAATTCACCCTGGGATTCACTTAATATACCAAGGGAAATGGACCAGTCTCCTTTTTTAGATCCTAAAATGGAAGAGGATAGGACTGGAATACAACCCAGCAGTCTATTAATTCATCTTGCAACAGTAAAAAATACCGAGGTCACAACTGAGTCAATTGTGCCAAGGTAAGGTAGCACTGAATTAGACCATTTACCTTTATCTTACAAAACAGTGTAATTCTAGGACCATTAATCCATGATAAGTTTATCTTCTATCATGAAACAGCAACTACTGACTCACAGGGTATTATGAAATAATTGTAACTTATTCTGGCAGGTTTCTTTGGTGCAGATGAGGCCAAGCAGAAGAACCAGTCACAGCTAAATTCTCAGACTGTTCTACATTCTGATGTTTTGCCACGACTGCAGACCCACCTGCGAATCTCCCTCCAAGGCAGCCTGTGCGTACATCCGCATGGACAGCTCAAGGTCTTTAGACTGGTTATGGTAACCATAGTAGTAGAAATCGCCCATCTTCAAATAAGCTGTGGAAGAAACCAGCAGAAGATCATTTAGACTATTTGTAGCAATAGAATTAACCGACTATTAATGTGATGAAGAAGTTAATAGTAATTCTATTTAAAGCACAACATTAAAAAACTAACATACTCTTTCTCTCTGGCTGTCTCTGTGGCTACTTTATATCAGCCTCCCACTGAAAATATTTATCCTGGATGAAATCTCTCATTGTTTCTCTTTAATGAATTTAGTGAATGACATTGCTTTTACAAAAACTGAGACTTCAGAGTCTTTATATTGCATTCCTTCCTCACTTGCTGAATCTGTCTTCGGGCAACCTGAAGCCTTATTAGTCAGATTAGCCCTACTAAGTTGATGAGGCTTAAAACCATGCTATCTATGTGTTTGCTCTGTACCTGACACTATGGTGGCTGAACCTTTCTCAAAAGTTAGAGAACATTGCTGCTGATAATTTTATTAGTTTCAAATCCAAGTCAGCCCAGGACAATGGCAGGGATACAATTTTCCTGGTCTAGAAGGAAGCAACACCCAGCAAATATTTGACAAACATCTTTCTGTGACATTGCACAGTAATGAAATGCAGCAAAAGAGAGGGCATTACCCAGGCAGGAGCAAGCATAATGTTGCACTAATCTGTGCTACTGAATTTAAAAACTCCCATGACTGTGTCTACATTTATCTGACCTAAGCTTTCCTCAAGTGGTTTGAAACTCTTCTACACTTTGCCTTGTGTGTCTACAGCAGCTCCCTAGAAATCTCGTGTGTTTTTACAGTGGACTGAAATGGAGTGACAGTCCCATCCTATGAGTCTGACCTTCAGAAGTTTTTCTAATGCAAGCTTGTAGCAGTGGATCTACCAAAGGGTCAACCAAACTGCACCTTGCTAACGTGTCTACAAACTCGTCAGGAAAGCTAACAGCGTTTGTCAGCTCCTGTGGCTTCAGGCTATATCCATGTGCTATTCAGTTTCCACACATTTAAATTTTCCACACTATGTATTTAAATGAATAGCATGAATTATTTTTACACTCCGCTTTTCCACATGCTTGTTACAAATCACTTCAATGCTCTTGTGAGACAATCAGATATTTTCAAATATTCAGTAAAGCTTTCAGAGGCACCAAAATGACTTAGTTATTGAAGTCATAGATGTAGTAAAATTTAAGGCCTGAGGAATGTAACTTATTTGCAAATAGAGCTTTTTTTAACAGAGAATTCTTTAGTTCTCCAAGGTAAGCTCTACCAACGTTGATAAACTCTGTACCCTAAGAGAAAAACCAGTAATAAATTAGATAAGGAATCCCTTAGCCTTTATTAGTTTCTCATGACTCAATTATGATATGGAAGTATATTTGCTTTTGGATTTTCCCTTTGACAAACAAACAGCATGAGACCCTAGAGTCTACTGCTTTTTTTTCTTAAACTTTGAGTCAGCTGCTCAGACTCTGAAATATATAGCCCTTCCTCAGGGCTTTTTTATTTTATTTTATTTTATTAAAATTTTATCCATTTAATGTCATAAAAAGGAAATGTTCAGAAAACATGTGCTGAAATACAACACTTTAATTACCTTTTCTCCCCTGATATTCCTATCAAAACATGAGAAACGAAATGTACAATTAGCAGGAATTAATCTTCCCTCAAACTGCTTACTCACATAGAAGTTGTGACAAACACAGTTTCTGAAGTTAAAAAAAAAGTAAAATTAAAATTCAGAAATAATTCCTTATACATACCAAATGATGGAGCATTGACTTGAGAAACAGAGAAATTGTAGTATCTCCAGACACAATCAGTTGCTAGGTATTTTCTTGCTAGGTCCTATAAAGAAAAGAATTGATTCATTCATATCCCAGGTAAGAGACTAGGATCACATTATCATCAAAGTGCTCCTTTCAGGATAATGAGTTGTGAATACATTTACTCACTGGTCTTTCTTCACAGATGTGTGCTAAATTTGACTGTGACACTTCAATCCCAGTTTCAGCTGCTAAAATATAATGCAGCAGAGCTTCATGCCTAATGTTAGATAAAATAAATTAATGAAAAACCTTACAAAAATAACATGCATTTTAGTTACAGTTAAAAAACAACCCAAAAGCACTAAATAAATTTATAAAATTTCCTACAAGCAAAAGTTTGGTACAAAGTTTAAGAGCAAGAGGCTGGGAAACCCATGCAACAGCGACATATGGAGGCAATGCTTGGTGTAACCAGCCACACTGGATCTCAAGATTTTGTAGCCTTTTCCCTCTTGCATTGGAGCTAGACTGGCTCCAGTGCACATTTACTGTAAGTGCCAGACTGATGGGAAAGAAGAATGGATACTAAGCCCAATTCTTTATTTAAATGTTTCAGACAAAACATTCTTAAAAGACCCTACTTTAAAAAAAAAAATCTATAATTAACTTAGCTGTGTATATATCTGTCTAACATTCACTTGAGTATTTCTTTGGTCTGCTTTACCTTATATTTATGTGACTTGTTTTTTCTTGTCTTTTTAGACTGAGCTTTTTGAAACAAGATTTGTCTCTCCTTATACTTGAATGTATGAATAGAACAACAGTCTCTGTCCCTCTAAGGACTCTATGCATCTCACTGACTGTAAAGCAAGTAGTAAAATACTACATTTGCAGTATAGCAATTCAGTATTCTGATACTAGACGAGAGCATCTCTCATGCTCTCTGCCACTCATCTACTCTGTATTATGAAGACTATGCATTCAAAATTAAGAGAAAGTCTTTAAAATCATGTGTGTAGTTTCAAAATCCCAAGATAATAAAAAAGCCCACTTGGTGTACTTTTTTCCTTCTGAAGTTTCCTGTTAAAGAGTAATGCTGCCAATGATTTTCTCCACAACATAAAGGTAAAACCACGGCAAGTTTCAGGGTTCAATGGCTTGTTTAACTGGAAGCACATATGGTCAAATACACATTTGACTTCAAGAGTAGCAGCTTAAGCAAAGCAACTTTAAATCAAACCTCCTGTTATCCAGCTGTTTCTGCATGATTATAAATTATTCCTTGTACTTGCCCTGTACAAACATCTAGTGGAAGAGAGACCTGGGACTACAGAAGGAGTTCAGGGGAAAGCGGGGAAATTGGTTCATCCGAACCTTAAGTCTCAAAGGGCAACTAAGAAAAGAAATTACATTTAAATCAGTCTTTGAAGACCAAACTACCATGACAGACAGATGTGTGCAACATGTGTCTGCAAACAATGACCGAAGAACACATATTACTTGGTCTGACTGGCAGTGCAGTAATTCATACCTATGCAATTTACACCCTGGCATCTCAAGTAGGACTCCAGCAGATTTTCCCTCCCAGCTGTTGAGCCCAGACTTTCTGGAATCTTAATGCTCTACCTGTCATCTACCTGTGAAATCCAAAGTGAGCTGGGCAGAGTGACAGGCTTGCACAACAGAACATGCTACAAAAGTATCAACATAGCTTTTCAGTGTTGAAAAGTGAGCTCAAGTCTAAGGAGAAATGTCTGTGATGGACTGAGTAACAAGACACTTCTTCTAGGAATGCATTACTCCAGAATGGTCCACTGGAAGTTTCTTGTAGATCTCCTTAGCTTGAAGCACTAATTCAGTACTTGCAGTGGGAGGCTGCAGGACTAAATGAGCCATTGTTTTAATCACATATGACAGTCTGATGCTTGCACACACAGTATCTGATGCTCATGCCTACAGAGGCTGCAAAGACGGAGCATTAACCTGGACACTATTTTGAAGCCTCTTGATGGGCTCATTGGATATTACAGCCTCCTATTACGTTTACACAAAAGATACTATTAACCATTCACAGAAAAATGAACAAATCTAATCCAGCAGCCTGAGTTTTCAAGACACAGAATTATGCAGAAGAGAGAAAGCAAAATACGAGATTTGTAACAGAGAGAATAGTAAAAGTGAAAGGTGATCCTCTGGTTAATCCAGTGCACATTACACAAATATTATGGGATGAGAACCATGGACAGTTGACACAACTATTTCACACTACAAACTCCTTGTTTTTCACTTGATTCTGTCAAAACTGTTTAAGTACATTTTGGGTCAATTCCTCCTTCCCTTTATGTCAGTGGATGTTTTGCAACTGATTTCTGTAGTGCTACTACTTTTTTTTTCTTTCAGGTGATGCCCCATTATTAATTATTTTATCTTGCTATAAAGTAAGTGAAAAATAGAAAATAAAGAGAACAGAAGAAACATACCATGAAAGTTCCAGATAAGCATTGAGAGCTTTTCTGATTACGTGACCTAAGTAGCCATTCTTCTCTGCAATGTGTTTTGCCCAGCTGTGGAATAGAACAAACAAAAAATGAACGGTTGTGCTGCAGTGATGTTATCCCAACTCATGCAGACTCAAAGACCACAAAAGGATATGGGATCACCCTCTGACTTCTTTCTGTAAGACAAATTATGGGATTTAACAGTATTCACTGCATCAACCCTGTAACAATTGACTGAGAACATGAAGTCCATTCATCTCTATGAGTGTATTAGAGGGATCCTATGTTTTTTTCTTGGCAATGTTTTTTTAGAAAACCAGCATAAGGTAATAGGTGCTATCAATAATTATCTGCCTATTTTTTGATGCAAAATACCAATTCTACCACATCAGGAGTCTGGTATTTCCTGAAAATCAAAAAAAGCAAGGCTTTGTTAGATACAACCTTTCAGAGCTGTTTGACACAATCTCTCTGAGTGGTTCTGGAAAAAAAAAAAGTACTCAATATCTCTCAAAATCTACTGGACATCTAAATAATACACATACTCATGCAGATCAAACATTACTGCAGAACCTTTTGCCAAGGAGGTAAGCGCTGTGAAGTACAAGGTATTTAGACTATGCAATTAAAAATCACCAATAATCAAAATAATCACATTGGAAATACATTCTCCTTTAATAAATGGTCTCACTACTTACATTACAGCTTTTTCCGGATCTCTAGGGAAGTCTTCCATATTTCCTGTGATGTAATACAGAGAGCATCGCAAAGTCCCTTCTATATGTCCTCCTTGGGCCGCTTTATAGAAATAGCGTGCAGCAACTGTCTGTGAAGAAACAAGACACAATTAGCAACTCTGCATCATTAATCTTTATTGAGATTTCTTCCTCAGGACTCATTTCATCAAATGAATTAAAAAAGGTAGCTGGCTAATGAGGGCAAGAAAGTTTAACTACTTTTGTACTTAAATGAAATGAATTCTTTCTTCTAACTTTCTAATAGCTTAGATTAGAAAAAGTTTTGAAAAGCATACATTCAGGTAATATAAGGAACATCAAATAGAAAAGTGTCTAAAAGTTTAACACTCAGCTAACATAAAAGTCTTGCATGCACTGACAGAAGTAAAATGAGTTATTCACTAGTAGGAAGATTATTAAAGCATCCTGGAGAACAGGACTTTTGCACTTGGGATGCCAAATGAAGGCTGTGGAGCAGCAGCAATGCTCAGTATGTTCAGCAGAGCCCAACACAGCGCTCAAATCTTTGAAACTGGTTTATATAAGATAGCACAGACTGAGTAAGCAGGGCCAGAGCTACAGAAGTGGGAAGGCTGTGTGACTCCATATTTTACCCTCAGGAAGAGTAATCTGTAAAGTAAACCAAATCAGCATACAACCTGAAATAATTTATTTCAGGGAATTTTTAACCATCAATACATGCTTGCTGTCAGTGAGCATGGACTACATAGTATCAATCACAGCCATAACTTCTTGCCATTGGCTTTGATGAATAAAGAAACCTGGGCAGTTTTAGGTGCACTCTTATAATCAGTCCACTCTGAAATGTGTATTTTGGTCCATGGGGAAGGAAAATGTGTTTGCCAGATGCACATGTTGGTGAGCACTGCTGCTGTTGGCAGCAGAAATGCTCACTGTCTGGAGTATATCCAGATCTCAAAACTGAAAGGCCATACTGGAAACATTTTTTAGCTCTAAGTATGAGGTCTGCCTGTATTTATTACAGTCTACCTCACTATATTTTTGCTGCTGTTCATACACTACCTAGTTACTGACAAGAAATACAAATAAAGTAGACCATTCCTATCAGAGGAAAATTTATTTTGCACATATGTTAATGGGTTCTGTCACAGAAAAACAAAATACTGCCATCTACCAGGACTGTATGAAATAGTTACATTTTCAAGTCTGGATTGGAGGCCTCTCACTGCAGTTCTGAGGCTCACAGAAGCTATGTCAACGTAGCATAGGTGTTCATGAGTTCAGGGACAAGGTTGTGCTGCTTTCAGTTATTGTGGAATCCTTTCCCTATAAACTTTCCAATCCAAAACTGAGAACCCAAAAGGTCACATGATGTGAGAGCACACACTATCCTTCCTGGCTGCTGTCACTAGAAGGAGAAAAACATGCACCTGTTTTGTTTCTAAAGTAAAAGAGTACAAACACGTGCACAAAATTTTGACTGAGATATCTGAGCAACATCTCCCTCCCTTAGCAATCTGACTGAATCCCCCAGTAAAACCCTTCTTTATGATGAAAGGTATCAAAATCCAACTCAGGGTGAACAGAGCAGTCTCAAGAATGAGGCAAAAACTTCTAACTTGTGCCTTAATGTAAGAAATGGTACCACCAAATATTTACTCACTTGATTTCTACCAGGTACTCCAGGGTAAATCCCATCTAAATATAGGACACCAAGGTTGTATGATGCATCTGGATTTCCCAATTCTTCAGCAATTAACCAGTGTTTGGCTGCTTTTCTGTAGTCTCTTTTAAAATTGTGGTAATACCATCCTAATCCATTCACTGCCTGGGGCAAGCCCTTAGGGAAGGAGAAGAGCAGTCTCAGGTCACACATTTGATTCTGCTTTTTGTTACTTCTGGGACTAGGGGTTATAAAGGTTTGCTGACTTCTTTTTCCCCACTACTCTTCTTTGTGGCCTCGTATTTAGAGTGAGGAATAAGACTCCAGTGTCATCTTATTCTACAGAGTCTCAGCCATGTGTGCTGACTTTCTCTTGTTGACAAGAGCAAACTGTGACTATTTTTCCCCTGTTTTCTCTTCAAAGCCAAATGCTTATTCTTGTGAACTCCCAGAAACTGGTTGACAGGATTAGCAATCAAAAAACCCACTTCTTTTAAACTAGAACATTTCCTTGAGAATAAATAGAAAGCAACTAACACAGAATTTTGTAATGCTGCTTTCAAAATGCATTTCACCAACATCATACAGATCTGCTTAAGATATTGCTACTTGCTATTATGAAATTGCATCTTTGCATCTTGGCTCAAGAGGAGAAAATCTTGAGACAGTTTTTATTTTTGTTGCAGTGAGTCACCACCTCCTTGCATAAACTGGTGGATCATATGGGCTGTAAGTATGACAGCAGCGTTAGTAACTCACCCATTAAAATGCAAAAGCCGTTAAACTTTTCAATAATTATGATTTTGTTTTTTTATAGAAAATGTGCATTGGAGCATAAGAACCTAAGTATCTGAGTTCAAGGAGAGTAAGGAAATTGATGTCTTTATGAGTCTTCCAGGAATCTGTTCCTCAGATCCTGAATCAAGGGAATTTTGATCACACCATAAAAGCCTCGCAGTTTATTTAAGCCTTTCCCAAACAGACAGTAGAGCAGATAGTCTTTCCTGTTTCAAATGAATCACAGAACTGGCACAAATCTTCTGAGGGCAGTCAGCAGTGAAGTCCTACTGTCATAATCAGTAATTTAAGTAATTCTGGTTCTAAGAGCTAGGAACGTATTCCAGGTCTAGGTACTCTTTCATTTTTATTCTAAGGACCGGATCATGGCCTGGGTAATCTGGTTGTACCAGATCATTAAACGGAGTGAGGCTCCTCTGCTCTGTGGTGCCTGTTAATGTTTCTCCCTACTATGGAAAAAACCCAGGAGGCTTTGGGACATCCAGGTCTTCTCCCTTAATGCTTAGGAACATGAAGCAAAAACATACTCCTGAATCAAATATTCACTCTGTAAATCACTTAACTAACATCAAGTTCCAACAGATGTAAGTAGAGAGAATTCTTTTTCTTTCACAGACATTTTGGCTGATTTTGAGTGGTCTAGTCTCCCAACTTGGGAAAATAAGGCTTTCACCATTCATGGTGAAGACACTGGAAGAAGCAAGCAGATTGACACAGAGCTATGGTAACAGTTCTATAAACAGTTACATAAATCAGAGTTCACAGTTATTAGCACCTGGTAAAGAACTACTACCATAAAATACTTATTGCATTTTACCTTGGCTGCTGCTTTCTTCATCAATTCCAATGCAAGTTTTATATTCTTTTTCACACCTTGACCCTAGGAAATGGATATGTGAAACAATCATTGTTTACAAATGCAGGCTGATAAAAATTCACTTATGCACATCCAAAATGCCTTTTAATGTTGATCCTATTACTTACTAAGTGTCATTCGGCTTTGAACAGTTACAACAAAACAAGCAGCTTTGTGTTCATCCTTCCTTCACAGCTCTACAAAATCTCAGTGATTCAGTCTAGAAACAATTATCTCACCAGTACGTTCAAGTGATTTTTATGGGTAAATAATACCATAGATCATTAATTTTGAGCAGGTAAGGAAGAATGAATAGCCTTCAAAGGGGCATAGGTTGTGCACAGTTTGGCAGTGAGTAAGAGCTCTCAGCTTTCCTGAAAAAGGATGTTAGAGTGTCTCTAGAGGAAATACACAGATGTCATGCTTATGATATCCACGCAAAATAATTCCAGACATAGGTCAAACAGATTATGTGTGCTCAAAATTAACACAAGCAAAACTTAAGCAAGCATTTTCTAGAGAAAAACCCTCCAATGTCAAAGGAATGAGACAAAGACCTAATAGTTCCTCACTAACATTTCTAACCTTTAGTGCTCTTGAATGTCTTATGGGTGACATCACTTAGCTGATACACTTTACTTGACTCAGATGGGTTATGTTTCATTTTAGCCTCTTCTGTCTACTGCTTCTAGCAGGGAAAAACTGACTGCATGCAGCAATAATTTAATTCCAACCAAAAAAAATCCCAGAGATCTAATAAAGGGCATTCTAAGAAAGGATCAAACTTTTACCTACATCTCTACACCAAAGCCTATGCCTACTAGCTGGTTGGATTCTTGAGGTGACAAGACATTAAGAAAAATTAGGATCCACAATTTGAGAGGTATTTTGATCTTGAATCTGGCTAGGAATAAAGTAACTAGACTGCTTTAAACTTGCTCTTCTTAAATTTTTTGTGCCTTTTTGGTAAAAAGCAACATTAGCTTCATAACTATTGATTGATTCTCAGAGTAAATCTAAAAGCACTTGTATACACACTTACTGTGTGTCACTGCAGATAACTTAGAAACATCATGTTATAGGAATGATTATTTTGAAGTGAAAACATGAAATATGACCTACCTTAAATAACACAATGGCATAATCATATATTAACACTGGATCTTCTGTTTCTATTGCACCCTTTGCATACCATTCTATTGCAGCTTCAGGATTTTTTGCCACTCCTTGCTGGCCCCAAAACAGCATCTGAGCCAACCGTTGCTAAAAGAAAACAACATAAGCAGTAATGCTATAAATGCTAGTATTGAAACTGGAACTGCAGGAGCAAACTTTTGCAGGCTTAGAAGCATTTCAAATATGTGAAAAAAACTAGTATACATCCTCAACAGGTTGAAAACAATTAGTTATCAGGGATATTCAGGGGACTTTCCAGTGGTGGAACATACTGACACTAACTCTACAGCAGGGTTTTTACAGCTGTCAGTATCACAGAAGTCTGGATTGATTTAAGTGCAGAGGTAAGTGACAGACGTATCTGATGCATGTAAATGGCTCAGTATTACAATATATCGCTACTGGTCTCAGATCAGCAGCAATAATTGCACTATATCAAATACAAAGCCGGGGAAAAGGATCAGAGAAGGAGGTTGCCAAGACTTGACAACTCTGCCCTTTTGCCTTGCATCATTGTTATGGCTTTTGCATGGTTACTGGATATTATTGAACAGGAACATGGGAAATAGTCCAAGCTCAGAAAAAAGAAGCAATTCTGGGTGGAAACAGAAAATGTCTGTCCGCTCTACTCCGCAACTTTCCTGTGTGGTCTATAGATGTACATTCCCGAATGTGTCTAAAACCAAGAAGGGAAATTTATTACTTTATACCTGTGCAGCTGCATTTCCTCTTGTTGCTTCATGTTTCAACCACATAAAGACATCACCATTTTCTTTTGTTTGAGCTTTTAGCAGTTCATCATCCATCAGTCTTATAGTTTCAACAAATGCCTGAAGAGTAGGTGAACAGAAAAAAATTACTTTCCACATGAATTGCACAATGAATTTCTATATATGCTACCAAAATGAAAATGCCATCCATTTCCTGCTTATCCCTAAAAATGCACGATCAATTCTGGGTATAAAATTCTCATCACTCCTCTGCTGGCCAGTGCATTAAGAACTATTCTTACATCCACTGTAAAAAACATTTACTGCTTTGTTCCAAAACTGTAAATCCACTCTGCACCAGAAAGATACGCCAATACATCAACAACTGAAAAAAACCCCACAAACCATCTTTTGGTTTTAAATGCACTTAAAAATCACAAAGAAGTGTTTTTAAGCCTTTTAAGGCTTTTTAATTTCTATAGAAATCTCTTTCAAAAGATAAAAAAAAGCTGGCAGAAACCTTGAGGAAGACCTGACCCACAGCACTGTTATCTAGGTAAGTCTGGGGACTTTTGGTTCTTCAGCAATTAAAATCTCTCTAATTTTTAATTTTAATCTCTCTAATTTAATTTTATCATTGACTTTTAAAGACCATTATTCTAGCACTAACTTTGACTATTGTTTACAAATAAAGTTGTGTTACCTCTCGTTTGGCAGCTTATTCTAAAATAATTTTATTGTAACTTTATCAGACAACTATTAATGACTTCGTTGTTAAACCAAATCATTAAATTTGATTATAGAAAAGGTGTAAGTGTGGAGAGGACAATTCATCTTTTGCAGGAACTCTGTCTCTTGAAACAGCAGATCAGTTGCTTAATAAACACATCCAATTATATTAACAATTGAAAATCTGAGTGAGGATTTAGGGCCCAAGAATAAGGCTTGGACTTTTATTAAAGACAGGCTTGTGGACAATTTTGAGGATTTGAGTCTGATTTTGATTTTGACTCCCCCTTTCAAAGAAACACAGTAATGACACCTACATACAATTTGGGGGATTTTGTAACAATCATCGAATTATAGAATGATTTGGGCTGGAAGGGACTTTTAAAGACCATTTAGTCCAACACCCCTGCCACAGAGAGGGACATGAATCAGATGAGCTAGTATTTGTAAATCAAGACAAAAATCTTCTGGCAACATAATATGAATATGAAAAATAACTTGCACAGAAAACAAATTCAGCTATATTTATAACTCTTTTACCTGTTCTCCTTTTATATTGTGTTGATCCAGGGACGTCTTTATTGCAATATTACTGTAATAAGCATATGACAGCTCCAAATCAAGTGGATAGTTATTAATGCCTTGGTAATGTTTATAGCCAAGATTCATCACAGAAAGTCTCTCGTTCCCCTGAGCACCAACCAAACTATACAGCAGTCCCTGGCAAAAATCAACATTCATAAACAAGAGTGAATTCACTGCACATCTCACACATTAAGCACTTTGCATGAGATTTACAGGAACAGAATGTTCATACTGGTAGCTGATTTACTAGCTATATCATGTAAACACAGTTACAGAAGCTAGCACAGCCCTAAAGCAGTTAAAATGTTTTATGTTTGCACAGAAAGGCTTGAAAGAAAAGCTAGGCTCTAAATACTTCTCAAGTATTGCATTTATTCTGTCACCACTAAGTGTGCAGCAATTTTTTAATGTCATTTTACTATGGTGTTGTTTACACTGTGACACTTTTTATACTCAGCAGTGACTTAGCTAGTACCACTGATGCCAACTGGAGTTTTCACACTGAATTCAGTGGAAACATATGGAAGCTAACAAACAGCATTTGAGAATCTTACCCTAGAGATCTGACAGGACTAGTAGGATGGGATCTATGGCTGATAAGGTTTCAGCACAAATCTCCTTTGAGGTACATGTTAATTGGTCTATGTACCACACATTTGCCAAAAAATATTTTCAGCACTACTATTATTTTTCACCTACACAGTAATAAAACCAGTAGTGTCCCATCTGTGCTGGATATTAAATTGTTTCCTACACTATCCAAAGCAGATCCAGTTATGAAATGACTTAGCCTCCATAATTAGCACTAGGTATACTCTGTAATTAGGGTATAAAAAAACGTTCCTGTCTAAGGTTTCTTGTTTTTGAAGGTTTGCAGGTGAGCTTGGTCTCCAATTGGCCTGTCAGGGGTTCTTCTGATTTAACATCCTGTAACCACAACAGACAGATCTTCTATTCTTTATGAGTGTTTTATATTATGCTATTATATCACAATTAAATATCTACTGGAAATTTTAGTCTTGCCTTCTTCCCCTGACATATGAACATCTACCCTTTATGTGACCTTGCAATAGAATCACACTGAAACATTCCAGTTATCTGAAACCTGCCTAAGAGGTCAGGAGTTCTCAAAGTCTGCAGTCGCTCAGCTGAAGCATGGTCACTTTTTTACAAAAGAAAACTGTTCTACTCTGGTTACCCTTGCTCATTTGACCATAATATACTCAGCTTCACTTTTTTGCACACTCTAAAAATCAGACCTCTTTCCTGACTGTACTATGCAACCTTTCCACTTTAGATTTGCCTGATCCGAGACTTTTGTCCTACCTGTCTTCAAATGACTGTGGGTGACTCAAGGGCTCATCCTAGCTCCACAGTGACTAGGAAAAGCAGTACTCTCTATGCTGTTCACTTTACCACCATTTCTAGGTCTTTACTAAATCACTGATTTCTTTGTTCTGCTTGAGCAGGATAAAGATTCCCACCACCAGGCCTTCATAAAGATATCACCGCCATCAAGGTATTTATTAGTAGCTTTACTGGAGAATCCCTTCAACCACCACCTGGAACTCAAGGCCATTTCACTTTTTTAAATTCAATTGATCAACCCATTTCTTAAATGCCTTTAAAGGTAATTGATTTCACAGACATAACAGAACATATTAAATATAGTACCTTTATATGATCCACAGACACACCGAGCCCTGTTTCAAATATAACTGCAAGAAAATAGGAAGCCTTATGGTATCCACAACAGCTGGAATCCACCAGGAGAGGGACAGAGGAGCCCAAATTGCTGAGGCCATTGGCGCTGGACAGACCTTTCACAACCTTCTCAAATATCCTCCGGCCAACTTCTACAACTGTATCACTTCCATCTTCTAACACTAAAAATAAAATACAGGACACACTCTTATTGCAAGAGTTAAAATTAGGAACCAATTTCCCCTCTTTATTTTAATGGGACTCAGATAGATTCTGTTATTTCTCATGCTGAATGGTATTCTCAATGTAGACAAACAAAATTCGTAGAGACACAAGGTATTATTGAATATGAAGGGTGAATAAAAATCCAAAAGACCATCTCAAAGTAACTAAGCACTAAAAACATAAGGATATTTCTATGATTCCTTCTACCTAATTAGCCATCCTTTCATCTGCAGCATATTGCAACATATAAGCCACATAATTAAGTTAGCTGATTTGAAAAAAAAATGTATAACACATGAACTTAAGTCAAATGATACTAAACTGCACAACAAATATTGTTGAGTTATTAAAGAACAATAAAAAAGAAAGGAAACATGATTACCATCTGGACTACTGAAATCCATCTCTTGTAACAGTTTGAACAAAGTCTGGTACTTTTCCCTGAGTTCTTTTCCCCACATGAAAGCTTCGCATTCAGATTTTTCTCCGTATTTGTGAATCAGCTCCAAATAATAGTTTTCATAGTAACCTAGAGAAAACAACATATTTTAAGACATGAAAGCTGACATTTTGGTCTTGAAAACAAGTTTCTGACAGAAAAAAAGATGTTTCTAGTAAACTAAAAATTCATGGACATGATGAACACACCCTTAACACAAAGCAGTGCTAAAAACTCACCCAGCTAGCACAGGCCACTTACAAATACATTTAGATTTCTTCTTCCATCCTCTGGTCACAATGCATGCAACCGAATTCTAATTAGTAACAAAAGCTAGTTTTCAGCACACATTTAAGCTGTGTCATTCTTCTTTCAACAAAGTGGACACTTTTGTAGAAAACTGTTAATTACTGAATGTTAAGCAACCGTGGCAGAAACATTCTAGCAAAACCCACCCATTTGCCTCTAGGGTCATTTTGAAAATGAAATGGAAAAAAGGCAACTGCATAGTGTACATGAAAGCCCGAAAGTATTTCTTTGTCCCTTTATGAACTTGTCTTATTAGAGAAGACATATCAAGATGATTTAAGCTTTTATTCCATGACACAAAAGTATCTGCAGGGACTAAACCCCAGCTCCAGCTACCAGTAACAAGACTAAACTCTTCAAATTGCATTTTTTTCTTGTTATGGCTGCATTTAAGTTTACTTTTGATGACCAATATCCAGATTATTAAAGGAAGGAAAACAGGTCTCCAAAGATGACAGTTTAAAATTCATGTCATAGATCAACACTTACAACTTCTGTGCATTTTCTCGCCTTGCCTTACAATATATGTGTAGTCATCAACTATTTCTTGAATGTCCATACATCTCTCGTAGTAAAGTTCAATTTGTTCCACTGTGTCTTTGTCATGATGAGGGTTAGAAATCTATAAAAAGGCAAATGATGGATAAATGACATCCCCAATACCTGTTGTTGTGTATGCTCAGCTAGAAAGATGCATTGTACAAAAATAACAAAAGGAAACAAATTCTTCACTACAATCAGCTTATCTGGCACATCATACTAGTGTGTCAGACAACCTGATGCTGGGCACGGTAGACTATTGTCTATTTAAATGGTCAGCATAATCCAAAAATCACAGACGAATCTCCAAAACTGGCCAAACCCATGTGACTTTTACCATCACTTTTATCAAAACCATAGACTAATCAGAGTGTCCAACTCTGTATCATCAGAAACTCTGGGAACAAAACAATACTGAAAATACATCCTTATTAAACATAGATTTACAGACACTGCTTTACACACTCACTTCCCAAAGTATTATCTTTTAGCATTTCAAATGGTAACTAATACTGCTAGATTTCAACAGAAAATTATCATATATGACATATGTTCCCAGATGCTACTGTGCTTCATCGCTAGTTTATCACTTGATGAGCACTCCATCTGAAAAAATAAAAGAGAGTCATAGCTGGCTGCTAACACTGCAATATTTCTAAGGAGTGCTTTTGCTTACCTGCTCTGTTTCCAACACGTTGAGACGATAGTATTTCACAGGCCCAAAAAACGCTTCAATACCATTTACATATCCACTGCCTCCAAGAACAAAGTATCCAGCAGTGTCATCATAATAGAAATCTTCCCTAAAACTTGAGAACATGAAAGAGAAGTAAGCTGACTATCTAGAGGTACTGTGAAAGAAGAAAGAAAAGTTAGTATTTCTCAGAATTTCTGCAACTGACAGTCTTAAGCTCACTGCCAGTATCTTTTTCTTTTCTCATTTGTTTATTCTCAAAATCTACTCTGCAATTTAGTGTGATAAACTTCAGAGTAAATTTAACAAATCCTGTGTCTACAAACATATTAAACCATCAGGGTGTTTTGTTTTTCTGACCTGTAAGTATCTTTTGATATTTTATGCATCATTACTCAACATCAATTTTTTCAGTTCCACATTTCCCTTTCACTTTTCTAAAATCAGCATATGAAAATTTAAGTTATCTGTCTCCTAGAGTTATCATCTGCAGCTTATCAATTTCTGTTTTTTAAAGCATAGCAGAGAAAGAACAACCCTGAAGTCTGCCATACAGTTCACTGTTATGTAGTTCCCTTATCAACAGTGGAATCTTTAGTTATTTGCATAAGAAAGAGTTCCTCTTAAATTACAGTGAAAGAGAACAACTAAAGATCCATTTTTAAAAATTATTCAGTTGCTTAGAATAAAGGACGGAGCAAGAATACTTCTGGTAGCAATTTTGCTCTCTAACTAAGCAAACCAAGTAACAATTTCCCTGGTGAAATACTACCTCTCACAGCAACAGCAAAACTAGACTTCAGTAAGGCCAAAAGTTCATTTGAAGACTGATCTTAATGCCACTGACCTGCCAATCAGTTTTCAGTGAGGGTTATCAGACTCTAGACCATGCACCATGTTAACTCATGGCATTAACAAAAATATTCAGCTCGTGCTTAATGTAAGGACAGTAAAGCAAACTGGTTTTGAAAGCATAGTGTAGAAAAAGACCACAGAAAATTTGCAAATCAACTGGAATCTCAGTTACAAACTTGTGCTCTCCTTCCCCCATTCTCTGTATCTGAACGTACACACACATATTATTCCACAAAGGGGAAAATGCTGCTTACGTGAAAGATTGATGATGATGTCTTTTCAAATTCTTCCCAACACTGCTTACTTCGATCTAAAAGAGCACAAAATATTAATTACAATAAAAGAAATGTTACAGGGTACATTTACAGCATCAAGTTGCCCCATGGGAAAGATTTAGATTGCATGTTAGGAAATATTTCTTCACTGAATGGGTTGTCAAGCACTGGAACAGGCTGCCCATGTTAGTGGTGGAGTCACCATCCCTGGAAGTGCTCAACAAACAAGTGGATGTGGCACTCAGTGCTATGGTTTGAGTTGGTATCGTGGTGTTTGGTCGAAGGTTGGACTTGATAATCTTTGATGTCTTTTCCAGCCCTAATGATTCAATGATTCTTGCTGATCCACAGCCCCAAGTCCTTCTCCCCAGGGCTGTTCTCAATCTACTCTCTGACCAGCCCATGTTTGTGCTTGGGAATCCCCTGACCCAGGTGCAACACCTTGCACTTGGATTTGTTGAACATCACAAGGTTCACACAGGCCCACCTCTCAAGCCTGTCCAGGTCCACTGGATGGCATCCCTCCCCTCCCTGTAGCATCTCAACTACACCACAGAGCTTGGTGTCATTAGAAAACTTGCTGAGGGTGCACTCAATCCAACTCAATCAATCAAAGTTGATTTCCCAAAGCAGGATGGTCTGAACACCCCCTCACAACTTCTAGTTTTAGATTTTTCATTCTTTTGCTATGTGACCATGTACAATTTGCAGTATTTCTCTCAGCCTGAGCTGTTAAGGAGTTTGTCAGAGGCATAATCAAATTATACAAATCTCAGCCTTGATCCTATAATTCATTAGCAAGCATACCTGCCCACCCTTAAAGGAGAGATCCAGTCGAAACCATTGCTTCAGAGGAAGGCTGAAGCTAGTTTTCACTGCAAGGTCATCCCCTCTCATGAGATGCATCTGAATATGCACATAACCTGACAGCAAGAAAGGAAGAATAAGGAAATAAATACCACAGAAACATTAACAACAAGAATGGGTTTACTAACACGTTCCTCACAGTGATTCTGTCCTCTTCACCAACAACAGGCATGTGGGCACTCACCAAGCCATACATCAGCTCTCAGAGTCCCACAGACACTGCTCCACAGTATTTCAGTTACACATCTCAGATGCTGATGCTCAGGCTCCCACATGAAACCACAGACTGAAAACCAACTGTCTGAGGGTTAAACAGACTAAACCTAAGGCAAACAGGGAGGCTGCCACAGTTCATCTCAAACATCAGAAAGCAGCTGTGACTTGCAGTAAACAGCACCAAGGACCAGTAAACAATGGCATCCACTCAGCACTCAACTGGTGACACGTTACTGCAGTGATCAAGTACAAGATGACTCTACCCTCCACTTCTTAGGCCTTCAGAAGCTACACTCACGGTCTGAGCTTTTAAGACCAGGACAGGTTATGATGATAATCTAGTCTAACAGTGAGAATAAAACTGGCCCTAAAACCTCGCCAAGTAAATCTCATATCAAGCCGATAACTTCCATATTTTTTTGTTCTTCAAAGAAAAGCATCCAGTTTATAATGGATAGATTAATTATCAAAATTGGCTACATGACAGAGAAAACGAAAATGACAAAAATAACAGAAAGGAAGAAGCCAGTTGTCAAACTTGCAAAGAAGGACAAAAAAAATGTATGATGAGAAAGCCAGGTGTGCACTTTTAAAACTCTGCATGCTTATTTCCTCTGTGAGCCTGGTAGCCAGCTCCCACCTGTCTTCTGACAAGAACAGAGCCCTACTGCAAGTGTTGCGAGACTAAGACAGTGCTACCTCTTAACTTCTGGACTGGGGAAACAGACTGATTCTTGAACACTGCAATGTAGGCAAGACCTTGAATGATTTTGACTTTTTCTGAGGCTACTTCAAATTATCAAAAATTTTTATGTTGTATGTATATAAGAATTAAGATCAATTTAAAATAACACTTCAATAATAATAAGAAAACTTGTTCATTGAGGTAAGACTGTTTAATCTCAGTTTACGTTCCTGGCTGTAAGATTCAGGCTATTCTCCTGACAAAGCAGACATTTCCTGAAGTTAGCCAAGATTAGATGCTATGCAACTACTTCTCAGTTTTCTCCTGTTAATTTAGTAACTACTTTCCCACTGAGACATTATAGTCAAAAAGAAGCATTTTGCAAGGGATCAGTTTCACAAAATAGGTCTGATAATATATTTTTATAAATGTTATTCCTAGGCACAGATCTATAAAGACTGTATTAGACTTCTTCTGAAAGCCATTAATAATATCCCTTACCTTCCTCATTTAGAAATACAGCAGGAGTACCATACATTTCTTTTGAATCAATAAAATAGAGTATACCACACAGATCCTTTTCACAGTGATGGAGTAGATACAGCCAGATTGAAACGGTGAACCTGCATGAGCAAAAACAAACAAAAAATTCACTCCTGATAAGAAGTCTCTCTAATTTGAAAAGCATGCATGTGACTTTAATTTAGCAAATCTGTTTCACAAATGTAATCTTCAGAATAGAACACATCCTCTGCAGTGAAAACCTTCAGAACAACCACACTTTAAGACTCTTGGATCTCTGATCTCTAACAGCAGACTTTTGTGGTAACAACAGGAGAAGAGAGTAAGGAAGCCTTATCTGAATCAATTCCAGAATGCTGGGTCAGAGCTACTTCCAGATCCCACATCAACAAGGAACTGAAAACACAACAGGGACAAACTGGAGCCAACCTCCCACATACAGACTACAAAACCAAATCCCCAGATGCATGGTCTTGTCATCTTGATTGTCAAAGCCAGTAAAAACTATAAGCTGTGTCTTCTGTACTAAAAGTGAACTGTGAAAATGTACTTGGGAGCAGCAGTTAAAAATGAACCCAATTCATTTGGACAGTGCAGATAGGTATGAATAGGTGCCACAGAAGTATCACAGGATAAATAAAGGTGGAGCCCCTGCAAACTAGGAAGCAGCACAAAATAAAAAACCAAACACCAACAGCACTATGTACTTAGAAATTTCTGTTCAAAGCTGGTTGAGGCACTAAAAGCAGAATTTATACCACAATATCTAATTTTAAGGAGTCCCTCTGTGCCAGACTAAATCTGCTGCCATGCTCTTAACAGAAATTTGATCACTTATTCCTGTAACATTGCCACAGCAGTTAGGTCAGTGTTGAATGACTTTCAAAATTGTACCTCCAATGTACAATTCAGCAAAGCATTATAATTATTATCATATCTGATTAAATAGTTCACTTCTCTTAGTGACTTTCAGAAACAGATATTCAGTTTTTGCATTTCTATAATTAATAAAAATGATCAATATTTGTTTATAATACTTTACAATTGGGTCATCTTGCCTTGCTTCTCTCTCAAGAAATTGCTTAACATGAGTACTTTGTACCTTCTCCTAAATGAAACCACTGTAGGTCTGAAAGCCTAACATCTGCTCTCCTGCCAAAAAAAAATGCAAGGGTGATTAAGTTTTCCCTAATGGAAACTTTGCCTCAAATAGCTAATAACACCAGTTTCTCCAGAGATGGTACACGGATGAGGTAGAAAGGTTTGTAAACAACAATCACTTGTCTATTGATCGTTAGGACCTACAGGCAAATACTGTGCTTCCAGAAATACTGCTCATGTATTTATGCTCATATATTGCTCTTTTCATCTTTCATCTCTGCCAATACAGCAAACTCAAATGCCTCAGTCTCCATTTAATCCTTGACTGCCAGTCTGAGACCGTATTTTTTCTGGACACATTTCCTGGGACAGAGTGTGGGACAGTGCTGACTCACTTCATATCCCCATTGCTGCAGAATGCCAAACAGAATGAGTAGTCCCTTACAGTCCCAGCCTGTCCTTGATGGAGGCTCTGCACTGGCAGCCACCTCAAATGACAGTTACCTATCTCGGGCTCTTTCATTACAAATCCCTGACTGACCCAAACAAGTAACCTCAGTTAGATCCATCTGCTTCTGTTGACCTTTTGTACAGTGGGGAACCACTGTTCTGTCACACAGCCATGACACACACTGAAGACATCACCTGAAGGCAAGAACTATGTGGAGCAGGTACAAAGCTGCATAAATTCATGCCGTACACCCTAAACCAGAGCTTGAGTGCCTCAGTGCCAGAAGCAGAATGCAACTGTGTCGGTGAGCAAAGGGCAGCAGGCTGTCACCCATCCTGAAGAGAGTAGGAGCCAAAAATTGCTCTGTACTTATGGCTTCAGTTATGGTTTGAGAGCTAGTAATTTGCATGCAACCTGTGCTCTCTGGCAAGTCTCCTTTGGCACTCTTCTTGTGGCCACAGGCCAAATGCAAACCAGCAGGCAAGTTCCAGCTCCTGCAGTCATTTCTTACTTCTGTAATAATGTTGCCAGGGTGAGAGCATCTGGTGGAAGGGAGGTGTATTTATATACCTCTTTTCCCCTGAAGTTGCAAAATAAGACTGAAGAGTTGTGACAGTTTTGGGAAGGGGGACCAGAGCAGAGCAAAATGACCTTATGAGAGCAATTTCTCTGTAACTGAGAAGTGTGCAGGGGCTAAGGAGTTGTACTCCTGTCTAAATGGGAGAGTTTACACAGCAATGGTAGAAGGAAATGGAGTGAGCTCAAGCTGAAAGACTTATTTAGGCAGAGGATTCTATCACTAAGGGCTTGTCTGCCGCAAAATAAACTAGAGTGTGAATTTATAGGGATAAAGCTGCTTCATGCTGCTTGCCCTTGCAAGAAATCCTACTCTGCTCTCGGTCTGCGAACAATGTTAGAAATGCAGATCTGTCTGTAATGCCGAAAACCCCAGGCTAGTTAGTCATGAGACAGCAGTCTGATCATGACAGCAGGTAACAGCTAACTCACCCTCCTATCTGTACCTCACCCATTCAGTTACAGCTACCAGTGGCATCTCTTACACACCACTGCACTAACACATGCTTCAAGTATCTTCCTGAGGTTCAGCTTAAGCCTGTCCAAAACTGAAATCAGAAGGGACTGCTAACTAGGTTCCTTTTGCACCTTTTCTCAAATTACTAGGCAGTATTCCTTCAATTTGTGGTATAGCCCAAGAGTTTAAGTACATTCTATAACCTTCCAAACCCAAATACAGCCCCGTTCAATTACTAGCCTATACTTACATGGGATAATCAATCTGATGTTGTCTGACTGTCTCAAGTTCTCTGTTTTCAAATGGTTCAAATTTCTTCACAATTCCTGTTTTTTCCCCACTGGAAGCATATATAAAGTTGAGAATCTGGACACCATCTGCAAAATACAGTCTTTCTTAATCTGACAGACAGAAAGCATTGATAACTAATTAATAAGCTCACATTCCTTCAGTCAAACATTTAAATCACACAGCAGATTAAAAGTTAACACAAACTCTCAATAAGTCCTGAAACACAAGTTCAGTTGCTGCTATTAAATACATTACAGTCTTGGACCAAATAATCCATGAAAAGTGAAATTGAGCCTGTTTCCAGATGGAATTAGAAGCAGGGAAAGAACAGACTTATTTAAATCTAAGATACTTAAAGAACCAGTTAGTAGAAAAGAAGTCTTTATTTATGTTACTCACTTAAATCTCATCCTATCTTTGGTCATGCCTAAGTGACATTACTCCACATTTCTTGGACTTGCTCTCCATTTGTACCTCTCTATTATACATATGCATAGATACCAATTCTGTTCTTAACTGATATGGATAATCCTGTAATAAAACTGATAAAGCTGCCCCTCCTCAGAAACACAAGAAAAATCTTCAAGGCCATGATATATCATCAGCTTGCCTAGAGAAATCTAAAAACCAAACAAAAAACCACCAAGAAAACAACAAAATAAACCAAACCCTGAGCAATTTGTTACAAATTTATTTCAGGAAACAAAATTTGAATATTATTTCCTCCTATTGTCTATTATATTGATTTAAGAAACAGATAACACGGACAATAAGATGCTTCACAGTGTTGTCAGATAGCACATGCTGTCTCCAACAAGTATTTTAGAAAGCCCCTAAAGGAAGCAAGATGTTCCCTGTTCTTCTTCAGAGCATTTATATGCTAATGTAGGGAAAATAAACGACACAAATACCATTATGGGATTTTCTAGGAGAGAACAATTTAGAAACAAACGGGCTTTTTCTTTTTAGGTTCTGCTTTGAGTATGCATTGAGGGCAAGAAGAATTATCAGCGGGTGTAAAGCTATAGATAGGCAGGCAGAAAAAAAAGTCAGAACTCAAAAAATCTAGAAAGCAAAGTTGTTTCAGTAATCTATACAGTTGGCAAGACATGATTTTTTATTTAAAACTATTGGGTTTTTTCCTAAAATGCTTGTTCATAATGGTTCTAGGGAAAAAAAAAAGTGGTGCTATAAAGTTTAATTCACTACAAAGACTTGAAAATATGTTTCTGAGTGTGAGGCCATCATCTTAAGCAGAAGGAGACTACTCGTGTGAGAATTATGTGTGCATGAACTGTAGAACTGACTCTGAAATAATGCAGTAAGGGACCAAACAACTCTCTCTGAAGATAAAGAAATGATGTCCACCGACACTGGTGGGTTTTGACTAAAGTTGTCTGAATATGCTTAGAAAATAGAAGGCCAGAATGCTACCAACCTCCAGGCTGGCTGTGAAGAAACAATCTGAAGAGCAGGATGGCTTCAGCAACTTGCAACTCTAACCTCACAGTTATGGAGATTACATATTCAACAATATTTCCCAAGTAAACCACTGTATGTAACATTTACTATTTACTACCAGTAGGCGCTTTTTAACAGCTTACCAGAGATGTCATTTGTTTCCTTGGGGAAAAAAAAGTGACATTACACCTACCACTTTCATGAGGGCACTGAGGTATTCTATTTGCCTGGAGCATCCACAAATAGTCAGCACCCCACTGAAGACAAACTTTATGGTCCTTATATGGCCGTTCAAAAGGTGGAACTGCCTCTAAAAATGTGTAATTCTTGGCAACCGCAGCCTGGTAGTCTTCACTCTGCTCATCATCATAGTTGCTAGCTGATTTGTGACTAATCCATGCGTACAATATCACACTGTGCACTATTATTGAGTTTCTGATGATATAATCATCTCTGTAAACCATGATGCTTGGAAATTTCAAGTGTACTTGTCGAGTTCTGCTAACATAAAGGTTCTTCTCATCCTTCCATCTCCTTCTATACACAGGTACACCAGTCCTGAACTCGGAGGAAGCTACTGCTTCCAAACTGACAATACAAGGCTTAGAACATAAATACTGAACTGAAACCTCAGAATTGTTACAAACTTTCCTTTCTAAAATGTTTAAATGGATAAAGTCCACATAATCCATATTTTTCTGAAACTGTGGAGTAACTGCCGTTGTCTGTAATGTCTCCTTTCCAAAGGACAGCACAAAGTTCTGGAAGAAAACCCAAACACAAACATGTTAACCAAAGAATCTAAGTTTTTGTGATCACTCATATATTCATGGTAATAACAGAACACTGCACAAGCACGTTTATATACCATACTTCAACTTGAAAATATGCGGTTTCTTTTACACAGCAAGTAGACATGGATAACTGGAGAGCCACCATCAAGATTTTAATGGCAACAGCTTCCCTGCCTCAAGTTCTCAAAGTTACACATGCTTCTACAAACAAATTGTATTTACAGGGTGTATCCTTCAGCCCTTACGCAAGTGGAATCCGGTCTGAGATAGCAACTTACACGTCATGCTATTTACACATGCTCCTAGGATCAGGCCTAAGGAGTGTACATGAAAATGTACTGGCATATATTCATCATATCGTTGTTTCCTAGGACGGCCCCAGCCTGATGTTTCTGTCTCTTCTTTAAAAGTTAGCTAATTTTGTTACCTGTCATGCAGGTCCCTGAAGGACAGAACAACAACAAAGGTTTCCTGAGAAAAAATTAATATTCATGAAGTGTTTAATTTTTGACATGTTCCTATCCTGAAGATGGACTTGGAAATTTGAGCAGCAAGACCAGCAGGCTGAATTCGCTCAGCTTTTGCTCTCCACATATAGTTTGAGAGTAAGTGCCTGGACATACAGCAGGATTATCCTCTATGCTAAAGTTCTTGTCTCTAAGGCTTCAAACAGCTTCTTTTCTTTCTGCCCTGCAGTCAGCATCCAGCTTGATGCACTGCCAAGGATACTGGGGATTACTTAGCTCTGAGGGCCAGCTACCAGCACAGCGGCTCCGCCAGGTCCCCTGCTCTGTCTAAAATATTCAGAATTGTCACTTAGGATTACCAGGAAAGATGGTCATTAAGATTGCTCAAAATGAGATCTGTCTTGGGTAACTTTTAAATTTGCTAAGTTTAAAAAAATTTAAAAATATTTATCTTGGATACCTATCTTGGATTGATGGCTTTTTCACTGTGATTTGCAAAATATTTAAAAGGTTTAGCCTAGTCATTAATACAGTTCTAATCATATGATTATGATTCAACTAATCATAGAAATTATGTGCTGTGCACCTGGAGGACTTGCCCACAGTCCAATATGGGGACCAGTAGAAGTCCCTAATGATAAACTATTTTTCCTTTTATTTCTTAAGAATATGTTGATGCTCCTTGAGAGCGACACTGAAAAAACATCAAGCCAGTAAGGCCTGTGAAGGTGTAAATATTAGGAAAAGTCAGAACTAAGTCCTATAGTACTTCCTTGTTCCTACAGATGAGGATTTTGGATTTAACTGTGTGATCAAATGTTTTCCCTCAGTTCCCTGTCTCCTTAGAGGTGCAAAAGAGCTCAAGGGTTGTTAGTGGAACTATGCATAGAGGGGCTATTTACTTCAAGACCTTGACTTTATTAAGGGCAGACACTGGAAGATGTAACTGAATGAGGGAACTTTTAGATGAAAAAGCTACATATCATTGCTAGTAGATGGGCAGCTCTAGATCCCTAGATTTTAGTGATTTTAGGTCTTCCTGAACTTGTCACTTAAACCACTTTCCATAAGTGCAACCTAAATGCTCTTTATCTTCCTGAATCTGACAAGAGACACTGCAAGCAAGATGTGCAGTGATGCTGAACACTGATGAACACATGTAAGCACCAAGATATACACCTTGAATGAATAAAACACTAAAAAATGCCAAACGCAATACACTACGCAACTCAGTATTTTGGCTTTCTACAATAGGCAGTCTTGGAGTGACAGCCTTCCTCTCTGCCACGTTTCCCACTCTACAAAATGGGTATCAGTTAGAGCACAGTGCTAATAATGCCAAGGTTGTGGGTTTGATCCCTTTATGGGCCGTTCACTTAAGAGTAGGACTCGATGATCCTTGTGGGTCCCTTCCCATTCAGAATATTCTGTGATTTTGAGATATTGTAAAAAGTATGCAAACTGAAGGGGCTAAAAAAGGAATAGCAATAGGAGGTTGGTGTCCATTGGAACACATGGTATGGTGTCTACCATATGATGGAATAACACACATACACAAATACTGAGATAAAAGTTGATGAGGGAGCCTTGATTTTAATACTGAGTATCTTTCAGAGCTTTACTTGACAAAAGATACTATTCTTTTACCTTTCCAATATAATTCTTCTTTAAATGCTTCCAAAAGCATTAAAAGCCTATAGCACCAGCAACAAATCATCCTAAACCTCTTGTACTTGATGATTATCATTCATATTTCTTGATCTTACAATAAAGAGTACTTGTAAGTAGCTTAATCTTTGTGATATGGGGGCTGTGTCATGAGGAAGATGGTAATATACTATGAACACAATGCCATGTGGTTATCACAAGATGTAAAAGTCCGTCAGGTAGATACTACAAAGCATAGTATACTACAAAGCATAGGGGTACTACTGTGTGCTTACCATACACACACGCACTTACTGTCAAAACATACACAGCCAGCTCTCAATTTTCTCCGTGGTTATCCAATACAGAGAGATGGGAACCAGCCTCCAGCAAAGACAAGCTTGGCCTTGGCACAGTTCATTAACAAAGATGCAGCAGTGTATGAATACGTTCATCTGATTTCCAGTGAATTGCAGAAATTTTGTGGTGGGGATCCCAAAGCATTAAGCTCTGAAACCCAAAGCTGGCTCTTTGTAGAACAATTTCCATGATGTTCCTAGAGCACTTAAGCATAATGCACCACGCTGCTGATGCGTAAGTTTAGTTTCAGCTCTGCTGATCGAGTGCCTTTCCCATAGTGCCTGATCTGCCAAATGGCTCCCCACAGGAGATGTTACTTTGTATTCTTTGGTCCCTGGGTATTACTTGAGCTGTGTGCTGCCAAAATGCATGAAGTATATTTGAGTCTGCTGCTCTATCCCACCTAACAAACCCCTCAGGAGGCTCTTGCAGTAAAGAGCATGGAGCAAAGAACCCTGAGCAACCCTACAGTGATGGAGGCCTGACAGAGACTGCAGACCATAAACTTTCAGACTATGACTGAGTCTCTGTTACCACTTGGTTGCCTCTACACAGTGCATGCAGTGTCTATCATCTAAATGTTCCTACTTGGTGAGAAACCCTCTTCCCTTCCTGTTATATCAGACAAGGCAAAGTTAAATGGGCATCACCTCTGACACAGAGTAAGGATGAAAGGATTACACATTGAGTGTGATTATGGGACTTAAATACAAAAGTTTCCCAGCACAGTAAAGAGGCCAGCTATGCTGATTCAAACTATTATCAGGAACTAGGCAAAGTTCAACAAGACAGACATAAAGGCTTTGTCATGTGGGGCAACTTAGCCACTAAGGCTGTAAAAGTTTTTTTGCTTTTCTTAAATCCTGATGAATTTGAATGAATTAGTCCAAGTAGTCCCATCAGATCTCGGTATAAAAAGTTTGGGAGGCAAACACAGCAAGTGTTAGGAAACTGAACATTTTTCACTTGCTGGAGATCTCGAGGACCCTCCATGAGTTCCACACAACCCTATGAAACCTGCACCTGTTTGCACAAAACCTGAAAATAACCGCAGTCCTTCACCTGCAAACGCCCAACACGTCATACTACGTTTTAAGATGTGTGAAAAGAAGACATGACAAAAAGAGGTAGCGATTTGCTGCTCTCCATCACCACCAACACAGTACAGGCATACAAAGACTTTGACCAGAGCTTACGCTCAGCAGCATAAAAGATGAAAAAGCAGTTTAGTAGATGCCCCTAAAACGCGGTTGTTTCCATAAGCCAGTGCAGCACTATGCTCAGTCGCGCATCTGTAAGCAGATGTCAAAGGCCTCCCCATTCCTTCCACTCCAGAAATTTATCGTCAACCAGGGCACAAAGCTTAACACTTCGATGTGACGACTCGGCGAACCCCAGCTCGATAAGGCAGCGCGACCCGGGGGGCTGGGAGGGGGCGCGGGGCCAGGCCGCACAGCCGGGGGTTGGCTCCGAGAGGCGGCCCCGGCACCGAGCCCCCCGCGCACCGCCGGCTCCGGCTCCCTCCGCCCTGCGCGTACGACCCCCGGCCCCGCACGGACCGGCCCCTGACGCGACGCCCGGGCTGGGCCGGGCGCGGGGGCAGGTGCGGGGCCGCCAGCACNCGCTCCCGCGTGTCCCGGAAGGCCGCGCAGGCCCCGCGCCGTGGTGTCCGCCGGGGCGATGGCGGGGCTGTCCCGCACGCTCGGCGTGTTCGGCGCCTTCGTGGCCCTGGTGGGAGCCGCCTTTTACCCCATTTACTTCCGGCCGCTGCTGCTGCCGGAGGAGTACAGTGAGTCCCTGCGCGGGGGGAGCTGACCGGGCCCGGCCGTGGCGCGGTCTGTGCCCGGGCTTGGGGGAATGCTGGGGCTGCTGCTTGTGAGTGACTTCCAAGGGGCTTTCTGCTCGCCTAGGAGACACCTGGAAACCGAAATAATACAACTCGCAGTACCCTTATTTCGGGTTATTGGCCAGCACGTGATTTAGAACACCCTTCAGCTGTTCCTTAGAGGATTGAGATGCAGTTGAAGAAATTGAGATCAGAGCGCTGGAGCATCTCTCCTNGACGAGGAGCAGCGGAGGGGCACGGCGGGGCTCGGCCGGCGGCCGCATGCTGCCGCTGCGGCGGTGCCCAGCGCGCCCGGGACTGCGCGGCCGGCCCGGCGACAAGGATGCGGCAGATCCGGCTTCCTGGAGGAGGGGCCGCCGCCCGGGCAGGGCAGGGCAGGGCAGGGCCGGGCCGGGCCGGGCCCCGCTCCGCCGCCGCAGGCGCGGACGGNAGAAAACCTTGTAGAACACTTGAAGAGAGCTTGTAAGAAAGCTGGGGTAGACTTTTTAGTAGGGCCTGTTGCAGTAGGACTAGGGGTAATGGTTTTAAACTAAAACAGGGTAAATTCAGAGTAGATAGAAGGAATACAATTTTTTATGATGGTGGTGGTGAACCACTGGAACAGGTAGCCCAGAGGAGTGGTAGGTGTCCCATCCCTGGGAACATTCAAGATCAGGTTGGACAGGGCTCTGAGCAGCTTGATCTAGCTGAAGAAGTCCCTGCTCAGTGCAGGAGAGGTGGACTAGATGGTCTTTAAAGGTCNACCAGCGCAGTCCCGGCCCGGGCCAGCTCCCGCTGTCGGGCGAGGCGCTTTAGGGCGGCGCGGCGGGACTGGGGCGCAGCATCTCGGGCTGCGCGGGCCGGGCTGACAGCGCGGCGGCACCGGNACTAGATGGTCTTTAAAGGTCCCTTCCAACCCAGACTATTCAATGATCGTATGAGCTGTTTGAGTTTTGTTTCCCAGCTGCAATTGAAGATCTGGTTTAAACCTTAGCAACCAGTTGTGATGGTTTGCCAGAACTGGTCTCAGTCTGCAGAGTCTCTGAAACTGACTCTTGAGGAAAACCCTGCTTTCCTGCCAGAAACACCTGCCAGGAAAACCTGCAAAAGCCCACAACTGACTCAGTCCAGGAAGCCCTAGAGGGCACCTGCAGGTCCAGGTGTGAAGCCTCAGCGGCTCCAGGCAGGTGTTCCATAGAGGGAGCACCCATTACTCCTCAGCTTCTGTGAAATACTGCTGAAGGAGATGGAGGAAAAAGTTCTGGTGCAACCAGCCTTGCCCCCTCACTTCAATTTTTATGAAACTAAGCAAGCTGATCACATGAAGATATATGTGGTTTATCTGCCAAGACAACTGAAGATTTCTAGGAAGGAAAAAGAAAAAGGGTAACAAACTTACTGGAGCTTATTGGAGGGGCTTTGGCCTTGCATCAAAGCTGAAGTAAAATTTAACTTACAAGCAAGTTTTTATTGAAGGATGCTATGTTTGTGAAACTTTGAGACCTTCAGCACAAGCCTTTTCCACATGGATTAATTAAAACAGTGGTTTGACAGCTGCTGTTTGTGACATTTTCACAGATTTCCTGATTTTCTGAATTGTGAGACTTGGCTCCTTCCCTATCCTGTGAAGTGGCTCTCCTCTCACCAAGACTGAATCTTCCTTGTCCTTTTTTTGGCTTACCTGTCTTCCAAGTTGTTTGCAGGCCCCATATCAGTCTCTCTATTGACTGTTCCGTGTCCTGTCTGTATTTTTATCATCTCTTACTTCTTTGCACTGGTTTCTCTGCCTGACCAGTTAACAGCTCCTGCTGCTCGACCCAAATGTGTCCCCAGAACTCTCAGATTGGTTCCTGTTTTGGTCCCTGCCTCTCTTCTAATCTAATCTAGTTTCTACTTAAGACTAAATATCTTTCTCTTTCATGTCCTACAGGAAGTCTCATTCCTTGCCCTAATTTATTCTGTTCTCCCCTTCTGGGTTTTGTACCTTTTCCTTTGAAATTAGACAGTTCCCTGAGATTTTGTTTGCTGAAAAAGATGAAATGGAATCACCATGCTCAGTGAACAGAACTGGAGAAGCTGTATCTGCCTCTAGTGCCTATCCCCTTGCAAGGAGAGTCAGTTACTGTGATATTCCTGCTAGTCTCCAGTAGCATTAGGCTTGTACCTAGACAGCCTGATAACATGTAGTGCCAATGCATTCCCAGTGGGATAGGGTAATGAAAAATTTCAGTTTTAAGGTGAGCTTAGTTTTGAGCTTCCTCTGAGAATGTGCACCCTGCAGGTTCTTAAAGGCTTCAGAAGTTCAGTGGTGTGGGCAAAAGGTTAGTTCACCTGAGCTTTGACTTCCTGCTTCAAAGTACCACTGTGGTGGTGAAGTATGTAACTGGAAGTGTAAGAAAAGGAGGGGCATTTAGTAAGGGAAAATAGTATCATTTTCTCCATTTCTCTTTGTGTAAGTGTTTGAATCTTTCAAAGAAAAAAGAAAAGCCTGGGACAGGCCCAATGTATGGAGAAATATCCCTCAGATACTGAATTTCACAAAGTTTACAAGCAGTAATTTTGTAGGTGCTGTCACGAAATCTGTTTGCAAGATCTTTCAGGGCCTGAAAATGAGAATTGCCCAAAAGAAAAAAACCCTTTTGACTAGTTTTATGTTGAGCATATGAATCATAGCTTCTAGAAGTACTAGTCATTCCTTAAGTGTTGGGATCATGGCAGGTGTTTTGGCATCTTTTATTAAACAGTAGGCATTGTTTAAAGATTATTATCTTATTGTTTGTAGTCTCTCAAAACAGACTAGCTATTAGTGTCTCAGTGAAGTAGGAATACTGCATTTGCATTGTGTAGGCAGATACTCCACAGAATTTTACTGTGTAGCATCTAGAATTAATAAAATTTTTAAGATTGTTTTATTGGGTGCAATCAAGGTATCTGGTATTTTCTTTTTTCTAGTAGTGTCCTTTCTGTTGTGTTTTCCAGAGAAAGAACAGTCAATAAACCGAGCCGGTATTGTTCAAGAGGATATTCAGCCTGCAGGTACACTTGATTTATATGTTTGCGTTGGTTGTTTTAAAGACCCTCTTGAAGTACCGCCTGAATTTTTATATGGATTTAAATAATACAGTGAAGAATTCATTCAGAGAAAACATATTCAGTAAACTTGCCATTAAATTATTTTTCAGGCTAATTCCTCACTAAAAAAATTATGGTTTTAATGAAACTCAAATTGACTTAACTGGCCAAATAAGTTGCAGAGTTTCTGTTGTCTTCACACTTTCTTAAATAGCTGCCAGTTTCCACTCCTGAACCAGCTCAGAGCAAACAAGAACCATGGATAGGCTGAGCTGTAGCTGTAAAGAACAATGTTGCACCCTCGTTTTGTGGAATACCAAATTCTGCGGAAACACAGTTCATCAGCACTTTGGCAGTGCCTCCCAGCCTTATGGATGGATGGGCCATGGAGAAATCCACTACACACCAAGGAAAATTTGGAATGCAGTGCTAATAGCTTTTTGATCCTTGCTGTTGCCAGTGGAAGGCTTAGAAAAGCATACAAGGGAAGTAAAATTCAAGTATAGCAGCCTATTCTTGATAGTGCATTTCTTGATAATGGTAAATGGAATGGCTGTTCATTATGCAAGGCTGGCACTTCTTGATTAAAGATGCAAGAGTACCTGTCTTGATGAAACAGATAATATCTGAATATGTTAAAGGGTAATGTATTTTTGTTTTTGAAAAAGCCCAACATCAGCAGCAGGGGAAAATCAAATAGGATTAAAACCATGATCTTATTACACATATTAGTTAGATCATTAGTGCAGGACTTGCTTTCTACAGAAGTGGTAAAATGCTGAAGAGAAGTAGGAAGGGTATTGTGAAATAGAGGTCTGGTAAACCTGTCTTTTTTACTAAACATTCAAGAGGACTGGACTGGCTCATTTATCCAAGATGCAGATACTCGATGACCAGTTCTCCTCAGTATAACTTTTTCATCTGAATTTAGTTGCTGATGAGTTACTAGATCCATGAAAATGAAACGTAGACAAATTTAAGTGCAAGGTGCAGTTCTAAATGATTGATCCAACAATATTAGAACACCTTACCTATGACTGTGATAGATTTTTCCATTATCTGAAGCTTAAGATCAAGATGACGTCTTTCTATATATTTTTGCAAGTTTAAGCAGAGTTGCGAAGTCAGTGCAGAAATTGTTGCCTTCTTTCATTGTTTAATACACAAAGCTGGAATAGCAGACCTATTTTTTTTTTCCTCCAATAGTCTAATTATCAACTGCTGGTATTCTCATATTTGATTTGTAGGGTTAAAAGTGTGGTCGGATCCATTTGGAAGAAAGTAATGTTGGCGGCTGGGTGTATTGCAACACTGAAGATGGACATCTTCAGCTGCTGCTTCTTTCACTGAAGTATGTCTTTGGGTGTCGCTGGAGGAGAATTCTGAATATGCTGTGTGGGCACACGAGGAGCAACAAAGGCTACTGGTTGGAATCCCAAGAGATAAAAACATGCTAGTTTTGAGGGAGAATGCTGGTGCATAGCTCACAGACTGTTAGAGAGCTGAATGATTCTTGAGTATAGAAATGAAATATTTATTTCCATGAGAAAAGAAAAAAGGATTTCCTTCTAATCTGTAGACACTTGTAAATTATGAACAGAATAAATCATGCAGACTGCTGCAATTTCCTCTCTAGTTTGAAAGTTACAACATGGTGAGTGTAAATTTGTACATTAAAATTTTTAAACCAATGTGTACTGTTTGTCATTGTTTTGCAACTGTGTGTGGAAGGTACCTTGGCCACCTGCCAGGTGTCTCCTGTGGCCATTCTTCTTACTCCTGCTCCTCCGCAGGACAGGGGGAGTAAATAGAATGACAAAGCTCATGGGTCTGAATAAACACAAGTTTACCAGTTAACTTTTGCAGGCAAAACACTCAACTTGGACAAAATTAACGTAGTTAAGTAAGCAGCATTACATCATACAACATTTTAAAGACCATTGCAGGATCCTGTATGTTTTGAAAAATGTATGCGCAGAGAATGTTACTCCTAACGTTAGCAGATGTTTGTTATTGTTTTGGACATCACACAGTTTTATTGGGACAAGAGATGAAAGACTCCATGTTTACAGTGTTATTTTCCAAACTGCCATTCTGCTACTTGCTATTCTATTTCCACCTCTCTTGTCATTACTCTCCACTCAGACACACCTTTCCTGCTCTGAGTTAGTTTTTATTTAGTCTTATATTATCACCCTAAGCATTACAGTATTTTCTGTTTGCTTTCTGGGAGAATGTGTTTGACTCCTTTGAGCTCTCAGGTCATTTTGCATGATGGTTGGAGCCAGAGTGAGTGTATTCATTCCGTGTAGGGATCACAGATTGGTTTGGGTTGGGAGGCACCTTAAAGGTGATTTAATTCCAACCCCGCTGCCATGAGTTGGGACATCTGCTAGACCAGGCAGTTCAGGGCCCCATCCAGGTTGGCTCAGAACACTTCCAGGGATGGGAGATCCACAGCTTCTTGGAGCTATTTGTTCCAGTGCTTCATCACCCTCACAGTGAAGAATTTCTTCCCCTATCTCATCTAAACCTACCCTCTTTCAGTTTCACTACATAGAACAGAGCAACATTGTCACAAAGCTAATTCAGTGTTTGCTGTGGAAAGAAGAATAGAGCTGAAAACTGAAGAGGTTTTTATCATTTAAACCTTTCCTCAGTGAGACTGAAAAAAACGAGGGAGCCTTGGTTTTTTGTTTTCTTGAACAAAACATTCATGCATCAGACCATTTCAGCCAAGTTTTTTCATTTAAAATACCTCAGTGAAAATAAAGCATTGCTGAAATGCAGATACTCCATCTGCAACTGACAAACTGCAAAACAAAGACTTTTAGGAGAATGTAGGAATTGCTCAATTATGCAGCTTCTGTTACTTGGTGGAACAAATGCTATAAAAACATACATCATGGTAGTGTGGAACCATCAGGATAAATGATGTGACAGAATGTGACATTACTTTGGGGTTAAGAGATAAGACAATCTCTGCTAGTCGTTTACTTTGTGAAGTTGAGCAATTTGCTGGGTCTGGATCTTCCCTAGAAAAATGTTAGATGACTTCTGAACAATGGCTGCTGGTGGCAGGTGCTGAGCCTTTTGCCTTCATGTTACTTAAATACTACAAAACATTTGAGTACCTGAACTCAGTTATTTAGCATTTATAGAACTATACATGTCTGTTGGTCATGATCACTAATTCCTTTCGGTGCAGAAAAGCTTGGTAAGTTTTGTAATTGCCAATTTGTACAGAATTTACAGCAGTTCATATCAGTTGAGTACTACTTAAGTGAATCTAAACTCTAAAAATGGTCTACATTGGTATTAATGAGCATCACTTCCCACTCATGTTCCACCTAATAAAGTGAGCTGATGGATCATGTCTTTAAAGCATTAGGATAGTGAATGTCTTTTTCAAATCTTTGCCATTCTGTCTGGATAAAACTGTAAAGTCAATGAGGAATGTACTGCAATAATTATCCAGAATTTACACTGAAATTTTCTGATTGCTCTGGCATGCACTGGTTGCCTGGAGACTTGCCTGATTCTCATGTGGTAAGTCCTAGTCCTGCAGCTGGCTTTGAGACAATGCTTTGTTCTGCTCGTGGATGCTTGACATAAGCCTCTTCTTCCAGCTACCCAGTGACAGCTGAGGTTCAGTGTAGTGAATTGTGATCTCCAGAACCCTTATCTTGCTCTGGAAGTAAGAGCTCTTAGCTACTTTCATAACCTCCAACTACTATTAATTTGGTGATTGGGAGGGACTAGGCCTGTGTTCTGCAGAGCAACAAAATTTGCTAGTTTTGGTCAAGTTGTTCTGATTGTTTTGATAAAAATGCCTTCTTAGAATATTTTTAAAGCAGTTACATCTGTTCGGTTACATGAATGCATTTTGCTTATTTACTATAGCTGGACTGTGAACAGCAAATATACCTTCAGCCCTTGAAGGACTGAAGAAAAGTTTTAAACAGTGGTTTGAGATCCCAGTAGAAACCGGTTGTACTAAGTTTAGGCCTGTTGTATGCTGATGTTTTGAAATTATTAAAACTTGTTCCATAAAGAGCAAATCTGGCATTTTGATCTAAACACAGCTTAGTTTTGAAGCATTGCAGACTGTTGATGATGCAATGAAACCCTCAAGTACAAACACTTGAGAAGGAGTAAATATGGCAAAAGATACGGGCAAATAGCCAGATTATATGCTTGCATGAGAAGGAACCATCTCAAAAAATGAGTATAATATTCAGCAAAAGAAATCCCATGGGATTTTGAAAAATCAAGTGGGATTTTTCTTGGTGAATATTGTATTTATTTACTGAGATTATTCCAAATGATGAGAGGGGAATTTTTTATCTGTGATACTCAAAGCACATCAGATAGTCTCCAGTTACTGTGAATTTTACTCTATATATGCCCTCCTACAAAAAAACAGTCCAGAAGAAGAAGTTTGCTCACGATTTGCTCTTTTCTAAACCAAATTAAAGCATGTATTTTCCCTTCTTGCAGTCTAGCAATAATTAACTACTCATTTTTTCTGTACTATGTACACTCCTACTGACCTTCGTGTTAACCTGCAGACACAGCAGTAAATGAAAAGCTGTATTGGCTTTTTCTGTTGTGCCACACAACCCAAAAAAGTATGTTTGCTAGTGGAAGGAAATTATTCTCTAGCTTCTGAGAAAGTGCTGTGGAATATACACTGTTTCTAGGTGGACAGTGTACAATAGGTGAGAGCGAAACACAAAGTTCAGGTCAAAGCTTAGCACCCTGTGATCCGAGGTCTCTTTCTCCATAGTGCAGACTGTGTGGGCCTTGCAAGAAAAATGGTGCAGTGTTTAAGACACTGTCTTGGAAAATAGGACTGTTGTAGTCAGTTCCATATTCCACCACGCTTTTGTCTGGCAGCAGGTAAGTAATTCAGCCTTTGAGCTTCAGTTCCATCTGTAAAATAGCCATAGGTAGTGCTCCCCTTCTTTGCAATTGAAGGTAAATACAGGAGTGTGGGGTTTTTCAATGCTCTAGAAAACTTTTTTTTTGATGTCTGAGAAGTTTTCCTCAAGGTTAGGAAAAATTGGTCTGAATTTGTGTAAGAATCAGGTATTTTGGTTCCAAGAATTTAAAATGTTTTGAAGAATGTTTTCCAACAGAAAATAACAATGAAATTTCCCAGATCTTTTTACTGCTGAAATACTATGTTCTGAGAATGGAAATTTTATATTTTGGGAGGCAAACAGAAAACTCATCTGTTTTTCATAATATGAATATTTTTTAGAAGATCTGCAAATTTGAGTAAGTTGAAATTCAACCCAATGTGAATATTTTGTACAGCTGTACAAAAAAGCAGAAAACTGATCAGTTTTTGTTCATGGCCCAGGTGCCTCAGCAATTTTGTGAGACTCATCAATTTTCAGTATTTTGAGTTGCTATTTCCCTTATTTTCTGTAACAATGGGTCCTCCCTTCTGACCTTGGCATGCCAAAAAAGTAACTGAAAGCCTTCTAAGAGAGCTGCAGGCACCAAGCAGAGGAGGCTGGGGCATAGTGAAAGGAGGTGAGATAGAACTTGAGATACTACTGGGAAGAGTGTTGCTCCTGTAGCCCTGGAGGAACACTTGGAAGTGGAGTGCTGGATATGAAGAGGAGACAGCATACTGGTCAGTTGAATGGGAGCATGAGGGACATAGGACATAAATCCATTGGAATACAGTCTATATAGGCTTTGCAGCTCACAGAGCAAATTGGGATACCTCTTGACTTCTTTTCTTTTTCTCCTCAGGAGATTGGAAGCAAACCTTTCTAAAGAAAGTTCCTAGGCAAGACAAAGGTTATTATGAGAAGAGAATATCTAAGGAGGAATTACATAGCTGTCCTTTGCTCTAGACTACCTTAAGAGGCCAAACATCACAGAATAATTTGTGCTGGAAAGGACCTCATGCTGAAAAGTGTCTTTCAGGCCCCAGGTCACAGGGAAAGGTGCCTCCTATCAGCTTTCTCCCATAATTCAGAAAGGTGAGTATCAGCAATGCCAGTCAAGGTAGGGGAGGAAGGTGCTCCCATTGCTTTAGAAATTCCTGTAGGAGGAGTTCTCAGTGACCCACAAGTGGATGGCTCAGTCACAGTTTAGGAATGTATTCTTCCACTCTGAATGAAGAGAAACCACTATGGATATTAACCAGAAGTATTTGCTCCCTTACCTATTATATATGAGTTTTCAGGTGCCAGTGATTGTGACAGGCCAGCTCTAGATCCATAACTCCTCACATCTACAGATATGAGGAAGGTTCATACAAGAACTATAATTTGTGCCATTTCTGGCTGAACAGCACCATTAGGAGTCCTCTGAAGCCTGGAAAGCAGCTAATCTTAGAATCTTTGCTGTCTGCTTCTCTCTTTCTCTGGTTCTTAGAGTTATCCTGTGAGTGGCTAACATGGGCTTGTTGGATGTTCCATGTAAGAAAGAATTTCTTATAGTTCAATTCAAAATGCCATGTCCCACGTAAGAACCTTTGGGACATTTCTACTCCTTGCATTTTCTGTATGTTTTTAACATAGGTTGTGTGGTTTTGTGGCCTCTGCTGCCTGCCTACCTCTCTGTGCTTTTGGATCAAAGCAACAATGCCACCACTAAATGAAGGAGCCTGTAAGGAGCTGTGAGGATCTGAGGGACACATTCCCATACATCAAGTCTGGCAATTCTACCAATATGTCTCAGAATTCCTCCTGGTTGCTTTCAGTTGACAAGCTTTTGGTTCATTGCAAAAACTTGTTATTCCTTATTGCACTTAGCAGTTAAATTTTGTCCCATAGCTACCATTCCAGCTATTCTTTTGCTCTGACATTGCCTCTCGAGTTGTTTAATCAGAAAAGTTCATTAGTATACTTTGATTTTTGTGCCAAACAATTACGTTAAATTTGTCTTGGGACAGTCTTTTGAGGAATGCCACCAGTAAAATCCATTCAGGCCAATGACTTCCCATTTGTCATTTCCGCCTTTAGCTACTTTCCTGCTTGGCTTACAGTTCTTGCAGTTACTAATTATTTGCCATGTGACATCATTCCAAATGCTTTGCTAATGTCCAAAGGGAATATATCCCCTGAATTTCTGTCAGGTTGACAAGCTGGTTACCTGATTAGGTAGTACAATTAATACTCTGACATATTCTGCTTTGGGACTTTTCACTGTCCCCACTTTTCTTTATGTCACTGTTTGCTGTGATTCTTGTATGCTTTTCTGGAAAGAGGAACAGGTAGACAGATGTTTTCCAAAGAAGTACCTGGACATTCTGTCTGGATGCATCGTGATGCACATAAAATTAACCATTTCTGTTAGAAATACCTAAACATTGGAGAGTGACCTGCCTCTCCAGTCCAGGCAGGAAGGAGAGATGTTTGCTGCTATCAGTTTATTTCAAAAGCTCAGAAGTTTATAATCATCCTGTCTTTTGTCGCTGATTATTGACTCATAAGAACCAGGCTTGGCTAATTGAGAATTGCCATCAACAGTACAAGAACACAAGGATGGATTTATTTAGTCAGGAAAACCATCATTCATCAGACTTGGAGAAGAGGAAAGGCAGTGAGCAAGCGCAATTGACAAAACGTGATTAAGTGAATTGTCACATCTGCATTCATTAGAACAATCATTTAGGGGGGTGCAAAAGCATTCACACCCAGTTCTGGTTTCCACAGGTCACTGGGTGCCTGTTGCTTAGAAAGGCTCCTGACAAGGCAGGCATGACAACCAGATAATGACTACTTTGAAGAACATAAGAAGTTTCCCTTTGGTTCAATCCTTTGGAATCACAGAAGAGATACAAATAAAGGTAAAAATACAATTTTTCAATTGTGTCACCAGTTTTAGTTGAATGATGCTGATGGCACTTTGCGATTCATTTGTGAACTGTCACATCCTTTGGGAACTACTTGGATTATGATCTGTATGCCCTGTTGGATCCTAGAAACTCTACAGATGTCTTACTTTATCCCATTTCGTGCCCTATTTATCATCAGTGACTTTGCCCACCCTTTTTCAGGAATCTTCCTATGATGGCGTGGTCTAGCTTAAGTTCTGATCATCTCTAAGTCTCAGAACAGCAAAAGGTATTTTGTTCCTGTTGTTTTCTGTCCAAGATAAAGTAAGTTTGCATGCAACTCTCTGTTGAAACTATCATGAATCTTCACAACCAGGTTCTAATTCTAGCCCTAAATCTATGGAAAGTTTCTCATCTTCTAGATTATCTTTCCTACCTATGTTTGCAGGCAGACAGTTCCAGTACCAGAAGTGTCCATGTTAAGTGTTCTGCTGGTAGTACAGAAATCCATAACTACAAAAACAGCTTCATTCCAAAGAGACATTTAGGACTGCCTTGCTTAGAACCATGGCTCTTGGGGCAGATATCTACAACAGAGAGGAGGCTTCAACCACTTAATTCTTTAAGGATTCAGCAATTTTGTCTCCTCTGCAATTTTTGAGATAAATCAAGGAAAAAATTATAGTTCCTACTTATAGTATAGCAATCTTCTTCACTCTGTCCTGAAATAGACCCCAAGCAAGGCTTTCAGATCCCAACTATCTGACAATAAGTTACGACATTTTCAAGACTGTGTTCTGGGTGAATAGCCTCCTTTGTGTATGAAAAGCTTATGAAATCGTACCTCTGCTATATACAAGAGGTATGATAATATTTATGTCTACTTTTCTAATTTTACCTGGATGGACAGAGGACTTGTACCCTCTGTTCTCTAGTATTAGTTAATGTGTTGATTATCCCGTTACCATGAAACTTCTCTTTCTGAAACACAGCAGGGGACAGCCCTTAAAATGATCTGCATGTTCTAAGTGTGTATTCTTTACAGACAGCTTCTTACGAATATTTCTGTGTTGAATGCTAGCTGTTATTTTAAAAGTCTTCCTCATCATTCCAATGGCTTTACCATCTTGTATCATTGTGGAAAACATCACAGTGATACTTCATATAAAATAAGGAATATATACACTTACATTTGCAGATTCTGGGCATCTGGGGAAATATTATGTTTAGTACAATGTTGCTCTGTATATTTGCTGTTGTAGGAAGTGACAGGGAGTTTCTGAAGAGGAATTATGCACAGGAAAGGATATCCTTACCTCAAGCGAAGTGGAAGCATAATCCCACAAGTCTGCTCTGAATGTCAGGCATCTGTCCAGTGGTTTTCCACTGTGTTTGCATTTCACTGATCACAAGGGCCATCAAGAGTCTTTGCCAGGATTATGTTAATTCTAATTGAACCCCCAATCTCAAATCTGAGGTCTTTCCATTGCTTCTTCACAGATGTGCTGTCTCAAAAGCAGTGGTATCAGGAAATCACAGACTATACACTGTAAATGACACTTGGAGGTCGTCTAATCCAATTCCCTGCTCAGAGCAGGGCTAATTCTGGAGGATAAGGATTATATGGTGTGAGGGTGTCTCAGGATTATGTGCTGTCTTGTGGCTAGTTCCTCCATCTTAGATAAGTCAGTACACAAGATCACCACCTCTGGGAGCACTGCAGAATCAGTACCTACTTGTCTGAAGTGTAGGTGGTAGTATCATCGCGTGTGTTGGTGCAAAGCTCGTTAGATTACACCAGGGACTATGGGATTGATATCTCTGGACTTAACACGCCTGCCCTGGAGAAAAAACATCCTTACAGGTATTCAAGGGTTCACCTTTGTCCCTTTGCTGTGTGTTACTTAGATGACATAATAAATGTGTGCTAGAATAAGTCTCTATTGTCTCTTCAGGGCACCGACACTGGGATCTACATGCCACTGACTGGATTCATCTGTCTTGCCAGGAGGCTCTATTCAGCCTGCAGTATTTTTAAGGAAGTGGAAGGTCATGGTGAAGTCTCAGTCTTTATCTGAGCAGGGCCTGTTCAATGAACACTCTCATTCAAAGCAAAGAAAATCTAGAGAGCTCTATTTGCTTTTCCCACCACAGATGAAGGAGTGGTCTCCTAGTGAGAGTATGGATGGGACAGGCTTTTGAAGAGGTGTTTGAAGAGGGGAGGTGAGGAGCTATTTCTGGGTGAACTGGTCAGCCATAGTCCCTTTTGAAGCCTCACTGACAGAAGGGCTTTAGCAGTGGGAAGGCAACCATGCAATGGGGCATGAGTGGTAGTCACATCTCTCTCCACCCAGCAGAGCAAGAGCCACAGTCATGTTTGTGCAAACTCACCAGCAAAGGAAAGGGGGCTGCTCAGCCCAAGCCCAGCCCAGCCCAGCCCAGCCCAGCCCAGTTCACAACAAGGAGAGAATCATCCCTCCAGTACGCCTCGAACAGTCCACACCATCTATTGGTCCTCAGCCTAGTCAGTATTTCTATTTCTCTAAAGGAGGGCTACTAACATTTGGAAAGTCTCTACACACAAGGTCTTTCCAAACACTCCTCTCTCATTTCCCTTGGGCCAGAAATAATTTCAGATGTGCCAGCTGGAACTTGGTCCCTGGGCTGATTCCAGCACCTATGCCTAGTTTTATGTCAGAGTGAGCTGGCTGATCCTGTGGGACATTGCAGTGTGCCCTGATGCAGGTGGTGCTTGGAAAGGTGCTGCCGGACTTCTGCAAGGAGGTCGAAAGCAACAGTGTCAGAGCTGAGTGGTGGCAAAGCAGTGATTTCCAGTTCCTTCTGATGTTTATTTCCTGGTGAGTGAGTGGCATATTTAAGAATATTTTTAATGCTTGTGGTAGTAACCAGAAGTGATATACCAGTTGCTTTGCCTATTTCTTCTATCTTGAATTTTAGTATGTCTGCAGCTAAAGATATAGTTACCCCTGAACTCCAGAAGAACCCCCAAAAAAGGGACTAGCCAGCTGGATAATGGCCTACTCCCAAGTGTCTAGATGTAGAGTGAAACTTCTCATTTAGCATTTTCTGTGCTGCTTATTTTCCAGTGAAACAAATTATCTTTTGATATAAAATAAGTGGCTCAGTTTCTGGAGAACCCTGTCTTTGTATTCTTCTTGTGCATTTTTCTTATTACTAAACAGAAAAAATGAAACAAAACTCCCAAAACAAAGCAGTAACCTAAGTTCACAGCTGAAGAATGCAGACTTTCGTCCCAGGAAAAAGTTAAAAGGGAAGACGAATGATGTTTAGTTCTGTTACATAACCAAGAAAATTCTTTCAGAGAACAGTGCTACGTTTTCCCCCTCAAAGGTACTGTATGTAACTGACATAATTAATTATAGAATTATTCACAACCAGGAACAAGGATGTTTCACTCACCCTATTTTACAAGAAGGAAAAATAAGGGTCCTCAATCTGTCAAGTGCAATGCAAATAACAACTGAGGATTGTTTCTCAACACTGATAAAGGGGCAGAGATTGGGAAGTTGTGGGATAAGGATTGTCTCATGTACATTGATGGCAACAGTAAAAAAGAATAAATGGTTTATTTGCAGTCATGGTCAGAGCTTTCAGTTAGAGCCTGGTTTATATTCAAAGCTCTCGCCAAACATTTGCTCTTGCCAGTTTTGGGATTACTTATCAGCTTGGATTGACTTTGGGCCCATGCTGTAAGTCAGATGTCTAAATCTGGTTTGCATAGGGAACAGAGTGGGTTTTCCTAGCCTAATAAGCCAGAACTCGGTCTGTCGAAGGTGTCTGCCATGAGGGAATAGAGAATTAATGAAGTCTGACTCTTGTCTTCTTTTGAGAACAGTACTACTCTGTGGCTATTAAAAATAGGCAGGCATCCTCTCAGCGTCTTTCTTCTGCAGGGTTGCCTCTTTCACAGCTGTCTGTTATGGCTCCTTTTCTTGCAGCTTCCACATGATCAGCTGCTCTCAGGGGGTTTTCCCAGCACAACAGGGTTGAAGCTTGGGGAGCTAAATGTTGGGCATCCTCTCAGGAGAGAGGAACCCTGAGCTGTTTGGAGTTATATTTCTCTGGGTGGGTCTTCATGCATGGAGAGTTGTGCATAAATTCACAAGCCCAGGCAGAGTTGGCACCTATTTTCTCAGGTGCAAATACTGACCTTTCTTCCATTACTCAGTGTTTTGTAGGCTGAAGACATGAAGTACTCTTAAGCTCTGCTACTCATCCCATGCAGATGAGGAATTACTGAGGAAGTCAGGTGAACTTAGATACAGGATTCCCAAAACACTTGCTCTTGAGGAAACCAGTTTGCACTGCAAGCAGTTCTGGGCACTGCCTGTAGTTCCCATTTCTGTGCACTGTCCCAAGTGACACCATAGCTGTCAGCTGTTTGCTTCCCCTGATGTCTAGTGCAAGTATGCCAAGTAGCTGTGTGCCTGTGGGGAATCTCTCAGCAGGCTTGTGATGCTCAGAGAACTTGGAGAGCTCAGGACCAGCCTTCAGTGGGCTTTCCTTGCAGACACTTCTGGACACTGACAGTATTTCTTTTACCTCAGCCCCTAGATGACTGAGGTGTTAGATGTTACATGCTTCAGCCGAAAAATCTCTTGGCCATTTTTGTGACCTCTAGGGATGTCATCTAGAAATACTGGACTCCAGCTTGCAATGTAATTGTGAGGCTGTGCAAGCATTTGCACCAAGGCACTGTTGTCCATTGGTTTTTACATTATAGAGTTTGGACTCCAGCGATTCCTGAAACATTTGACCATACCTTTAAGGCAAATAACTCATCCTAACATATGCTTCTGGGAGGAGGCTAAGCAAACCTTTTGTGATGATCTTCAGAGCAGTGCATGTACTTTATGAAATTTCATGTACAACCCATCACTTGGCTTACCAGCAGGTCTAGATCTACTGCCAATGATTTCTTTCCCTGTCTCCTATAGAAATGATATATTTAAATGTAGTTATCAGCTGAGTTGAATGAGCCTCAGTGGGGAGGCTGTTCCCTCTCCTCCTTTACAGTCTAGTCCCTGCTGTGGCCAGTTTATTCTCACAGAATTTCCTGGATAACAGGGTCATAGCTCCTCAAAACAGAGGGTTGCACCTTTACTTCCTGAAGACAATGTTGAGCTCTGCTTGCTGAAGAAGATGGTTCATCATTCTGTTGTGGTGTGATGATAACTCCTCTCTGAACTTTCATGCCTGGGCCTAGATAGACATGCTGATAGTCCTGTTTCTACTTAGAATCTACAAAACCCATAAGTCCTTTGAGCAGGAGACTTATGTACCTTGCAGGAAATATAGTTGCATACTGAGTATCTGCCTAAGCAAACTGTCAGAGGCTTGCTGGGGTCACATGGAGAGAGGATGGCTGTGTGTAAGATCCCATGGTGAGTCAGATGGCAGGTATATTGGGTTACCTGGTGGGAAGCTTGCTGCCAAGGTATCTGATGGTCTTCCCCTTGGCTGCAACTTTTCTCTAGGCATGTCTGATTGAACCTGCAACCAGCATGGGAGGTCATGGAGCAGAGGGATGCTACAGTACTAGCGCAGGCACTGCCCTTGAACAACATGATGAGAGTGAGGCACGTGCTAAAAGAGAGAAATACAGAAAGTCTTCCTCCTGGGGTAGTGTAAAAGGTCTCATCGAATCAACCCAAATTTTATGTTTTCCCTCTAGACATCAGCCTGTTCCTCAAAGGAATAGACCCACTTCAGAAGGATGGATGCACTGCATGCAGAAAAGAAGAATATAAGGTCAACAGGCCTTTAGGGAACCTAACTTTCTATCTAACTATTTATTAAACAAATACTTATTTAAAAAATCCCTAACATAGCATGGTAACCTTGTGATGACCTTACTGAGCTGCAGTATATATGGCTCCTTTGCGACAAGGGTTTTGCAGGCTGCTATCTTACAGCATTAATTTACCTTGGCCTACTTCAGAACAAAAGAAGGCATATTTATTTAATTTTTCAAGGTTAACAAGCTAGTGTTACTGAACAGACTGCCCAAGTATTTCCTTTGAAAATAATACATTTTTCTCCTTGTTTGTAATTTGTTTCTGCTGTGCTAAATAATTGGCCTCGGGCTCCAGTTCGGTAGAGCACTTATGCGCTTACTACCCTCAGTAGCACTTCTGCATGTGTTTAAATTTAGAATTGATAACCTGAGAATTGGCTGAATTGTGACCTCGATGGTAATGCTTTTAACTGCAGTGTAAATCCAGTCTTCCCAATGACCAGTAGATGGGGCAAGTAGGCCTCCTTATAGTTATGGTCAAGTTTTTTTGGGGGTTTTTTTGAATGCAAGGTTAAAATGTAGCTGTCGTTGGCTCTTAGTTCAACAGCCTAGTCTGAAGGCTCTTTACCTTTGTACTGTAAGAGTAAATTATGAACTTTGACGTAACTGCACTATTTTCTTTACAAACATGTGTCGTAAACAATCGTTCAGTTCCTTGAAATTCTGAGATTTAAAATTATGTTCCTTTCTTTACACAAGGATGAAAACAAATCTTTTGAAAGTTTTGTTGTGCGAAGATATGGAAATGTGTGTTCCCTCCCCAAAACTAGCCAATAGTTAGGTGTTTACAACACTCATGGGGAGGCAAAGGATCCAAGTTTTAGTCCCTGGTAGTCTTCCATGTGCCTGTAGAGGGTACCAATGACAAGATCACCCTACTTGCCTTTGGGTGATCTTCTCCAATTCCCTCCTGCAAAGTTGTTGTCACTTTTATACATTTATTGATGCCCAAGACTTGTACAGACTACATGAGTGGCCATGGTTGCCGGCCACATTTGCTCTTTGCCTACACCTCTTGCTTCCTGTTAACACTTCATGTGATGTACTTATCTAAAGAAAGCATGATCCTCAAGTCAGTCACTGAATACTGCCTGTTAAAAGGAGTAAGAGCTTTTTCTTGAACACATAGGTACACATAGGAATATAGAGTCCTTTAGCCACAATAACACTTCTGTATGTTATTCATCATGTCAGCTCCTTAAGTGTGCTCTGTTTGTCCTCGCTTCTTGGAGCTCAGCTTGGTAGTGTGAGTCCTGGAGCAGGCTGTGTTCTTGCAGGCAGTGTGCTGCAATGTGGTGCAAGAACTGTTTTCTGGCGTACACCAAGGCAAACAACTCCTCAGGTGCAGAGCCCAGGGATGATGGGGAGCTTCTGCTTGTCACATAGACCAGATATGGTTTGTCTAGTTGACTGTATTTTGCCTTTGTGGAAGCAGCTCCCACTGTTCAGCCTTGAATAAAAGGTAGCGATATTTCTGTTCTGTTTTATTTTAGACTCGGGCAAGCTTCCTGAGATAGTTGGGTGGGGTGGTGAAGAAACCTGTATCTATACTAAACTGGCCAGGCAAATACAGCATGTTAATGTGAAAGAAAACAGCTTGGCTAAGGATTAAAAAAGCAAACAATCATAAACCCCCAGCTCTTTCTCCTCAAACTTTTGAAAGCTGAAATGGAAGAATAGATGTGAGCCTACCTTCTCAGATATATAGGGAGAGCCTCAGCTGCTGGGCTTTGGTTTAGCAGAGGGGTCTGCGTGTTCCACCATCTGTCATTATCTGTTTGTGATATCCAAAACTTCTCTGAGTGGGAGGGAGCACAGAGGAATTCCTGGCTGGATTGGCATGACTTTCTGCTCTTTCTTCAAGCTGCTACATGGTTAAAACTAAGATGTGTAATACTGAGTGCAGAGCAGGGTACAAGGCTTAAGCTGGTGTAAACTGAGAGCAGCTCTTTTGCAGACAGTGGAAGTAACCAGACTCTACAGACATCTAAACCAGTAAGAGTCTGGCTCACCTTCTCCAAAAGTACATTATACAGAATCTAGGCATTACCTTAACCTATTCCACATTTTAGAGGAGCAATGTGTGTTGTCTGTTTCAAAGGTTGCTCCAGCTTCTCTCTCCTTTGCAGCTTCACGATGCCCTCAGACTGCACCTCTAACACTGCCTCCTGTGTTGTGAGCAGCATGATTCAGACCATACTTCTTGCAGCCAGGTTCCTACAGCCTGCGGCAGTCCTGCTTTCTTTACTTTCCATTCAGTCCACTGACAGTCCTACAGCAAAAATTCCTTTGGCTCCTGCCATATCTACCTTTGCCTTTGAATATTTTTATTGGCTTGCTGTGTTTTGAAAGAAATGTAAATTCCTCAGTGCTCTCCCAGCCAGTGTTTGCATTTTGTTCATTGTGTATGTCTTGACTGTCCAGCACATTTTGACTTCACCCCTGTCCTTGTGGTCTTTCTCTGTTTATAATTTTCTTCATATCCTTCCCTGTTCGTAAAGAGATGTTCTCCTCATAAGACGAGCAGTGTTACGAATTCTCAAAGCCTCTGCTTCCACCCTACTTCAGGCCTTCCCTGAAGAGCTGGCCATTTTTCTCTGAATTTCCTGTTTTGTGATATGGAGAGAACTGCTTTAAAATAAACTCACTGCACCTGGGCTAGGTATAAAACATGGCTCAGACTGCACAGGCTCCTCAGGAACAAGGGTTTTGACACAAATACCTCATGAGGCAGCTGGAAACACCTACAGCATGCGGTGTTTCAGAGTAACCCAACTGTTCAGTGACATGCTGGCCTCTGAGGAAAGCTATGCATGCTGTTAGCCAGAGGTATCGCAGGAGGACTGAGAGTCCGTCTGCTATTTGGCTCCTTGCAGACAGCAGCTGTTCCACAAGAAGGTGAAACATGCAATAAATGACTGCATTTCCTTGAAGCAAATCAGAGCTCAAGCAAAGGCAGTGGTCCAGCCAAGTATGTTTGCTGCTCTGGGAATGCTTTTGTGCTGATGCAGCATCTTTCACCCAAAATCTCTCAACATTTTGAAAATGTTAAGAAAGATAGGCTAATGCCTGTGCCATATAGCCTACACTGAGTTTGGTACTGCTGTGGCTGCTTGGCCAACCATTTCCTTAATTGCATAGATGGTTTCTGCTGCTGGTGCCAAGCTCCTGCTGATGCAGTTATATTGGTAACAGGACCTGAGCAGGCCACTGCATGGCGAGCTCAGGTAGGTACACATGAGCTGTGGTCACTTGAATATAAAAATACATTTGTCGTATTTTTAGGAGGCAAGAAGATCTGTGACCTGGACTGAAGACAAAAGATCAGTCCCAAAGATACATTTCTCTTTTCTACTTCTGCTTTTGAGGGGAGAGAAATGGGAAAAGTGAAATATTGTGTAGATTGTCACTAGTGAGAATAGGTTCAGGCTAGGCTGTACCATGTCCAACTGCTGAGTGAATGTTCAGGTAATGTCTAATACAGGGAAATCCAGTGACCCAGAAGAAAGAGAAGTAGTCTCTTCATGTGCGTGGGTATTTTCCTCATGGACCAGCTGATACATGGATGCTTCTTTTGAGATGCAGAGGTCACCTGTTAGTCTGCAATGGTATACAGAAAACGGCTGTATATTTAGCCAACAAGAGGGTGTTAATGCAAGGATTTCATGTTGTTTTGCTAGAAAAGAACATGCCAAATAAATATCACCTGGTTCTGAGTATGTGCCAGGGGCTTGGCGATGAGTTAAGAGCCAGAAGAACTGCACTGCCCTGAACGGTTTCCAGCAGAGCCCTGGAGGCTGATAGCTCCTGAATCATTGGAGGATGGCTCTTCCTTGCCAAACTATCCCCAGACAGCTGGGGTGGGTGGCTCCTCCCCAGTGATCTGGTGGGTCCTCTACTCATTTTTCCTCAACATACAAAAGGGGGAAATCTCTGAAAATTCTTGGAATAGACAACCAGTTCCTTCCAACTTGCATGCAGAAACTCTTGCTTGTTCCCTTCTCCTTTGCTCAGCTCACTCCTGGTGGTTTTCTGCGGACATTTTCCCCAGATGACCTTGCTAGGACCACATTGAAACAGAAGGCACTACCCGTGTTCTACTCTGAGTCCTGTAACTACAAAATGTTTTCAGTCTGTGGAGAGGGTTTTTTCCTCTCTCTTTCATTCTCTCTGCCCCTTGGCTTCCCACAGTGACAGCCGTATCTTTTTGAGGGAATCTTTGCATGTGCTATGAGTGGCTCCTTCTGCTAACAATTTGTTCTCTGGAGCCTCTTGCTGCACAGTATAAATAAATTTCACTGTTTAGTGCTTTCCCATTTTGTTCCCCTGCTGCTGGAAGTGAGCTGACCTACTCGGTTGTGTTTTTCAACTTGATCTTTCTTTGCCCTTCTTAAATGAGATGAAGTCACAAGATTAACAAGGATGCATTATTGATGCATACTTTTTTTTTTGTTGTCTCATGCTGCACTAAAAGTTCTGCATAAAATGGGAATTAAAATGCAGATTGAATTCTGGAATAGTATTCAGTTTGGTCTTAGGACAAGGAATAAGCCTTTATCCCACTTCAAAAGGCCTAATGGTGTGTGCTGAATAGATACAGCATTTTTCAGTCATCCTGCCACATAAACTCAGTGTTTTTATAAACAGTCTTCATTCCATGCATGTATGCTGCTAGAATGACCAGGATGTTTAGCACATCAGACATTGCTTTGCAGTAGTGAATGTAGGTACTGGAAGTTCTCCAGCTGTAGTACTATGCATGCCCCTGCAACCTCCAGCTCAGAACACGGTAAATATTTAGAGTGGCTGAGCCCAATTTGGGCTCTGTGCTGTTTTAACTAGATTGTTCCTGCCTGCTTTAAAGCTGGCTTTAAAGCTGGCATTTATCCACCACACCAGAATCACTGCGGAGTGCACGTACCCCTAATTGAGTATGGTGAAGGCCACAGTCATGTTTTCCATGGTTCCAAGCCTGAAGCTTAGAGCACTTGAGGTTGTTTTTACTGCATGAATGTGACTGCATGTGGATTTTAATACAGAGAAAAACATACTGTGACCAGCTAATGAAGTCAGTAGAGTGGTTGCATTTGCCTACTTTCTCGGAAATTATCATCATTCCTGTCTTCCTTGGGATGAATAAAAGAAATCTATCAATCTAGACAATATTATTTCTGTATATTTTTGTATCTTATTGTAGCATAAATAGGTTTTGAATAATATAAATCAAGTGGTTTTTGTTTTCTCTTCCACTGACTTCTAAGCAAAGAAGGACATCTCCATGCACAGGGTAAAAATGGCAAAGAGAAACTAACCATTACCATTTGCATTTTACAAACCAGATCTTGAAAAAAAATACTTGAAGGAGGGGAAATTTGTCACCTTAACATTGCAAATTATGTGAAACCAGTATTTCCTCCCACCACAGCATATGTTTGTGGTGGGTAGGCGGGGGAGATGCAGGGAAGAGGTGATGGTATAAAAATACCTTGTAAAAACAAATGTTTGGCTAGGGGAGAGAGTTTGTCACTTCAGCTAGACTAGAGGGGGAAACCAGACAGACAGGGGGCGGATGGGGGTGTGGGGGGAGGAACTTAAGTCACTTCAGTGAGGTAAATAACTTGACAGCATCTCAGAAATAGCAGTCAACTAATTAGCTGGAAAAGATCACCTATTAAGTAAGTAGCCTAGAAAGTTACGAGTAAAAGCTATTTAAACGAGAAATTAAGACCTTAGGAGAGTTAAGCATGTGGCAAGTACCAAGCAGAGGGGTGACAGGTAGAAACCCCAAGATAAAGTGCACAGCCTTGCTAGCAGCCACTCTTCCTGCACTTTCATGGACTAAGAAGTATGATTTTTCTCATTTATCCTTCTAATAGACATGCTAAGACAAATACAGACCAGGGGCTCTATATGGTAACATAAATGCAGCTTTGTAATGCACTGCTAGCATGGCTCTCTCCCTCCACATGCCATATGGAACAGTTTGTATACCCCACACCATCCAGTACCATACAAATGCAAGCAGACGCCAACATGACCACCCACAGTGGCAGCCAGGGTGGAAAATGACAGTTTGCCTTGTCATGCTCATGGGCAGTTTGTATGCTGTGGTGGGAGACTGACATCCCCACATCGTGGGACATGGAGGATGCAGGAGCCAGCGGGAGAGAGGGCCAGGAGGGCCAGCACTCAGTGCCCCAGCGCAGTTCTGGCTGGAAGTAGTAGCTTCTGTGTCTCCTTCCTATGTGTGATAATTACAGTTTTATTTGGTTTTAACTGACTTTCCTCAGTGGACAAGCAGGTGCCCAGCTCAAGGAAGAGTGGGTGAGTGTGTGAGAAAAAGAGAGAGGTGGGGAGAGAGCAGGCTGGTGGGGTGCCCTTTACATCCACTAATCTGTTATCCACACACATCCTATCTTATGGACAGCTTCAGATGCTGCTCTCCTTTCTACTTCTCATTCCCTGTTGCTTTAATCTAGGGAAAACTGAAAGTTGTTTGAATGGACATCTCCATGAAGAGAAGATGTTTTGCTAAATCAGACAAACCCTGCTCACCTGCTTCCTCTCTTCTTTCACTAGGAAGTATGCCTTTCTCCTGCCTCAGTGGTGACTTTTGGGGATAGGTAAATCTCCTCCCCCATGATGTGGGACCTGCAGGGTATTTTAGCTGAGTAAGCAAGGCTCTGTTGTTGTGTGCAGTGGGGCTGCCCCTCTTGTGAGGGCTTATGCCAACCAGCTCTGTGCCGACAGACTGGCTGGTGGGACTTCCAAGTGACAGGCATGGGACTGTTACAAGTGCAGGCCAGGTTTCAAGGGCGGCATATGCTGTGGAAGCTCCTTGGTTCTCAATTTGCAGTCAAGGACAGAAGAAGATTCAGCTCTCTTCTCCTCCTCTGACCTAAAGCATATTGCCAAGGTCTGCTGCACAGAGTGAAACTTTCCACTAGTAGGTGTTCACACAAATTTGGCTATATCTGGCTATCTTCATATGTTGGTATACAGTCATTTCATACTTACATTCCACTGAAAAACAACATGTATTTTCCCCCTTCAACAAATTTCAAAGAAAGTACGCCAACAAAAACATTGTTAGGGAAGTTTTGCATACTTCAGTCAGGAAACTGAAACCTAGAATATCTTCTGAGCCCCTGTCTGTGCAGCTGCGTTTTTGCTTTGTCCTTCAGGGCTGACTTAGGGTAGCCGTGGGGATTAGTAGTCTGAGATCCTTGACTTACATGCATGCAGCATTAATGAAATATTTTGGTGGAAATCTAGCTTTTACATTTCAGATTTGTTTCATTGCACCAGTTGGTGGATTGAAACTGCCATCACAGCAGCTGCTTGAATATCATGTAACACAACAGGCCTTGATGCCTTGTCACGTTTCAGTGTTTGCTCACAACACTAACAGTCCCAAGCATTGTGTTGGTTTTTTATGAAGGTCCAGAGTTAGTGAAACAGAAAGGATCTTTTTTCCTTTGCTTTCTTACAAAGCCCCAAGTTCTCATGCCGGTCCACTACTCCTTTCACTGATTTAGTGATCCACCCTTTACTGTGCAAGTGCTTGGGGGTGCTTGCACCGTGATAAGCAATGCAGTACAGAAAGCCTTTGCAGATGCTTCTACATGTGTCTTCCTGAATACACTGAGGTCTTCCTGCATAAAGTGAGCATGTAACACTATAACAACCAAAGACTGGATGGTATAACAGTCAAAGCTAAGAAGTTTACAATTAGTCAAAACCTTTTTTTTGCTGGGGATCTTAATAATAAACCCTAAAACTTTTCATGGAAATTGAGCCCTTGTGATGCAACTCTTCGGGGATTTTCTTATAGGTAGAATGCAATTTCTGATAAAAAAGAGAGAAAAATAAGTATACTGTAGGGTGTTCAATAACCTGATCATTAGGTGATCACTGAGGTGTACAAGACCAAGTTGTAAGTTCTCTGGATGAATTAGAAGAAAGAGAAATATGAATTAATCTCTCCAGTATCATAGATAAGTGTCTTAAGTGTCAGGCATTTGAGAAGGATGCATGAGTTTGATTTCTGTGGCTTCTTTGTGTGAAAACTCTCAGAGTCTTCATCCAGTTCAAAAATTCCTCTTTTTCACTGGGACTAAAAGTTTATGTTTTTGCAAAATGGAAACCTTGTTATCCAGCCAGATAGAATAATAAAAGTTGTAGGTGTCTCATGAACTTGAGGCAAAGAAGAAGAAAATGTGTTAATTTATTGGCTCTGTGTGAGAGGAAAGTCTGGGTTTCATTTAAAAGTCAAATGTAAATATCTTTTTTCTAACTTTGGCTTGTGACAGATCAAGTTTTGACATATTCTCATTTTTCCTAGCAAGCTGCTAAGGATTCAGACCAACTTGATGGAAATATACCTTTGACAGATGACAGCAGGATTTCACGAGTGATTTCTATCTCAAGGCGACTGCCCCTTCTCCATAGCCAGCGAGTAGCAATAGCATTTTAAAAGAAGGATGTCAGAGAGCAGCTTGGTTTTCTCAGTTGTCATCATTATTTGTTTCTCTCCTGGCCAAACCACCAGAAGCAGGTTAAGGATGACACAAACTAGCAACAAATCACAGGGTGGAGGACAGAGCATGTGACAATGCCCTGGCTGTGGTGCAAACATTTGAGCTACGTTTCGAAAGCCTGGATTTGTGTTCAGCAGAGTTCATGGGTGAAAAATAAAAGTCTTTGACGATAACAATCAACAACCTCAATTTCATTAGTGTCTACCCTTCAGAGAAGAGGCTGGAGTGGATCCCATCATGCTGTGATTTGGTTCAGTGCACTGGGGAAGGTTCCTAGAAGCATTACCCCAGCTTCTTTACACTGTGCACTGAAGGGAAAAAAACAACATTTGGCAATTTGTTGTCAATATTTGTATAACTCCTGATGCCACTAAAACTGCATATGTAGGCTTTAAACTAACAAAAACAAAGCCATGGCCAAGCTGGAGAGCTGGATTTGTTTCCATGCACAATTAGGTTTATTTGTTTAGGTCTCATTTTATTTGCTTTCAGATGACTCAGATAGGAGTATTGCAATCCTTTCAAAGTGAAGTAGTGTTCTGTGTATTTTGGGCATTGGGCTTAGCCAAATGTGGAAAGAATTGGCTGCTCAATACTATTTTCCTATCCAGAGGTTTTTTCAGACTTTTGAGAGGAACTGAAGGAATGTCCCTTCCATGCCAGGCTTTCCCCCCTTTCCCCTTCACAGCGTCTCTCCACATTATTGTTAAAGAGTACAGGAATTTTAAAACACTCCTCTGTTGTGCAACTGTGAACAACTGCTCTCATTAATTGCATTACCATTATGCTGCATATTTAAATTCTGGCTGGTGTCATCCATAACATGCTGCTGTGACTGTCTTTTAACCCATTCCAATAGAATATATGAATGGTGCCCTGCTCAGAATCTCCCATCCTGCTAGGCCAGCTCTGGGTTTGCTGAAAATGATTTCCTGCATACATGAAGGGATATGTACATTTTGGCAAGTAGCCAAGTTTTCTGTGGGGGAATTAGTCACTAAGGGCAGATTATTTTCCAGTGGATATGCTGGCACGCTATCGGTGTTGAGGGAATTGTCTTAAATCTCAGTACTGGTTGTTGCTTTTATCCCTCAGCCTCACCCCCCAAAAAAAAAACCCCAAAAATGCAGGCGGGGTTTTGCCTCTTCTGTCATATATGTGTAGGAGGCAATAGCTTTCAATCAGAGCTTTAGGCACCACTCTGGTTTTGGGGGGATTTTTTTTCCTTTGTTTTCTTCTGATAATTTTGCTTCTGGAAATACTGCCTCGGATGATGTTTTAAATGTAGACAATATGAATAGATCTGCATTTATTTCTATTTCTATGAAACATAAAGGTTAAAGGATTTCCTGCACTCACCAAAAGTATGCAATTGATTTATACCCTTCCTTAATGCTCTTCCCACTCACACTCATAAAAGAAATACAGTAACAAAGGCTAATAGACAATCTATTTTAAAGTTTGCCCTGATAAAACCTAACTGGAACTTTATTCAGTCTTAAATGTCAGTTCTAAAATTTGGGATGTTTTTCTAATCAAGAACAATAAACGTGGAAAGTGTCTCCGTGGAACGGAGCCACGGCTCAGCATGCTGCTGGCCCAGTGCTGCACACACACTTTGGGGGCAGATGGGGTCTGCATATCACATAGTCCTCCTCATGCAATAGCCTGCTCTGCGAGACTGCTTGACCCTGGGAGGGACTGAACAACACTTACAATATGGGATTTGTTGTTTTATTTTGCTTTTTAGAGGATGGGAACCCAAAATGTATCTATGACAAATGACTACATTGAGGAGGAATGTAAATATTCAACTATGATAAAGAAGAAAGAAATTATATAAATTTCCAAGCCTGTGTTAAAAAAAACAAAACCCAGAAGAAATAATAAAGTGGGCAAACTGGATGGTGCCTAGAGAGCTGTTCCATATGACACTTTGTTTCCCTCCCTCTAGCTGTGGAGAACTGAGATTGTCAGAATAGATCAAACCCATTTAGTGGCCTTACTTAACATGGTATCACTTTATAACACCTTCAGGGCATTTCAGCATTGTGCCTGGAAAACTCTCAGACAACACAGTCGGGTGTGATGGCTGCAGCTCTCCTGCCCTCTCCCTACACACACCATTTTGCTGTGCGCAGTTCTTCAAGTCTAATCCAAGACTGAATGTGACTGTGGATTTCACGGGAAGCTGAGAGAGGAGGCTGGATCAGGACCTGTCAGAGCATATATTCTACGGGCTAGTGTTAAACTTATAATTTGATTATCAAAGTATGGTTTTGATGCAGGATACTGAATTAGTTTGACTTCTATCGACTAGTAAATATACAATTAGTTTTTATACACAGAAAATGTGTAACCATTCCAGATGCATAACCTTCGAGTGCATAGGAAAATATAAAGACAGTACACTGTATTATAGGTCCCTCATCACATAAGAGACTTCCTATATTAAACTAATTTTTACTGTGTTTGGGCTCCCTCAGTTGCCATGTACAATTAAGTGGTAAGACAGAGGCATTTCTTGGCAAGTTATATGTACCTTTTGCATTTTTACTTACAACACACTGTGAGCTACAGCCGGGCAAGTTGTGATTTCAGTCTAAGGTAGGTTTACCCCTTCCTTCCTGCAGATGTGTAGTTGTGTAGGCAGATACTTGCTGACGCCTGGCTAGTAATTCAAGTATTGAGACTTGTGGTCTTACCGCCACTTCCTGATGTGCTTTACAGGTAAGCCTGAAAGAGGAAAGAGACTCTGGGGAGGAAAATTAGAAGAAAAGAAGTTAAAGATTTAAAGCATCAGCCTTGAAGCTACAAGGCAGTCAGGACATGGAAGGAATCACAGAAAGTGGACTGCACTTCCTCTTCCATGTGATGAGGGACCTGAACAGTTTAGGAATAGTAAAAACTTATGGCTGTGCCAAGCACAAGTCAGATAATGCACATTAGTCCTATGTTATCCTATCCTTCTCTTCCCTAAGACAGAATGAAGTAAGTCTGTATCTAAATGCATGCTCCTGTTTGACTTCAGGGTAAAGTAAAATACGTCACCCTGAAACATCTCTGGGGGGTGTAAGTAAATCATGGTCTAGACAAGACATACATGTTTTTCATCTGTTGTGAAGTATTACATCTTAGCTGAGGGTGGGAAGGAGGTTGCTATCAGCCTGAATGAGTAACTTAAGTCACCTGAACATTGAACATATTCTAATCACTAACAACAGCCCCAAATGCTGGGAAGCAAGATGGGAAAGAAGGGTGGAGCAAGATGAACCACCAATGAAGCTTTGAGATCTGAGCACGGTAGAATCCAGGAAGGCTCTGAAGGCTCAGAAGACACTTTTCCTGGTATCCTCTGAAACTGGATTTTTTTTCTCCATATCTGAAGCTTGGTACACATAGTCTGATTCAATCTAAGAGAGGATAAACTGCAGTCAGCTTTGATCTATAGGTGCTACTTGTCAAAAACCACTTTTCTTACCCACTAATGCAGATCAAGCTGTCACTGAAAAATCAGTTATTTTGATAACCCAGCTTTTTTGTGATGTTGCACTTTCCACTGATAGTCTTCATTACCTTGTCCTGTTCATTTTAAATTCAGTCTTCTATGATTAATAACCTTATTACAGTGATACATGTTTATTTCCTCATTGCTGGATTTCATAAAGTTGAGTTTCCCATCTTTGAACTTCATCAAAGTGAAACATACCAGGTATCTTCATTCCAGCAAAGTTTGGTATGTTGCTTTTCTTATTGTTACTCACTTCCTTATACCTGTATCTATAGCTGTGTGGTCACTCGCCAGCAGATGGGAGCTTCCTCTCTATGTGCTCCCAGCTGTGCATGTAATTAGCAGGTTGCAAAGCCCAACTCATAAACTTGCAGCTGTGGCTTAACACTTCTCTAAAATGGCCACATAGCTTCCAGTTGGCCCTGAGTGCTAAACATCTGTCTGCAATGGACCTTATAATAAACCCTGTGATTCAGTGTAGTGGCTTCCTAGACAGAGGAGTGCTGGTGTGCAGTTAAGTAGCCTATTTATGCCAAGATGGCATGGGCTTGAGTAAGAAGACCAGTGGAGCAAAATGTCATGTAGGCAGGTCAAGTGAACAAGATAGTATATGCAGTGCTGAACAATAAGGCACAAGTGAAGGTAAAACTGCAGGTTGTGAGATCATAGGATTGCAACTTGGGACAAACCTACAGATATGAATGAGGAGAAAATGGCACTGTATAGGAGAGGAAATCCTTTTCAAACTCCTCTGAACTTACATGCAAAGCAGAACTGCTGGAGAAGACTCTGGTTCATGATATTTGTTGTTTCTTCTCTCCATGAGTCTCTACTATCACTCAGAAAAGTGTGCGTAGGGGACTAAACCACTGTGAAGGTACCCATGGTATTACAGAATCTGCCAGCCACATGGAGAAAAGCCAGTGTGCCAGAGATCAGCACAGGTCTGTGGTACAAAACATGCTTGTATGAGTGGGTAAATCTGGGGGATATGAAACTCCATGACAATATTTGACTATGCATGGCCTAGCTCTCGCTTCCACATTGAAAGGAGGAAATCTCTGTGTTTGTACGTCAAGACAAAAATCAATCTTTTCACCCTGCTTTCATTCACCCCTTGTTAAGCTTTATGACTAAGAGTCTCTTCTGTTTCTGCTTCTTTGTCTTGTGCTTTGTGTCTTCTTCCCAAGCAGTCCACTGAGGAGCCACGCAGAGTGTGCACAGTGCTGCCAGAAGCTTTAGTGCTCTTTGGGAGTGGGTGCTTGCCTGCAATATCTCTTGCTTGCCTGCTCTGTGCAAATACTGTCTAAGCCCAGTCTTGCACCTGTTTAAATGCCTGTGTGCTTGTTAAGGGCCCGGCTTTCCAGAGGACAGCTTTGTGTTGCTCTTGGGAGTCAGATGTTCTCTCACTACGTTTCAAGGGGACAGTCATCCCAAGAAGCGTTATTCCCAAATGGACACTTTGCTGCAGGGTTTCCACTGGGATGACATCAGCTGATTTCATGCAGGGGTGCTGGCCTAGGCACCATGGACCATGACCACTGGAATGGCCATTTCCAGCAAACTCTAGTTTACCAGCCCCTCTGAAATATCCAAGAAGTTTCCAGCTAAAAGCAAAAACTGAGCTGTTTGCAATGAAATGTATCCCTTGCATAGTAATGGTTGCATGTAAGGACATTCACAGAAATAAATGAAAGCCATGCTGGTAGCTGTCGGTGCTTCACAGCAGCTCCAAGAGCTCTTTCTGTTTTCTTCAGCTAAAATGGTGCCAGGATGCTTTTGTTGCCTGATGGGCTGCTGGCAAAAGCCTCCCTTTTGGATAGTGTTGATTGTAGTGCTCCTTACTGCTGCTGAGCCTGGCAGCCAGGCTCTGTCCCACCGCCCCTGCCAGGAGCAGGCAGCCTGGGGGGCACCAGCCCAGGGACAGGCTGAGGCTGGACCAGGACACGGTGCCTGTGGCCGGGCAGGGCAGGGCTGTGGAGAGCGGGAGACTGGTCCTGCTGCGGTTCCGCTGGGGCAGGGGCCAATGACCCCAGAGGATAATGAAATGGGGTCCTGGACAGGGTGAAATGTGGAAGCCCTGGGGGGTGGCAGTGCCCTCAGGGCCACTTTGGCTCTGCGGCACCAGCTACAGCCCATGCAGGGGCCCCGCTGGCGGCTGCTGTCTGGCTGTGGGCCTGGGGACGGACGCACCTGCCTGCTCCATGCTGAGGCCTCCCTGAGGGCCTTCTCTGGGTCAGAAACCTGGAATTTAATTGAATACCGGACTGTAATGCTTCTGCCAGAAGAGGGTGGCTGCTGGAGTCTGGCTGCGTTCCTGGATAGCTAGAGATGCTTCAGGAACGCTGAGGTCCCTCGGGTGTAGCCAGATGAAATTATCATCTGGCCAGGCAGCAAACAGAGCCATTTGTTAAAGATGAGCGCGAACCCTCAGCACCAGCCTGGCCTTCTGGATGTATCAAAATGCTTGCGCTTGTTTGAATTAAAGTCTCCCTGCAAACCACAGCGAGTTCGCCTCTCAGCAGAGCACATTTAAATGGAAAACCAAAGAGAATATCAAGCAGTCAGTGTCTGAAAAGTCATCCCATAGAGAGCTAAACATCTGTAGACAGGTAAAAGGATCCCGATGATATGGTTAGATAAGGAGGACCTGAGAATAACCTGCTGCTTAACAACTGCTAAGGGAAAGATGGCAGGATGGAAAAGGCCTCAATCTGTTTCAGAGGCCTGACTTTTGCCTCTGTACTCATGGCAATATTTTTCATTTGTGCAGTATTTTCCACCCAAGAAACAATGCGGTTAAAGATGAAATGATACTGCTGATAAACTATTTTGTGTTAGCTTTCCAGTCAGAAAAGTGAAAGGGTGATGCATCTGTCATACTGAAATGATGTCACTTTGGGAAGGGAATAATGTTTTTGTACTATGAGATAATTAATGTCTTCTATCCCTGAGGGTTTGATTAAACTATCAAGTACCAAGTGACATCTTTGTCATATGACACTTCTTTGGAAACCATAAGTGCCAGAACAGCATTTCAGTGTATACTTTGGCTAACGTAGAGCCACTGCTCCTCCCCAGGGCTGAATTTGTCATGACTCCTGGGCAGTGAGGAATCTTTGGTCTCTTGACCAAATAGGTTATTTCCTTTTTTGGAGAGAAATAAGAAGACAAAAGCAAGGGATTAATAAATTTTTAGGTAGAAGTCCTGCAGCAAGGAATTGTGATCAATATGAAAAAACAGTAGTACTGAGACCTTGGGCTATGTTGCTTGGGAAGAATACTTTGCATTTCACCATAGGCACAAAGGGAGATACTATTATTTTTCTGTAGATGCTCTAAATACAGTTAACTAATGCTGGCACCAGTAAAGTTACTTGTATTGAAGGCATTACACTGATAAAATGTGAAGAATGCCCGTCTGAGACCAAATAGGTTAGGTAAAGAAAGCGGAGCAAAAAGAAGGACATACAGGTGACAGAAGTAAGAAATGATGCAAATATGATACAAAGCAATTGTTAGGAAATTAATTTGGAATTACCCCAACACACTGGAAATCTGTGGGCCCTGGTGGTCTGGTAGATTACACTGTCCTACCTGCTACCACTTCACTTAAAAGGTAAAATCTGTCCTGATCCTCAAGTGTCTCCAGCCATTATGTTCAAGTTCTTGCAAGTGCTGTGCAAGAAAAATTAATGCACATCAGCTCTGACAGAGCAGTGGATACAGCACGTGAAAGAATAGAAAGCTAATTAAAACTAAATCTTAAAATCCTGTCGCAATTCCATCATGGGGCTTGACATGAAATTAATTTTCATATCAAAATAAGGAGCAAATATTTGGTTTTGTATTTTTATTTCTTTCCTCCTTTTAAGAAAGTGTACCATAAAATTTTATAATGTCCAGTTATCATCACATACAAAGAGCTTATTTCCTGCTCTGTAACTTCATGACTACCAAGGGCACCACAGTCATGATGCTTTGTTGCTCCCTAGGTTTCCCAATTTGAAGGAAGTTTGTTGAGTAAGTTAAACAATAGACATGAAAAACGTAAAGGAAGAAACATCCCCATAACTCTACTAAATTTCTTAAATTCCATAGTAGGATGCAATGAGTAAAAACCCAGATGAAATTCAGCTTGAAATCTTTTGTTGGATTTTGTTTTAAAACTTTCCGTGAAAAGACTCAATAGGTATTTTAATTCAATCCCTGAACTTCTTTTGGATGAACCTCAGTTTTTAAGATCCAGACATTTTACTGGCAGTAGTGTTTGGTTGGTGTTAGAAGACTTCAAGCTTGGATTCCTCCGATTATTTCATTCACCTATGTGAGCCAAAATGCCAGAGAAACAATTTGGGCATGCAGGACTGAAATGGGAAGATTTTAAAATGTTGCCCCATCATTCAGAAACTGAAGCTCAGGTTATATTTCCTTCTTTTTCACAGACAGCAGTAGAAATTGTCTCCAATTTCAGGCATCTTGAATAAAAATTATTTTGTTGTCACAATGTGAAAGCAGAGAGAAAGTGAAACAAAAGGCGTTGAGTCCAAACACATAGTTAACTGACCAAGTTACTACAAAACTCTCCCTAATAATCTCAGGCTTATTTAAGCGTTTTATTAAAGAATTATGTAACTTGATGTCTCTTGTTTTATTTGCTCTAAGGATTTGTGTGTTTCTTATCTTGCAAGGGCATGGGATTGGAATCTCTCATGGCTTCAAGAAAGGAAGTAGTTTTTTTTCTGGGATAAATTTCCTTGCTTGATAGAAAATATTTGTATATTCTCTCCTTAAGTGAACTTATTTGTGTTGAAAAAGAAACCTATTAACTATCGTGGCTTTGGCTAGAGATATGAACTCATACTTTCAGTACAAGGAACAAGAGCTGTCTTTATTCAGTTGTCCCTGTAATTTATGCCCCTGCCCAAGTCACTTTGTCACTATATTGCATTATTCTCTAGGAACCTGGTTCATAGTCCTTCAATTTATGGTAGGTCCCGGAAGATTTCAGAAAATCTAACTAAGAACAACATCCCACCATTTTCTGGAGGTAGACTGAGGGTAATAATATTTTCCACTAAACAATGGCTAAACCTTAAGTTTAGTGTTGACAGAAATTCAATTTCTTGCAAGATAGCTGTGACTGAATCAAGTTTTTATACAGTACCTGTAGAGATGCACATAGGAGAAAGTGATGATGCCACTTTGGTGGCACTGGTGTCATCATTCTAAGAACAGGAAGGCCCTTGTGCACCTAGGGAAGGAAAAATTAAAGCTCACCTGAGGAACAGCTTTTGACTTTCTCTTATGACTGTCACTAGGTAGGGCTGAATTGTTATGGGGGTTTGAAAGAGTAACTTGGATGTGAGACATCAATAAGAACGAGGAGCTGTTTATGTACTTGTGTGGTGATCTAACTAGTCCTGTTATTGCTGTGGGTGAGTTATCTGACTTTTCATAAGGAAAAGAGAGTGATAATTTGGATTTTTTGGAAATTGATTTACTTTTCAATGTTAAAGAGCTAAGAGATGGCAGTTTTCACCTCTGGATATCTGGAGGAAGATTGTGACAAGATGCAAAGTTTTGTAGGAGTCTTCATGATTATTTCTAGGCATCTGTTGGAGATCAATGAAACATCTTGAATTATCTGAGTTATTGAAATATGAAAGAATTATTTGAAGTAGTGAGATGTCACTTTTGCAATTTTTAGGCTTATCTTAGTAAAGCAGAAGTGAAAGGCACATTGCCAGAATTTTTAAGAGCTCTGAACTTTTCAGAATCAGCCAGGTATTTGTTCTCCACATATGGTAGACCTGAGGTGTGTCTGTATGTCTGCTTTTGCTCTACTGAAAACATTCCCAGACTTCACAGAGACAATCACCTGGTCTATAATATTCTCAGCAGAGGGCAGACAGTGGGATCTGATGCTGCACAGTCTAGTTGCTACGATCTGTTACTGCTGGCAACTGTGTATGTGGGATTTACAGGTGAATGTCCTCAGAGCTTTGGGAATTCATTCTTCTCATGCTTTTTTTAATAAAATGTCTTACTTTTGCTGAAAAAATTTATAGCAGTATGGATTCTTATTGTTGGTATACTGAAGAGCACCCAGACTTTTGAAAAGGACCCATATATTTTATTAAGTGATGAAGAAGAGAGTGTATGGAGAGGTGGAGTAGAATCCTGTGAGGCTTCTTGTGCCCTATACTGAAACTTTTCCTTTTGGACACTTAAATGGAAGTGTTCTGGTCTAAATGGACCCTGTGTCTGAGTCTGGTAATTCCTATATCAAACCGTTTCTAAAATATACAAATAAAGGAGCTGAGAGTTTATAGAATTCTATTTAACTTATATCCATTTCTTTCCATAATTCTTTAAATGTGTGGAAATGGGGATACAGGTATTCAGAGAGTTCATAGTTTATTTCATTCAGATTTGTTATTATACTGGAAAGACAAGTTACTGAGTTACTGTTCAGTTTTCCTTAGCTGCTGATAATTTCTTGATCAGGTTAGTACTGGAAATTTTTATTCTTCACTTTATTCTCACAATATCTGAATTTTTCTCGTGTTCCAAACTTTGGTCTCAGGCCATCTAGTTTCTGTAAAGTGTTGCCTTGCTTTGATTTGTTCCTCAGAATTATAGGTGATGTTGAAGTTCTCCTTGTGGGGCATCTCACCACTGCCCTAGTGTGTCCATGTACTTGGACCACCACTGGAAAGAAATAAGAAATGGTAGAATTATAACTGAAACACTTATATGTTGCTAATTGATACATGAAATAATGTGCTGAAGAAAGAATTTTGGCCCCTTTTAAAAAGATCTGGGATTCTAGCCAGCCATGCCCCGCTACCACTAGAGTTAGGTAGGATCATAAGATATCATAACACCAGATTTGTCAGTTGACTGGATGCAGCTCATGTTCGCACTTCATCTCTAAATTGTTTGGTTAAGTCTGTTTTCCTTTGTTAGTTATGTTGCAACAAAGTATACTAAATGTTCATCACAGAGCAACTGGAGGCCCGGACAGAAGGTCCGGAAGAACAGATGTGGCTTTGTAGATGCAAGTTAGAAGTTCATTCAAGTGGGAGGGAAAATAGCTATGTGTCTCAATAGAATGCAAGAAAAAAGGAAAGGAGCAGCAAGTCATACATGTCTCCAGAAGGCCTTGCATTTATAGGATGCAGCTCTGTCTGGAGGGTGGCTTTTTGCTGTGCTGAATCTCCAAAAGGCACAGAAAGCATTAATCTGAAACATGAAACCAGGCCCAAGGTCCTAAGCCACACTGAAATAGCACTGTTGTTTCTTTTTCCAGATGAGTAATTACTCTTTGGAGCCAGGGAGGAGGGGCTTGGAATATCACTTGAAATTACTTCCCCCCACACACACCTCCACATGTTTTTAAAGACTTTCCACGCAATGAAGTCACTGCTTAATTCTGAGGAGCACAGAAATGATTAACACACAGTGCAGGAGGAGCACCTCTTGAGAACTGCTGGGAGAACTGTTTAAAAGAAAATAGAAGGAATAGGGGAAAGGTCAGTTTAGATTAAAGGTTGTCAAATCATGGAGACACATTCAAGGCCATTCCAGCCATTCTGTATCACCAGAATGGCACAAAAATGTCCTATTCACTCTGGCCCAGATACACAGGCTGTTGCTCTTCAATTTTTATTCTTAGGATGGTCCACGTTAAAAGTGATAGGAACTATCCAAGTTTCCTAATGGAAGCATTAAATTTCATTGTTTCTTCCACAAAACTGAGCAACATTTAGGACACTCAGCTGAGAAACCCATCTTCATAAGCTTGTGCTTCTGCCTTTCTGTTCTTGACCACTTTCTTTCCACAAGAGTAATAAAAGCTTTCCTTTTCCTTCAGCTTCTCCCATGTTTATTCTGCTATTCTTGTTAACATCACTCTTTTGCTTGACTGCCTATATTCCTGTTTTCATTCCTCCTCAATACTGAGCTTGGCTATTTATGGGACAGTATCACTGTCTATTACCATGATGTGCAAATGCTATCTCTAAAAATTATCAAAGTGCCTACTAAATTTCATGCTGTTTCTGGTACATTGCCATACTCATTAGAAAACCCAAAGTGCTCAGGGTAGAGTTCTTTGCAGGGCTGAAAATTCGTTTGGGTTTTATTTAAGACAAGATCCATGATGTGGAAAAAGGTTTTGATGCATTGATTGCATTGGCCCAGAGGATAAGCAGCTGCAGAGGCTTGTTGATCAGAATTAATTTTAGTTTTTGGAGTTCAGTGCATCAACTGCCTTAGAAATTAGGAGCAAGCTTTCAAACCAGCTTCCACAGCTTTTGGAAGGGCATCTTGACACAGGGGTCTGAGTCCATGAGAAAGACGACAGAGGAAGTGTGTTAGTGCTTAAAAGTTCTATTTGTTTTGCTACAGCAAATGGAGCTGCCTGATTTTTGATCTGACCAAGGTATGGGTTGGGAACTACCACAAGTTTTCCAGCAGATCAGAGGAGGAAAGAAATGCTTTCTAGCCATCCACACCTCTGAGGGCATCAGTCAGTACCCTGTTTTACCATATGGCTGTGATAGCTCTTAAAGTTTCAGGAGTATTTTCAGGCCCTCAAAGAATTTTCCCCAGTCTGACCAACACTGACTCAGTCTTGTCAGAGTTCAGTTTGAGCCAGTCAGCCATACTTTATCAAAGAGCTGAATTCCTGTTGGTGTTCTGTCTTTTCAATAATACTAATAGCTGTAACTGCTGAGAATGAGTGTCCTTGCAATGTTATCAGCTATGCCTTTGCCACCTTGAAGAATCCATCAGAGATTAACAAAAAGGATATGTGTGACCATGCAGTTGAAGGCCTGGACAGAAGATACAATCACACACCATTCTGAGTTCTGCTTCAAACAAGACATTGCAGGTACCACAAGCAGGGTCACCTTTTTCTGAATCCAGCATTTTCATGGCTTATTGCACCCCTACATATGGCTCTACATGGGAGTTTCAGGGGTTTTGCTATATTAGTGGTGGCCAGAGTGGCAATAAAGACAGTTTCCATTCTGTGTCCTGATGTGAACCCTGACTGTGAGGCCTCCAGAAAGCTGGCACTTGTATGCTGTTGGCATTTTCTGATTACTGTGTTTTTAATCATTTTGCCCAGAAATGAGATGGCAATTGCAGACATCTTCAGGGATAATGTTTTCTTCCTGAGGAGTGCAAAAACTACTTACTTTTCAAGGAGCTTGATAGGTGAATCTCTCTGACTGAGGCACTGACTATTTCCATCTTTGGCAGGCAAACTTCTTCTGCATTGTTACCAATAGAGAAAGCCACAAAACTGATTCGTATTTTTATGGCCCTAATTCTTTAGCACTTTTCTTAAGCTTTGCCATATGGATATGGGACGAAACAGGTAATGGTATCTCTTGAAAGATGAAGCATTTTTCCCTATGTGGATTTATTTGATCTTACCAATCCTGTATCTTGATGATTCTTCACAGGCTCCAGGGCTTCAGTCTAACACTGTAATTAAACTGCCTGGCTTGATAAGCTGTTTTGTGTAGTGAACTACCTATTCTGGTTTTAACTGTGCAACACTTTTTTAAGAGTGATTTCTGTCTGTCTGATTCATTGGCCTTGAGCCATCACTGAACTATGGTGAATTCCCTATCAGTGTATGCAGGTTTGAATTTATATGTTGATGACAATTAACATTAGGTAGTTGGGCTGCTGGTTAACGCATGATTTGTACTCTATTAGTGAGTGAACTTTCCACCGAGGAGGTTCTTTTCTGAAGCAGACCTGTTTGGTGAGAAAACTCCAAAGCACTGAGAAAGCAGTGGTGAAACTTTGGCTTGATAGCATCCAAATCAAACCAGAAAAGTGGTATTTTGGTTTCACTCCCGTCAACCACTCTGAAGTGTTCAGTCCTATGCGTAAGATCTGTAGGGCACGTACCTTGTTCAGCCAGTGTGCTTTCTCTGTTTGACCACTTTCAGTGAAAAGCTTACAGATATTCCTTTCCTATTGGTCTCTGGCCCAGTAGAAGATTCTGGTTTAAAACAGCTATGCAGCCACCCTCTGTTTGTTCATTCTATGATTTGTTCTCAGAGACAAAGAGTTGTGTAGACTCAAAAATTATCAGAAATTGTGTCCTGGACAAGGCTGTCTAGTCCTTACTCAACACTCAAGCTCTCTACATATCTAAGACAACTGTTAGTGTAATAATAAGGAATTAGTTCTTGTGCTTCATATACTACAGTTTAGCTTTAGGATTGGGGGAACAGGTTGCTGTATTTGTTGAGTGGATTTTTTGTTTTATTTTGTTTTGTTTTGTTTTAAATGAGAACTCTGACTCTATTTCTGGAACGTCTGAAACTCATTTCTTGTTGTCGTCATTCATAATCAATTCCAGAGCTATCAAGTATTTTATAAAATGGTAGCTGCAGATTTTTTCCTACATCAGCCACTGGGACTAAAAAATACATGCACAGAATAGGGCCAGAATCTCAAGACATATGTGACACTTTGTTAAGCCTGTGTATATCATAGTTTACAGCCTCAGAAAGTTCTTGTTCTTTTCTCTGATTATATTCTCAACTACTGTACCATTCAAGTGTAGCCAAAGACATGTTGTTCTTGTTCTAATTCCTATGAACAAAGCACATTGCTTTTAGTTTTCATTCTTGGCCTCATTAATAATGATAATGCAATATTACAAAACAAATATAAACAGCGAAGAACCTCTAGATGATTGTCAAGTTCCACTTGAGGATACACATTTCAGGAGCCCCATGTATTCAGCTTATCTTGACAACTAACCACTTCTTTCATGATTCATTTCAAACTGCTGGAAAAGGTAATAAGGAGAAGCATTTCCCAAATGAAGTGAGAAAAATAATGTTTTACCTACCAAAAATATCCAAACACTTGTTACTCAGTACCCACATGTAGAGGGACATGGCTGTGCATCTGTCTCTAAAATATGTGTGCCTGAGAAAGGAGTCCAGTGGTATTCTGAGCCAGCAAAGGCTACTCACGACTCTATAGGTGCACTCTTTTGACCATTCCAGAAAAGGTTCAAGAGACACTAGTTCTGAAGCCTACAGCCTTTCTTCCTTTTCCTTATTCCATCACCTTTTTGTGTATATAAACACAAACTGCTGTTAAGTACTGCTTCCAGACATAGCTCTTAGGTTAGTGAAGGAATGCCCAGTACAAACTAGTTTGCTTACCTCCAGTGTGAGCTTATAGTTGTGGGGAAAAAGATATAAATGGAAAATGCCATCCTGACTATTATTGTCTATTTTATTGTATTTTGGAATATTTACATATGAGCCTTTAAAAAAATTATTGTGAGGAAAGGAGCCAGAGTTGTTCCTTCTTATGGCATTAATTCTCATTGTCACTACTGTACATATTATCTTTTAAAACTGGACTTAATCTGTGGTTTGGATTTGTGGGAGCTGCTTTTTTTGGCTTTGTTATGTAACCACACTTACAACTGTGCCAAACAGCCTGCTTGTTTCAATAGGATGATAATTTGTTAAAGCAGGCAGGAGGAGAGGGGAACTGAAGTGCCACGTCTGCTTGGTTTTGCAAATATGGCACCTCATACCCACAAAGCATTTGCAAACATATAGCCAGCACTGTAGGCGGAAGCTGTGTAGCATACTTTAGGAATTACCTCTTTTCAAAGTCTCAGAAATCTTGTGGGCTCAAAATATTCATCAGCACACTGATGTTTAATAAGTTGCCATCTGTCAGCTGAAATGTGGTAAATCCAGTGTGAATGCTTTTAGCCCATGGAAAATGTAAGGCAGCTTGATGTAGCTTTGCCTGCAGGGAAAGATGGCTAAACTAAGCCATACTTCCCTGTGTTTGGCCAAACTAAAAGTGTCCAGCCAGGTATTTCCAGGGACTCAGCTGATTTACTAACGTGACCCATGATTGTGAGTCCTTCTGCACCTCCGTCTGCAGCCAGATGATACTCAGAAACAGATCTGGAGGGATGGCTAAATTTAGTCATTTTTTAATTTAATTCAACTGCTTTGGCACCAGAAAGCCTTTCAGAATTTGCTCTGGCCAGGATGCATGGAAAGTACGTGCTCTGAAATGTAACACTGATTATTTAATGGATTTCTACACTTCAATATAGCGAGGATACAGGAGCTAACCCCCTCTCCCTGCCCCCGCCAAAATCTTTCAAGTGATTTTGTGGAGAAAGGTTTCAGAGAAAAACTCAAGAATAACAGAGAGATGTGCTTGGGTTTTGCTACTTATCACTGACTATTCTTGAAAAATTGCAGGGGGATTTGTGGGTTACAAGTGTACAACTCATACTACACAGTGTGTTACTAAGTACAGTACTGTCTTGCAGGAAGTAAGGTTTGAATGCCACCCTTGGGCTTTGAATACATTGTAGTGGGAAATGAACAGGAATTACCATTTCATCATGCATCAACTGACAGTTTCCTTTGAAAATTCAACTTCTACTTGACTGCCATATTCTTAAGGCTGGAAGAGATATTATCATCTCCTTTGCTTATCCTTCCATGTGACATAGCTTGCAAAATCTACATTTACAGTTCCCAACTGAACCGAGCCTAGAACTCAAGCAGGCTCAACACTGCAAGTTTTTAAATGCCCATTTTTAAGAAGAGTCAGCTGGAAACCTCCAACTGCAACACATTATATCTTTAGAGGAAAATGAATTTGATTTAGATATGAACTTTGTGCCTTGGCCTTGACTCAGTTTTTTTCTACATAAAATTAGTATCTGGCAAAAATACTCCAACCCCCTTATTGTGTAATATAGTTCACTGGTCATTTAAAGAAGTGTAAAAAGATATACCTGGGAGACTGCATTCCTTTGGAAGGATGCAGAGTACCTCAAATGCACAATAGCCCTCACTTGGGTATGAAGTGCAGAAAAAAGCAACTGATTACAAAAATTCCTGATCAAAATCAAGAAGCAAATATTCCTCATCTATTCAATCTGCACTGAAGTAATGACCCATTTGGAAAAAAAAAAAAGTTTGGATTTCACTTCTATTTTTTATTTAATGACTAAGTGTAGACACTAAAGAAGGGAATTGCCTGTTTTTACGAGCTGATTCCCTTTCCTTCCTCCTTGGCTCATGTGTCTCTCTGGTGACTAATGGGGAGGTTGCTTCTCTGGAACACAAGGGGAAAGTTTCAGTAAATTGCAAAAGCATGTTTGTTACTTGGAAGTCTTTTGGCACATTTTTGAGCAAAGTTCATGGAAACTGTAAAACTATTCTCAAGAAAGACTTAGAGGCCACATTATCAAAAAATGCACCTACGCACAGGGACCTGCTTGTGAAAAGTTCACTGCAGTGATCAGATCAAGAATGTGAGCTGTTGTGCAGTCAAACAGGTGTACATAAAATACACAACTGCATCTGCAGATGAGGCAGTTTCCCTGTCATGGAAATACACAACTCTCAGTATTGCATGGTTGTCTCTATGTTTTATAAGGGTGAATTAAGTACCTAGTTTTATCTGACAATTAAACTCTTTCCTTACCTCTTTCCCTGACCCTTCTGTTTTCCATGTGCAGAAGATAAAAGTTTCCCCTTTAGAGCAATCTAATGCTTCTAAAAGGTTCTGCCCTCACAGAAAGCACTACATAAAGCAAAATTACTAATAAGGTCATATTGGAGACTGGTATGTTCTTACAGTAACTTGATCTTGGTAAGACTTTTAAGTCTTCCTACCAGTAACTTGGGTTTTGTTTACTTATGTGAGGAAAACCAGAATCTATGGAATTGTGGGGAAAATAAACAGATCCGCAAGGAGAGGAGAAGGAGAAGGAG